>JAJJWX010004567.1:0-565305 GCA_023529315.1 Papaver bracteatum
AAGTTTCTTGTGATGAAACTTGCAAAGTATCTTGTGATTGAACCTCCACAAGTAGCTTCGATGGAACCTCCAAAGTACCTTGTTGCTTAGCTGTAACTTTACATGCATCTTTCGGTTCAATGTTTTCTTGTTGCTCAGTTGTGTGTGGAATAAATTCTACGTTTTCCAAATCTCTTCCAATTAAATTACGAAAACATTGTTGTAAGTCAATGCCAAAAAGACCAAGGTTTTTATCAGTATCAACACCTGGAAGGAGGTCAGCATACTCTTCGACGTAAATTCCAAAGCCGGAGTTTGCCATGTCTATATAATCTCCCATAGAGAGCTTTTCGATGTGTTTCAAACTCGACATCTCAGTAAACAAAGGTACATCCAGCATATGAAACTCTTCCGTCGTCATCTCAGCGTTATAGTCTGCAGATTTCTGCGAATTAACTACAACTAAAGCCTTTGTTTCTAGCATAGTTTTAAGCAACTCCTTTCTTTGCTTCCTGCCTAACTTCAAGTTGATCAACCTGCAAAAATCAATCGAAACTGTCAACAAAAACCTTCTTAGGTGAGTTTTTACATAATTTTACATAGCAATATGTAATGGTAGACACCACTACGAAGAATATAAGTATTTACCAGTACATATTGATATTTTTTCAGAGTACATATCAATATGTAATGGTAGACATCACTACAAGAAATGTAAGTTTCTACCACTACAAGAATATAACATTACATATAAATATGTAATGGTAGACACCACTACAAGAAAGTAAGTATCTACCACTACATATTGATATGTAACAGTAGATACTGATATGCTACTTAGACTACGTACTGATATTCTACTTACCTGTGTGTTTTCTTTTCCTTTTCTCTCTTGTATATCTTTGACTTTTTGCTCCAAATTAGATTTAGCCCAGTTTTTAACCTCAGAACGCTGAACTTCAACATCATGGAACTTCAATACTGCGGGTGACAAACCAACTTCAGCATTACCATGACATTGATCTTGAGGTGTTGACAAACCAACTTCAGCGTTGTTGACATGTACATCTGTTTGATCTTCTTGATAACCTTGCATTTCGGTCTCAACTATTGGGTCCACATTCATCTCTTCATTGGGTTTGCTTTGAGTAGGTGTACATCCCAAGCTAACATAATCTTAAATTTGGCTTCTCTCTGCAAAAGGAAAGCTTTCCGGTAAATTTCATGCAACATGAATTCAAGCTTTGAAGCGTCAACCGTTTCACCCTCTTGCTGCATTGTGTTGACTTCCCTCCATTTAGCAGATATTTTACTCCTCAAATCATCGTATTTGATCTTCCAAGCTTCTCCCCCCAATACTGAGTCATCTTCTTCTTGGTCTTCTTCTTTATCTTCTTCTTTCTCTCCTTCTTTCTCTTCTGCCGATTCGGAATTGTCATCCAAACAAAAAGCTTCATTATTTTCTTCCTCTTGAATCCTTCTTGAGATACGGTTAAGGATTTGTCTTTCTTGGTTTGTCATCTCGTCTTTAAAATCAACATGGAACTGGTACGAATCAAACAAATGTAAAAAACCAACTACATATTAGATATTACCAAAAAAACATTTTATTATTCTTTCTCTATTAGATATACAGGGAGAACTACATATTACATATGTACTCATACTAATATGCAGTGTTTTATAACACATCAACATACTAATATGTAGTGTTTTATAATTTTTTCTCTATTAGATACACAGGGAGAACTACATATTGATATGTACTCATACTAATATGTAGTGTTTTAACACTAAACTCATCAATTATTCTAAACAATCTCATGTGCATTACCATCTACGGGGCGCTGACCCCTCGTAAACAAACAAAACAATGTATAGCTACATATTCATAAATATGTAGACACTACATATTAGTATGAGTACATATTCTAAACACTATGTATTCTACAACATTACTTATTCTAAACATTACTTAATCTACAACATACTGATATGTAGTACACAATTTTATTAGCTAATAGAGAACATAAAATATTTGCTAATAACCAGTTATCAATATATACTTTTATTCGACAAAATATGTACTTCAAGTTTACCTGATATTCAGAAAGATCAATATCCTTTAGGAACTCAGTACATATCTTTGTATGATTCCACCTAGCCACTCTTGGCATATACATTCCATTAGGTTCTGTCACTATATCCTCGGGCGCCACCAAATGGGTATGCTCCGCAAACCATGGCTGCAAGTATTGATACGCAGTGTTATTAGATATACTGCCAAAATGTAGAAAACACACAAAACAAAAAGATTTTTAAAGTAGAATAAACAAATCAACAGATTCTTACCAACAAATAAACAACACAACCATTTGTGTGTTCTACGGATTCCATGTTTTCATTCAGCTCTTTCTCTAAATGAGAATGGATGAGGTCATGCCATGAAATATTCCTCGCCTTTTCAAGATCAAGAACGAAACCAATGTATTTTTCAGTCAAAGCGTTGGCATCACTTGTTGCGAAAAATAATGAAGTGCACATATACAGGCAGATAAGCCTAACAAGATCTTCGGCATCTTCCTCGTCTTGCTCAGAATCTTCAGAATATTCATTTGATTGATCACCCATGCTTTCCAGAGGCTCTTCTTCAGACTCTTCATTAGACTTCTTCTTTTTCAGATTAATTGGTGTTCGTTTAAGGATTTTCAAGATTTCCTTCACAATCATTGGCCTAGTCACTTTTTCACCGGCTCTCAAATCAGCTGGAAAAGTCCTTTTGAAGAATTTTGTTTCATGCCATCCACTTTTTTTATTGACTTGTGTTAGCCTCCAATCATGATATTCCCTATTTGGAACTCTTGGCATTCCATAAACAAGTGTCAATTCTTCTGGTGTGGATACCAGCTCATTCGGTAAGCCATGTATTTCAAAGCAAAAGGTAAGCTTGTTTGGATCTTGACCTCTCACGTAACAGCGTAACATTTTGGTCAGTGCATCTTCAATCTTCAACCAATGTTCCAACTCAAATTTGGTGTACCATTACATTAGGAACAGGTTGCCGTAAGATGCTTCAGAAATCAGCTTCAGATGTAACTCACTCAACTGAAGTTCTTCAGTGGTCTTAATAGTCTTTACAAGGCCCCACAAGCCCCTGAAACCTCCACGGTACAAACTTCGCGGTTTTCCAGCTCCTTTCTTACGCTTATTACCACCTATACAATAACAAGAATCTAAAACTATTACACTACATATCAATATAACAAATTAACATGTAATTATATCATCAAGAATAGAAGTATCTACCATGTACTTGAAACTACATATTTTTAGCAGTACATATTCTTGTAATATATACCTCTACATACTTCTATGTAACTACATATTATTAGCAGTACATATCAGTATTATTATCAGTACATATCAAAAAGGGGGGGGAGCATATTATTACTACAAGTAAGTATCTACGGTCTACCAGTACATATTGCTATGTAACAGTACATATGGCATAACCATCAATTATTCTAAACAATCAATTATTCTAAACAATCTCATGTGCATTACCATCTACGGGGGTCGAGGGGGCAACGCCCCCTCATAAACAAACAAAACAATGTATAGCTACATATTCAAAAATATGTAGATACTACATATTAGTATGATTACATATTCTAAACACTATGTATTCTACAACATTACTTATTCTAAACACTACTTAATCTACAACATACTGATATGTAGTGCACAATTTTATTAGTGATTAAGATTTAATTTGGTTTAACACTACATACCTTCTTTTGGAGGAACATTTGCTCCCCCCCTTTTTGCTTTCACCTTTAATTTTGGTGAAGGAGTAGCAGCTCTCAGGGAAAGTGCTTTGTCCCCCTTTGCTTGCGGTGAAGGAGTAGCAGCCTTTGTAGCCTTTTTTACTTTTGCTATATTAGTTGCTAATGCTGCTTTTGTTTTGGTTTTTTTCCCTGTTGTAAACCAAAAACAAGTATCAAAAAATGACTACATATTCATAAACAAACACGACAATGCATCACTATGTATTCTAAACATGTATTGTTAGACAACATACTGATATGTAGTACACACTTTTAAGTATAGAAGTATTAGACAACATACTGATATGTAGTAAACACTACATATTCATAAAAAACACAACAATGGCAATATGTAGTTGATATGTAAGTAGTTTTTAGCACTAAAAACACTACATATTGGTATGTAGTGTTAGACAACATACTGATATGTAGTACACACTTTGTAAGTTGATATGCAAGTATTTTTAACATTTTATATGAATTAGTTCTCTAACACTACATATTGGTATGTAGCGGTGCTTAATGATATATTGCATGTCATTTTGAAGTACATACGGACATGTAATCACAAAATTAGGGTTTATTTCTGATCTGCTCACCCTTTTTTCGGAGGAACATTTGCTTTCTTTATTGGTGACGGAGTAACAACTTTACTCATACTTCGAGTTGTCGGTGATTTAGCTGCAGGGGAGGTTTCTGTTGGTGAATCATCAACAGTTTTTCTTCTCCTTTTTGCTGGGGAAGGGGTTTCTTCTACAATTTCTTCTCTAATGGTCCGCTTAATTGTTCTACTCGTAACCATCTTTTCAATTCAATTGAATGTAATGAAAAAAAATTAGGTCAAGAACGGAAGATTTTTTTTATTTCGATTTTTTTGTAGGTGATGATTTTCGATCGTTTGACTTCAATCTTATGATTTTCTGTAACTGTTTTTAGAGTGATTGATTGAGAAGAAAAACAAGTTGCAGAAGAGAGAAGAAGTTTTGAAGAAGTTTCGATGGAGAAGACGAAACAGTTGCAGAAGAGAGAAGAAAAAAATTAAAAAAAAAATGAAAAACGTAACTATGTAAACCAAGAGTATGGGTATAGAGGTAATTTCATCAAATTTTAAAGTTTTTTGGACCACCGGATAATTCTATTCTGGTGCTGGACTACACAGTAAACCCGGGTCGGGTTTTTGGACTAAATAAGAAATTTCTCTTCTTTCTTTGGACCCAGCTGAACTTTACGCAAAACCTATATAGAACTGAACAGAGATAGAAAGAAGGGGGGTTCTCGTGACGAAAAAGAAGAAGAAGAAGCCAGGAGGCGGCTGCAGAGCCGTGAACAAGAAATAGGGTTTGAAGTTTTGTTTCAATTTCATTTTCAATTAGCTATTGATTTTATTTGAGATCTTTTTATGGCTTTTGAGAAAGCCATGGCTAGATAGAACCATGTTAGGGTTTAGGTAGAACCCAATTTTATTATGAAAACTCTACATTTATATGCTTAATAATGATTTGAATGACTAGTAATTTATCTTCATAAAATCTTGTATCTAATTGTTTATGTGATTTTCTTGATAATTTATGCTTTTCAATTGATATTTCATTCTTTGGTTGAATCTATAGATGTGGTATGCAAGGATAGATAGGTAATGCTTTAGGATCACTACATAAGAAGCGAAGGAGATTACAGAGGAGAAACAATATTTAAAAATGCATGAAATATATTTTTAAAGATTAGTAGAGTTTGCATAATTAACTGGTGGAAACCGAAAACCCTAATAACCCCATCCTCATTTGTATATCATTAGAATTATTATTATTTCATTTTGTTCTAAATTTCTGGAAAAAAATTACTAAAACATCATCTTGTCGAATGGTTACTTTTGATATTAGTTAGTAGTAGTATTTCACACTCCTTGTGGGAACGACCTGTACTTTCCATCGTTCTACTAGTTAGACACTGTGCACTTGCAGTATTTATTGTGGGTTTTCCAACCTACCAGTTCGCCTTGGTTAATATGATTGAATATTTTGGATTCCAAATTCATACTTGTATGTAATTTGTTGAGTCTAAAGAAAACCTTCTTTTCTCTTGAAAATAAGGTCGCTTTTGTTGTTCCCTTGGGAATGACATCTTATGGGGGAGAGTTCTTTTGAACTTGCGCTTAATTTCCAAATCTTCGTGAGGAGTGCGTCTGTGGAATTTTTAGTGGTTATCGTGTATCTTTATAAACTCCTTGATGAATGCATTTAGACTCGGCTTTATGATTGCATCTAAACAAGATGATAAAACATTTACCTTTGGTCATGAAATGTCTCTTACGAAAATTTCATTAGGATCCCATTCTTGTACCTTTGCCAATTTTATTGACAAAAAGAGGGAGAATTAATTGTAGTTCACACTACAAATACATATGGTTTTCGGATCATTATGTAAGGGGGAGTGGTTTCCATGTGAGATGGAGTATTGACTAAGGGGGAGTGAAGTATCACCATAGTATTGTTGTTGAAGTTGTGATGCAATTGGACTTTGATGTTGTGTAATAATACTATGACACTATATAACAATAATTGAGAACCGATGTTTTTCTCATTGTTATAGCTACGGATTTTCAACAACGATGATGCTAAACTTACAACCTTTGGGATCATTGGACTACTTGGAAGTGACGAAGATTTCGAGTATTGTTGAAGATTAGGCATGTGGAATAGGAGCTACAAAGTTTCTTTATATATTTTTTGTATTCCATATGTATTAATATTTTTGCCACTAAAATTGACAAAGGGGGAGATTGTTAGAGCATTGCTCGGTCAAACTCGCATGCGTTGCTATCTCAAGCATGTTTGTCAATCTTAATGATAAAAACTATAAAGTCTTGATTTTTAGTCTACTATATCTAAGGTCTCGGACTAGGATAGAAAGTTTAGTTGAGCTCAAGAACTCTATGGCAATCATCATACAAGACGAAGGACTACTCAAGGAACCAGTGGATCTTCATCGACTAAAAGGTATGTGGAGACTTGAACTTATCTATCACTCAAAAGTCTATCTACTCTATCTCTTATCTTGAGACAAAAGTCATTTTACTATATAGACTAAGAATATGCACATGTGACATTTCGCTTTAGACAAGTTCATCTTTTCCTAGTGACGAAATTCATGTTATGTTTCAATCACTTTGGAAATCGCTCTGACGAAAAATAGTTTGTGAATAACAACTATATAACGCCCTCTGAGAATGTTTCAATGATTGAAATAAGAGTTTAGACTATATTACCATTGTGGGATATAAACATTGTTGTGGCAACACATATATGTATAAGTCCTTAGCACTTGTTCCGAAGTTTGCGAACTTTGTTGATCAAGTGGAACCGGAAAGTGAGCAGTCAACTCAGTCCGCGAACTGGCGTAAGTTCTAGAACCCGAGAATATCAGCTGAAGTTGAAGCTCACGTGCAGTTCGCGAACCCAGTCCGCGAACTGACGGAAGTTCTCATCCAGAGATATTCAGCTGGAGTTTATTAACTTCAACCGGTTAGCTTGAGTCTGCGAACTCAAGAGGTTATGTCTGAAAACATTGTTCGTGAACTTATATTAAATTACTAAAGAATGCTTTTGCAAACCGTGGCTTTATAGTTCATGAAATGATTCGAGTGAATCACATCGTTTTTGATTCAATTGTGTCTTGTGTAGTACATGAGATCTCATACCAATTGAACAACTCTCTAACTAGTTCATTTGAGTCATTTGGACTAGTTATGGTGAATAAGAATATGGTTGATATGAAAGTTATCATTTGGCTAACCATTTGGTTGACTATTATTGAACCAACCATTGTACATGTTTGGGTACGGTTACACAAACCCAAAACGTCAAGTACATGTGTGTATGGCAAGCTAAGTTTTCGATCTAACGGTTGAGAAATATTAGCTTGTATCTAATCAGGTTTTCAGCTAACGGTGAATATTGATTGCTTTGTTAGCAAGCTAACATTGATTGCAAACCCTGATTTGAAAGACTATATAAGGGAGAACTCTAGCAACTGGGAAACCTAATCCCCACACATTTAGTGTGATACTAGTTTGCTAAAGCTATAGTCGATTCTCCTTTAACCTTTGGTTTTCTTCTTCTAAAACCAGGTTAACGACTTAAAGACTTCATTGGGATTTTGATGCCAGACTGATACTACTTTTCTTGTAGTTGTGTGATCTGATCTTGCTGTTTCTATCGTACGATTACAATTGTAATAATTGGCTTGAGATTTCTATCTCCGATAGGCAAGATAAAATTAGTCACAAACATCTTCGTCTCATTGTTTGTGATTCCTTAATAATCTTCTTCGCTGCGTCGATTAAGTTTATTGTGAGGTGATTGATGAAACTTAGCTGTTTTTAGGAAATATAAGTCTGGTTTATCGATTGGTTCATGTTCACCTTGATTTATCAAAAGACGAAACAAAACTTGTAGGTTTATTCGTGGGAGACGAATTTATCTATTACCTGTAAACTTTTCTGTGTGAGACAGATTTGTTTATTAAAGTCTTCGACTTTGGGTCGTAGCAACTCTTGGTTGTGGGTGAGATCATCTAAGGGAATCAAGTGCGCAGTATCCTGCTGGGATCAGAGGCGTAGGAGCATAAATGTACCTTAGATCAGTGTGATATTGGTTGGGGTTCAACTACAGTCCAGACCGAAGTTAATTTGGAGTAGGCTAGTGTCTGTAGCGGCTTAATACAATGTATGTTTAATCTGGACTAGGTCCCGGGGTTTTTCTGCATTTGCGGTTTCCTCGTTAACAAAATTTCTGGTGTCTGTGTTATTTCTTTTCCGCATTATATTTTTATATAATTGAAATAATACAGGTTGTGTGTTGTTCAATCAACAAGAATATCCGACCATTTTGGTTGTTTATTTAAATTGATTGACACTTGGATATTGGTCTTTGGTACCATCCAAGTTATCTCTCTTTGATCAGACTCGCGAATCATATTTGTTTGAGTAAATCAAATCGAGAGATTGAGATAATTACTCCTTGAGTATTTTCTATTGATCGAGTCTAACTATCTAGTTGATTCTCTAGAAAACAACTCGGAGTTGTCCATATAAATTGCTAATCGAAATATTGGATGGTGTGATGTTAGACCCCCGCTTTTTCAAAGATGCTAAAAGATATCTCAATGATATTCTGAACAAATTAAATCTTGACATCATATTCTTATCTGAAACTAGACAAAAGCAAGACAAATTAAAGAAAACCATGCATGAATTAGGTGTTAACAACTTATGGTTTGTTAACCCAAGAGGGGCAAGTGGCACTGCTGGTGGCTTAGCTTTAATATGGAAAAGCAATATCTCCATAGATCTCTTGGATTTTTCCATAAACCATATAAATGCTACAATCAGGACTGCCAATAGCCCCCCTTGGCTATTTACAGGCTACTATGGAAATACTTATGACACTCAATCCAAGTTAAACTCTTGGAAAACCCTTGAGCAATCTGCAGTTTCCAACAAGTTGCCTTGGTTGGTTATTGAAGACTTTAACTTTATTCTCCATGATACGGAAAAGTTTAGTACTCATCGTATAGATGCTAATGAAGCTTCTATTTTTAATGATAAGATCCTTAATTTGGATCTCACTGATCTTGGCTTCTATGGTTGCCCTTTCTCTTGGTCAAACAAAAGGAAATGCCATGCTCTTACTAAACAAAGATAGGATAGAGGTCTAGCTAATGATGATTGGCTAGCCATCTACCCAAATACTACTATCACCAATATGCTAGATATTGGTTATGATCATCATCCCATTTTACTTAACTTTAACCCTCACTGGAAGAATGGTAAGATTCCTTTCAAATTCTTTGGCCCATGGCTAGAGCATGATGATTAAAAGAAAATCATTGTTGAATGTTGGAAAAAGATTACTCCTGGTTCAAGTGCCTTCTCCATAGCAAGAAAACTCAAAGATATTAAGCTGCAACTCAAAATATGGAATAAGGAAGTTTATGGAAATATCAAAACCAACATTGAGGAATACAAGCAATACCTGAACTGGCTTCATATCCATTACTTCAGAGCTGACAGAGGACAATCCCTAGATGATGCTAGAAAACACCTCAAAATCTGGCAAGACATAGAAGAAAAGTTTTGGAAAACCAATAGCAGGGACCAACTGATCAAGCTGGGAGATCAAAATACAAGCTACTTCCACATAGCCATTAAAAGTAGAACTAAAAGAAATAAAATAGATTCCATACAAAATGTGGAAGCAAACTGGATTACTGTGTACCAAGAGGTCAAGAACTGCTTCACCAATCACTTTTCTAAAATGGCTACTCCTGAAACAGTAACCCCCTCCTCTGAAATTCTTAACCTTCTACCTCTAGTCATAACTCATGAAGACAACACAATCCTCAATAGAAAACCCGAACCTGAAGAAATCAAAGTCATCTTATGCAGTATGGAAAATGATAAAGCCCCATGGCCAGATGGGTACCCACCAAACTTCTTCAAACTCAACTGGGAAATCATTGGGAAAGACATTGTCAATATGGTGCAACACTTCTTTCTATCTGGTCACCTTCTTAAGGAGATGAATGCCACCTTCATATCTCTCATCCCCAAAATAGACAACCCAACTACTCCTAGCCACTTTAGACCTATCAGTCTTTGCAACACTACCTACAAAATCATTTTAAAACTTATAGCTCAGAGAATGAAGCCTTTTCTAAATAAAAATATATCTCCTTTCCAATCTGCCTTCATCCATGGGAGATAAATTTATGATAATATTGTTATTGCCCTTGAATTCATTCACACTATGAGATCCAAAAGAGGAAAAAAGGGAAACAATGGTTCAATGGGAATAAAAATTGATATGGCAAAAGTTTTTGATAGAGTGGACTGGGGGTTCCTAATGACTTTAATGAATAAAATTGGGTTTGATGATCAATGATGCAACAATATATATCAATGCATTTCAACTTCCACTTCAACTGTCCTTATCAATGGCTCCCCTGACAAATTCTTCAAACCTTCTAGAGGATTAAGACAAGGTGACCCTCTATCACCTTATCTCTTCTTATTCTGCATGGAATATCTCTCAAGGACCCTTCTACATGCTGAGGAGATGGGCATCATCAGTGGTATCAAGATCTGCGAAGCTGCACCTCCTATCAACCACCTTCTATTTGCTGATGATTGTATGATATTTTGCAAAGCTAATATCTCTGAAACACATAACATAATTCAACTCATGCAGATATTTGGAAGCAATTCTGGCCAACTAATCAACTTCAACAAACCTGGAGTCTTTTTCAGCAAGAACACCAACCCATACCTCATTCCCTAAATCAGCAATTCTATGGGAGTTCAAGTTCTTCAGTTGGAAGACAAATATCTGGGCTCACCCATTTTCGCACATAGAAGCAAAATTAACTCTTTCAAACCGGGGGTAGAAAAATTGAATATGAGACTCACTGGCTGGAAGAACACACCTCTAAACCCTGCTGGAAGAGAGGTCATCATCAAATCTGTCACCTCCTCAGCCTGTATTTACCAAATGAATTGCTTCAAGATTCCCAAGAAAACCTGTAAGACATCAACAATCTACAAAGAGACTTCTTCTGGGGAAAAAACATTAAAAAAAAACCCTTCTAGATACTATCATAATACTTGGACAGCTCTATGCAAGCCAAAGGAAATGAGGGGGGGTGGGGACTTGGTTCAATCAAAAATATGGACTAATTTTCAAACAGCTCCTTTTCAATGATAATGATAACAAAAATTAGTTGGAGACTTGAGCAGGATTAAGATTCCTTATGGTACAAACTCATGGATGCCAAATACCTCCTAGGAATAAATTTTCTTAGCATGGATACAAAATCAAAGGAGGGAGACTCATGGGTTTGGAAAGGCATAAACAACATCCAACAACACTGTACTTGGAGGATTGGTAATGGTAGAAGGATCAAAATCTGGGAAGATATATGGATCCCAAATACAACCTCAAGATTACAAAAACCAAATGATTGTCCTCGGTACGTTGATATGCTAGAATCTCTGCTTCTCCTAGATGGAACTTGGGATGAAGCTCAAATCAATTATTACTTAGCAATGACAAGGCTAGAGTCATTTTTGCTTTGCGGACGCATCCAAATGAATAAGACAAAATAATTTGGAATCTGAATGATTCAGGAGGGTTCTCTGTCAAGGAGTTGTACCAGGAAAAAATTGATCACCTATACAAAAATGATAATCTAACTGGCAAATGGGAACCCATTTGGAACATGGCAGTGGCCCCAGTTATCAAAAACATTATCTGGAAATGTGCACATGGAATTCTGCCCACTAATGTTAAAACTGCTAGCTTTCTCCACTATATTAATCCCTTATGCACAATCTGCAATAGTGGGGAAGAAGAAATCATGCCTCATTTATTCTTAAACTGTCATGCAGCTACTTTGGTATGGCAGGAAATTCTTGGCTACCAACACTCTCACTTTGATAACAATACTATTTTCATTGAATGGTTGAATTCATGGTTCCAACCTGGAAGTACTAATACTGACTGCAACATTTATGCCACTACTTGTTGGTATATCTGGAAAGCTAGATGTGATTTTATATTCAACCATACTCAGCCTAATGTGGGAGTTACCACTCTCAGAATAAAGCAGCATCTGAGTACTCACAACAGAATACATGTTATGCAGGATCATATCTTGAACAGTTTCCCTCTCTTACCAGAGGAAACTGATAATACCTTGGAAAACATTCTTGCTCCCTATACTTGGAATATAGAAGCAGGGTTTGGGAACCATATCAGTATATGCACAATCCAGTACAGTGACACATTATTACATTACACTGCCCTAATTATGACAGATTTTGCAGGAAACATCATTGACACTAGAGGATATCCAGGATACAATGGAGAAGAAGGAGATACAGGAGGAGCAAACCTAGATTTCCAGTGGGCCAAAGAAATGCAGCATACAAATATCGATATATCTGATGAATCAATGGATACTCTAGTTCGCTTTAAGTTGCTCTACCATGAAGAAAGCAGTCATAATAGGGTCATCAATCCCATATCTTTTGTATTATTAAACCTCAGCATTATTCACCGTACCCAAAACATGAATGCTTTTAACTTAGCTATATTTTGTAAGAATAATGAGGGAAGGCTCGTGAATATGGAACTTTTAAACAGTTCAATGATAACAAAAATTAGTTGGAGACTTGAGCAGGATTAAGATTCCTTATGGTACAAACTCATGGATGCCAAATACCTCCTAGGAAGAAATGTTCTTAGCATGGATACAAAATCAAAGGAGGGAGACTCCTGGGTCTGGAAAGGCATACTACAAGGCATAAACAACATCCAACAACACTGTACTTGGAGGATTGGTAATGGTAGAAGGATCAAAATCTGGGAAGATATATGGATCCCAAATACCACCTCAAGATTACAAAAACCAAATGATTGTCCTCAGTACATTGATATGCTAGAATCTCTGCTTCTCCCAGATTACACTTGGGATGAAGCTCAAATATATTCTTACTTTAGCAATGACAAGGCTAGAGCCATTGTTGCTTTGCAGACGCATCCAAATGAATAAGATAAAATAATTTGGAATCTAAATGATTCAGCAGGTTCTCTGTCAAGGAGTTGTACCAGGAAAAAATTGATCACCTATACAAAAATGATAATCTAACTGGCAAATGGGAACCCATTTGGAACATGGAAGTGGCCCCAGTTATCAAAAAATTTATCTGGAAATGTGCACATGGAATTCTTCCCACTAATGTTAAAACTGCTAGCATTCTCCACTATATTAATCCCTTATGCACAATCTGCAATAGTGGGGAAGAAGAAACCATGCCTCATTTATTCTTAAACTGTCATGCAGCTACTTTGGTATGGCAGGAAATTCTTGGATACCAACACTCTCACTTTGATAACAATACCATTTTCATTGAATGGTTGAATTCATGGTTCCAACCTGGAAGTACTAATACTGACTGCAACATTTATGCCACTACTTTTTGGTATATCTGGAAATCTATATGTGATTTTATATTCAACCATACTCAGCCTAATGTGGGAGTTACCACTCTCAGAATAAAGCAGCATCTGAGTACTCACAACATAATACATGTTATGCAGGATCATATCTTGAACAGTTTCCCTCTCTTACCAGAGGAAACTGATAATACCTTGCAAAACATTCTTGCTCCCTATACTTGGAATATAGAAGCAGGGTTTGGGAACCACATCAGTATATGCACAATCCAGGACAGTGACACATTATTACATTACACTGTCCAAATTAGGACAGATTTTGCAGGAAACATCATTGACACTAGAGGATATCCATGATACAATGGAGAAGGAGGAGATACAGGAGGAGCAGACCTAGCTTTCCAGTGGGACAAAGAAATGCAGCATACAAATATCCCTATATCTGATGAATCAATGGATACTCTAGTTCGCTTTAAGTTGCTCTACCATGAAGCCGCTCAAGGAAGATTTCATCTTACATACCAGGAAAAGAGTCATAGTCATGAAGAAAGCAGTCACAATAGGGTCATCAATCCCATATCTTTTGTATTATTAAACCTCACCATTATTCACCGTACCCAAAACATGAATGCTTTTAACTTAGCTATATTTTGTAAGAATAATGATGGAAGGCTGATGAGTGTACCCACAACCACTGCCAATGCCAACTTATCTCATGTTATGAGGTCTTAGTGCCTCCTAAGCTTTTCTATAAAAAAAAAAAACTATATCTGTCCAGGTTGCAGTGGCGGAGCCACATTGAGACAAATGGGTCTCTAGCCCTCGCTTGTTTTTTAATCTTATATCCCGTTCGGTTGGGAGAATTAGAATCTTAGGAATTTAATTATGGGGTAATCCAATTCTTGGAATTAGATTCCAAGGAATTTGATTCCAATCCAAAAAATTTATGTTCACTTGAGGTAATTCAATTACCTTTGTTTTTACCCCGGAATCCAATTCAATTGTATCATTGGACCAATGCAATGGAAATCTATCATTTTGGAGGGAATTGGATTCCTAAGAATTAAAATTTCCAATTATATAGAGTTCATTTGCACCGTTCGGTTCAAGGAATTGGACGCATTCCCTAGGAATTTGACTCCAAGGAATACAATTCCTTGAAACGAACGGGCTGTTAAGGTAAATATGCATGGTTTTCTCCGTAAATTTTAGTCATTGTGGGGGCAAAAGAGGTTAATTCTTGTAAATTGCTCGCCTTTGTTTCTTTTGACCCCGTCGGCAAAACATCTTGCCTCCGTCACTGCCACGTTGTGTTGTATAACCACAAAGCTCTTTTAACCCCATAATTAGTGTTTCTATGCCAAAAACTTAAAATTGATAGCAAGAAAGCTCGAAAACATTTAAGCATGCACTTTCTCAAAAGAGTGTTAATTTTACATGATCACTCGATTGGTTAAGCAGTTACTTCACGGTCTTTGAACACTCATTGGAGAGTGTGCACTAGACTGGACTCGTCAGTCCTCACACCTCAATGACGATTTTTTTTTCATAAAAACCTCCTCTCATGCCACATGCGTATGTATTATCATGCACAAGTCCTATGTAGTTTCTACTCGAAATTATTTTAACACCTCGATAACACCTTAATAATGACGATCGAGTTTCGAAGTCGAGCAACAAACTAAAAATGGGCCTTTTACAACAAACTAATAATGAACGTTATTTTGGGGACCATGTTTGTTTTTTTCATCGCACCAAGTTCGGTTAGGAAATATTTTTGCGACCTAACCGAACTAAAGTTCGGTTGCTATATATTTTTTGCAATTATATATTTTTTGGTTAACTTTAACCGAACTATTGTTGGATTGGTTAATTTTTTGTAACTAACAGAACTAAGCGATTCGGTTGGTAAATATTTATTGCAACTAACCGAACTAACCAGGATTCGGTTGGAAATTATTTTTAGCAACTAACCAACTAACCAGGTTGGTTGGTAAATATTTTTGCAACTAACCGAACATATGTTCGGTGGGTAATGTTTTTTGCAACTAAACCGAACTTTATGTTCGGTTGGGAAATTTTTTTTTGCAACCAACCGAACTTATGTCTAAAAAATCATGGTCCCCTCAAAAAACCCATGGTCCCCAAAATAACGTTCCTAATAATTCCTAATAATGGCCTCATAACAATCCAAAAGCCCTAGATAATCTTCCATGAAATTTTCTCATCGAACGACCAAGGATTTCATCTTACCAGATCGAACATTCAACGGATTATCACAATCCACATGAGCAAACTAACTCTTTTAGGAAAACCAACAACCTTCAGCCAATCATCTTTCACTTTACATCACTTCCTTCTCTCTCATTGGCTGGTTTTGTCCACGTAAGCATCCGTAAAACCTCTGCCACCAATTTATAAACCTGAACCCCACCATAAACCGACCTCATAACTTCCCTCCCCCTCTCGAAACTTCCATCCCTTTCTTAAAAAAACATCCCGACGAATCATTCCATAATCGGATTTCTGCGATCATGGAGACTCGATCCAAATTTCTAATTGGATTTCTGTTCTTGGTTTTGATTAGTTCTTCTTCAAATGCCCTAATTTCAACTCAATCATCAACTCCAAAAGCAATTTCTGATCTCAAGGAAGCAATTGTCAAAGGATTAGGGTTTCAAAGTGATGAATTTAAGATATCCGGCTTTGATCTTAAGGATGCGTTGGTTGGACATTCTGTAGCTTATGAATTTGATATTGAAATTGATAATAAGGTTTTACCGTTTAAACTTTTGGAAGATGTGAAAAGTTGGGAATATATTGATTTGCCGATTTTCAGAACTGAGGATTCTTCAGAGGAGGAATTGAATGGGTTAGTGAGATCGGATGATTCTGGTTTGCCGGTTTTAGCACCTTTTCAATTGGCTGGACCTATGGAGCTTTGGATTCAAGATGCGAAAGATATGAGACTTTCTTTGCCTGTAAGTATTTCCACCCCTAATAGTACGTGATTATAGTTTTATTCAAATTAGGCTTTCAATATTTCCTAGATGCTTGGAATTTGCACAAAATAAATTTAGATGCATCCTGAATGTTGTTGCTCTTTGGTTATTGAATGGCTTAAATTAGGCATTTTTGTGTAGGTTAGAAATGCTGGATTGTGGGCGTTGTTTTTTCATTTGGATAGATGGTAATAATAATTATCATAAACTGATATATCATTGAAAACCCTGAGAATTTTATACTTTGAGACGATGATTGCGTTAAGTTTTATATTCATTTATATGGGAAATTGGTGAAATGTAGTTGATATTGCATATTTGAAAAATTAACATGGAGAAGAACAAGAATGATTGTCGAATTTTTTTTATACGGGATATTGATCTGTTTGCTTCAATTAGGCATTTTGGTGTAGGGATTGTGGGCACTATTTTCTCATTTAGATAGACAGAGATAGTACAGTACTAAACTTAGAGATGATGATATGAAAAAACATTGTTTTGTATTCATTTATAGGGAATTGGTGAAATGTAATTGATGCAGAAGAGTTGTATCAATTGCATCAATTTAATGTAATTGTAATTGTGTATGAAACTTAGCATTGAGAAGAAAAAGAATACTTGAAGATTTTATCTAGATTCTGTGTTAACCTTGTGCTTGTAATTTGATTTGCTTTTGCAGCATGATGTTGATGCCGGTGTGTTGAAAAAAGTGATATTAGCAGATGGAGCAGTGGTGACAGTTACGGGAGCAAGATCCGTTAGCCTACGACACCCTCTTGATTTACCATTACCCTTGAACAGAACCAATGCTAACTTTGCTTCAGGCCTTTTAACCCTAGCTGATCATCTTCGCCATGCTTCTCAAAACCAAAATTCCCCGCTTCTTTCTCTACGAGTTGTTGGTCCTACTTCTCTCACTTCACCGTCGTCTTCCTCATCATCTTCTTCTTCTGATAACAGGCTCAAACTAAAACGCTTAGCCCCTGGACTGGTTGAGTTGTCCTCACCTTCAAAAACAAAAGAGATAAACGCACTCTCGACTATCTATGATAAAGATGGTGTGACTTTGTTGGGTCCTAATAGGTTTACAACAATGTGGCCATTAGCTTCAATAGATGGATCAAATTTGAATTTACGCGGATTTGAAACATTACTGACTTCTGTTTTGGGTGAGAAAGCTAATAAGCAAGGGTCTTTCAAGTTATTGAAAGCGGATGTTTCAGCACAGACGTATGTAAAGATGGAATTTGGAATTGAAAAGGAGTTAAAAGAAGGAGACGGATTTAACTGGGAAGGGTTTCCAGAATGGAGAACTAGACCAGAATCAGTGAAGATGCATTTTGAGGTATTGGCTAAAGTTGAAGGAGAGAAAATGGTGGCTGAAAAGCTGGTGCAGGTAAATTCGTTGCCAGCAGAAGAAAGTGTAGCTCCTAATGTGATCATGGGAAACACTACCATGTCTAGGACTTCCACTGTTTTGCCGCCTCATGATCCTTTTACCTTATGAGGTGTTTGTTGTTTTACTAGAAACTTGTAAATATGATAAATGTGAGAATATGGATCAATTTTTTTCTTCTTAAAATCGTATGTTCTTTTTTTGAGGCTGTTTTGGAGACTGAATGTAATCCAGTGATTGTACAGTAAAAGATATGAGAAATAACATGATTGCAATTTACTGGCATCTTGTTGTGTATGTTATTTGTTTGGTTTTTCGTTTGATTCTGAGTTATGTATGTTACTTGTTTGGTTTTTGGTTTGTTCAGTTCTGAGTTAGATAATCAATCTGTACGAAATGGTCAGTATTCTGTGAGGCCTCAAATTGAACTTTTGAAAAATTACCTTACAACTAGGTGACCAGGTGCGAATGTCGCATGAGAGATGCACAACATGAGCATGAGACATGGTCAAGTTGAAGCCTAATTTTTTCTTTAGATAACCAAATAAGAACAGATTTGATTAACACCAATAACTCTTGAATGGAGTATTAGAACCGGAAGATCCATTAGAGAATGTTGAAGGTTAAACCAAGACAATGTGAAGATTACACTAGATCAACAAAGTATTGTTGATACAGTTGATAGGGATCAACTATGAGAGTTGTCAGAGTTTGAGTGGGTCAACAAGTGTTGTTGACACAGTGCATGGATCAACTAGTTTGGTTGACACGATGGTACGGTATTTAGAAGTAAACTTGGGTTGCAAGTATTACTGGTTTTAGAGTTTGTTTACATGAGAATTTTCTAGAAGAGTCTTTGTTAGAGTTTGATTATGTTAGGAAAGTGTTTATTGCTTAAGAGTCAAGTTTGTTAAACATATAAATAGGCTGTTGAGCCATGAGTCGATTTACATCAATTAAGAGAATTGTTTTGAGTGAAGTTTTGTGTTAAGTTTTTCATTTAGTCTTTGATATCAGATTTTCTACATCTAGTATCAGAGCACTGGTATCAGATTCTAGGGTTGTGGGTATGAGTTGTTGAGTTGAAGAAGATGACAAGTTTAAGTTCAATAAAGGTACCAATGTTTGAAGGTAAAAACTTTGAACACTGGAGGTTGCAGATGGAGAATATATTCATATACCAAGAGGTATGGGATATCGTGAAAGATGGTTATATAGAACCAGCAGAAGGAGTTGTAGTTGAAGCAGCTCCGCAAGCAATTTTAACTGAAAACAGAAAGAAAAATTCTAAAGCTACATATATTCTTCATCAGGGTATTCATGAAACTCTCATGGATAGAGTTATCTACATTAAAGAAGTTAAAAGAGCATGGGATGGTTTGATAAGCTACTACAAAGGATCTGACAAGGTGAAGAAGGTTAGATTACTAACTTTGAAAAGAAAATATGAGTTATTACAGATGGAAGCTACTGAAACAATATCAGAATTTTTCTCAAAGACACTGAATCTTGTAAATGAGATTAAAGCTAATGGTAATACCATAGAAGATTCTACAGTTGTCGAAAAGATCTTAAGAAGCTTGCCAGAGAAGTTTGAATCAAAGGTAACTACTATAAAGGAATGTAACACAATTGCAACTATGACTCTAGATGAGTTGTTAGGTTCATTACAGCTTATGAACAAAGATTACTAGAGAAGACAGCTGCTGCAAAACAAGTTGAAGAAGCACTACAAAGTCAAGTAAGCTGGAGAAAAAATCAAGGAAAACCTAATGCTGGAGGTTTTCAGAGAAGATACAACAATGGAGGGAGATCTAATACTGGAGTTTTCAAGGAAGAAAACAAGTTGATATATCAAAGATTCGATGTTTTAACTGTGGAGATTTTGGACACTTCCTTGAGTGTACCAAACCTAGAAATACAACAGATAACAACTACAAGGAAAACTTCAAAGCTAATATTTCAGAAAGTCAATAATAATAATAATAATAATAATAAACTATGTCTACCGAAAGAAGAAGAAGGTACTAAGTCTATGGTAGACTCCCCGCCAATCATGTGTAATAACTATCTCTTTTGTTCAATTTAGGCCCTCTGAGGTGGTGTTTTAATAATAATAATAATAATAATAATAATAATAACATGGAGGTCATCCCCGTTCCCCGAAGTTTCATGTGTTCCAGGAGGTCCCAGGTTCAAGTCCCCAATGGCGTAATGTTGCAGGAATTAACATGGAAGGTAGTGTTAGTTTGCCCCCCTTATGACACAATCTCCCCCCCCCCCCTTTTCCGCTTCGGCTCCCCTTGGCAAGGTTACCCATGAGGATCGCTGGTAGGCTAGCACAGCAACCTGTTCAATTAATGTAGTAGTATGTCGTTGGAGCCTAGCTTGTTAGGCTTCCAACTAGTTTCATGTAATATATTAAATAAAACAAATAAGATTATATATTTAAAATAAAATAAGAAGAAGAAGAAGAAGAAGAAGAAGAAGAAAAGGTAGAAAACATGCTACTTGCATGTCATACAGCAGAAGAACAACCTCATCTTAATTGGTACTTAGATACTGGTTGTAGCAATCATATGTGTGGTAGAAAAGACTTATTTGATAAACTTGATGAGTCTTTTAGATCAACTGTGAAGTTTGGTAATAGTTTTACAATTCCAGTTATGGGAAAAGGAAGAATAAGAATTGTTCTTAAGAATGGTTCAAAGGCATAAATCATGGATGTGTTTTATGTACAAGGTTTACATAAAAATTTACTGAGCATGGGTCAATTATCTGAAAGAGGATACTCTATGAATATTTGCAATGGTTTTTGTTTCATCAGAGATAGAAGAAGAAGATTAATAGCAAAAGTACAGATGACCAAAAACATACTATTTCCTTGAATATTCAGCATCAAAAGGAAAGTTGCTATAGTAGTAGTGTGCATAATGATACTTGGTTATGGAATAAGAGAATGGGATATGTGAACTTCAACAGTTTACAAGTTTTAGCAAAGAAGGAGATGGTAGATGGTTTACCTTTTATTGAGATTCCAGAATCCAGATGTGAGAATTGCATCTTTGGGAAGCAGCACAGAGATCCATTCCAAGTAAATAAGCCAAGAAGAGCAAAACAACATCTAGATATTGTTCATAGTGATCTGTGTGGTCCTACTGAAGTAACTTCACGTGGAGGTAATAATTATTTCATAACTTTCATTGATGAATATAGTAGAAAAGCATGGGTATATTTACTTAAATAAAAGAGTGATGCTTTTCAAGCATTTAGAAGTTTCAAAGCATATGCTAAGAAACAAATTAGTAAGAGTATCAAGATATTAAGAATTGATAGAGGAAAATAATATACTATTGTTGACAGTTTCATGGAAGAACATGGTATTTTACATCAGTTAACAGCTAGACATACACCACGACAGAATGGTGTTGGTGAGAGAAAGAATAGAACAATAATGGAGATGGAAAGAACTATAAGAAGAACAAAAGATTTACCAAAGAGTTTCTAGGGTTATGCAGTAGATACAGCTGTGTATTTACTTAACAGATGTCCTACAAATAGTTTGAATAATATAACACCAGAAGAAGCTTGGAGAGGTGTAAGACCAAGTGTAAAACATCTGAGAATTGTTGGGCGTGTTGCTTATGCACATGTACCTAAAGAACTAAGGAAGAAGTTGGATGATAAGAGTGAGAAGTGTATTCTTGTTGGTTACAGCTCAGTAACCAAATGGTGCAATTTGTTCAATCCAGAAACTGGTAAGATAATCACAAGTAAATATGTGATATTTGATGAAGATTCACAATGGAATTGGAATTCTGGGTCAACAACAATGTTGATCCACATTCTGGGTCAACAAGGAATATTGATCCACATACTGGATGTGGATCAACGAGGAATGTTGATTCATCTACTGCTGTCAGAATAGTTCCAATTGTATTTGAAGAAGAAGTGCAAACCCAAGACAATGTTGAAGAACATCATGAAAAAGCAAGAACAGAGGCAATACCACAACAAGAAAATACAAGACCAAGAAGAAGGTATATCATACCTGCTAGGTTGTATGATTATGTTTTATCAAAATATAATGAAGATACTGATGATGATGATGTGGTGAACTTTGCATTATTTGGAGATTGTGATCATGTGGCTTATGAAGAAGCTTCTAAAGAACAAGGTTGGATTCAAGCTATGAATGAAGAATTGAAGTCTATTTAGAAGAATAATACATGGGAACTTACGAAACTTCCACCAGGAAAGAAACCCATTGGTGTTAAGTGGATTTACAAAACAAAATACACGTCAAATGGTGAAGTAGATAGATTGAAAGCAAGATTAGTTGCTAAGGGATATTGACAAAAGCAAGGAGTATATTACTCAGATGTATTTGCACAAGTTACAAGACTTGATACAGTAAGAATGATAATTTCTTTAGCTGCACAAAAGCATTGGAAGATTTTTCAGATGGATGTAAAGTCAGCATTCTTGAATGGTGTGTTAGAAGAAGAGGTGTATGTTGAGCAACCAGCAGGTTACATTATGGAGGGGAAGGAGAATGAAGTGTACAAGCTATAATAAAGCTTTGTATAGTTTGAAACAAGCACCAGGTGCTTGGTATACAAGAATAGATTTTTATATTTCATTAAGAAAGGGTTTACAAGATGTCCACATGAGCATACTTTATATTTGAAAGCTGATACTCTTGGAAATCATATCATAGTATGTTTGTATGTGGATGATCTTATTTTTACTGGAAATAATTCTGAGATGATCAAGGAATTCAGGGAGGATATGGTGAAAGAGCTTGAGATGACAAATCTTGGTTTAATGTCATATTTTCTTGGTATTGAAGTACAACAAACTGAAAAAGGTATTTTTATTAATCAACAGAGGTATGCAGAAGGAATATTAAATCATTTCAAGATGGATAATTGTAATCCAATTTTAACACCAGTAGAAGAGAGACTGAAGTTGACAAAGGATGGAACATGAGAGCTAGTGAATTCAACATACTTTAAATGTCTTGTAGGATGTCTCAAATATTTGACTGCTACAAGACCTGACATTATGTATGCAGTTGGATTGGTTATTAGATTTATGGAATCACCTAGATAATCACATTTGCAAGCTGCAAAATGTATTCTGAGATATGTTAAAGGAACAACTAGCTTAGGAATCTTTTATACTGTTTCAGAAGATCCAAAGTTGGTTGGTTTTACTGATAGTGATTGGGCTAGAGATACAGAAGGAAAAAAGAGTACATCAGGTTATGGATTTCAGTTGGGAACTGGTTTTTCTCTTGATGAGGTAACTTCACGTGGAGGTAATAATTATTTCATAACTTTCATAGATGAATATATTAGAAAAGCATGGGTATATTTACTTAAACAAAAGAGTGATGCTTTTCAAGCATTTAGAAGTTTCAAAGCATATGCTAAGAAACAAATTAGTAAGAGTATCAAGATATTAAGAACTGATATAGGAAAAGAATATACTGTTGTTGATAGTTTCATGGAAGAACATGGTATTTTACATCAGTTAACAACTAGACATATACCACAACATAATGGTGTTGCTAAGAGAAATAATAGAACAATAATGGAGATGGAAAGAACTATAAGAAGAAAAAAAGATTTACCAAAGAGTTTCTAGGGTTATGCAATAGATACAGCTGTGTATTTACTTAACAGATGTCCTACAAATAGTTTGAATAATATAACACCAGAAGAAGCTTTGAGAGGTGTAAGACCAAGTGTAAAACATCTGAGAATTTTTGGGCGTGTTGCTTATGCACATGTATTTAAAGAACTTAGGAAGAAGTTGGATGATAAGAGTGAGAAGTGTATTCTTGTTGGTTACAACTCAGTAACCAAAGGGTGCAAGTTGTTCAATCCAGAAACTGGTAAGATAATCACAAGAAAATATGTGATATTTGATGAAGATTCACAATGGAATTGGAATTTTTGGTCAACAAACAATGTTGATCCACATTCTGGGTCAACAAGGAATATTGATCCACATACTGGATGTGGATCAACGAGGAAT
Source organism: Papaver bracteatum (assembly GCA_023529315.1). Taxonomy (NCBI): domain Eukaryota; kingdom Viridiplantae; phylum Streptophyta; class Magnoliopsida; order Ranunculales; family Papaveraceae; genus Papaver; species Papaver bracteatum. Next base: position 24,263 of record JAJJWX010004567.1, read on the forward strand.
GTTGATTCATCTACTGCTGTCAGAATAGTTCCAATTGTAGTTGAAGAAGAAGTGCAAACCCAAGTCAATCACTGGTCCTACTGAAGTAACTTCACGTGGAGGTAATAATTATTTCATAACTTTCATTGATGAATATAGTAGAAAAGCATGGGTATATTTACTTAAACAAAAGAGTGATGCTTTTAAAGCATTTAGAAGTTTCAAAGCATATGCTAAGAAACAAATTAGTAAGAGTATCAAGATATTAAGAACTGATAGAGGAAAATAATATACTATTGTTGATAGTTTCATGGAAGAACATGGTATTTTACATCAGTTAACAGCTAGACATACACCACAACAGAATGGTGTTGGTGAGAGAAAGAATAGAACAATAATGGAGATGGAAAGAACTATAAGAAGAACAAAAGATTTACCAAAGAGTTTCTAGGGTTATGCAGTAGATACAGCTGTGTATTTACTTAACAGATGTCCTACAAATAGTTTGAATAATATAACACCAGAAGAAGCTTGGAGAGGTGTAAGACCAAGTGTAAAACATCTGAGAATTTTTGGGCGTGTTTCTTATGCACATGTACCTAAAGAACTTAGGAAGAAGTTGGATGATAAGAGTGAGAAGTGTATTCTTGTTGGTTACAGCTCAGTAACCAAAGGGTGCAAGTTGTTCAATCCAGAAACTGGTAAGATAATCACAAGTAAATATGTGATATTTGATGAAGATTCACAATAGAATTGGAATTCTGGGTCAACAAACAATGTTGATCCACATTCTGGGTCAACAAGGAATATTGATCCACATGCTGGATGTGGATCAACGAGGAATGTTGATTCATCTACTGCTGTCAGAATAGTTCCAATTGTAGTTGAAGAAGAAGTGCAAATCCAAGACAATGTTGAAGAACATCATGAAAAAGCAAGAACAGATGCAATACCACAACAAGAAAATACAAGACCAAGAAGAAAGTATATCATACCTGCTAGGTTGAATGATTATGTTTTATCAAAAGATAATGAAGATACTGATGATGATGATGTGGTGAACTTTGCATTATTTGGAGATTGTGATCATGTGGCTTATGAAGAAGCTTCTAAAGAACAAGGTTGGATTCAAGCTATGAATGAAGAATTGAAGTCTGTTTAGAAGAATAATACATGGGAACTTACGAAACTTCCACCAGGAAAGAAACCCATTGATGTTAAGTGGATTTACAAAACAAAATACACGTAAAATGGTGAAGTAGATAGATTGAAATCAAGATTAGTTGCTAAGGGATATAGACAAAAGCAAGGAGTATATTACTCAGATGTATTTGCACAAGTTGCAAGACTTGATACAGTAAGAATGATAATTTCTTTAGCTGCACAAAAGCATTGGAAGATTTTTCAGATGGATGTAAAGTCAGCATTCTTGAATGGTGTGTTAGAAGAAGAGGTGTATGTTGAGCAACCAGCAGGTTACATTATGGAGGGGAAGGAGAATGAAGTGTACAAGCTATAATAAAGCTTTGTATAGTTTGAAACAAGCACCAGGTGCTTGGTATACAAGAATAGATTTTTATTTTTCATTAAGAAAGGGTTTACAAGATGTCCACATGAGCATACTTTATATTTGAAAGCTGATACTCTTGGCAATCATATCATAGTATGTTTGTATGTGGATGATCTTATTTTTACTGGAAATAATTCTGAGATGATCAAGGAATTCAGGGAGGATATGGTGAAAGAGCTTGAGATGACAAATCTTGGTTTAATGTCATATTTTCTTGGTATTGAAGTACAACAAACTGAAAAAGGTATTTTTATTAATCAACAGAGGTATGCAGAAGGAATATTAAAGCATTTCAAGATGGATAATTGTAATCCAATTTTAACACCAGTAGAAGAGAGACTGAAGTTGACAAAGGATGGAACAGGAGATAGATTGAACACTAGTGTTAAAGAAATTTTAACACTAGTGAATTCAACATACTTTAAATGTCTTGTAGGATGTCTCAAATATTTGACTGCTACAAGACCTGACATTATGTATGCAGTTGGATTGGTTAGTAGATTTATGGAATCACCTAGATAATCACATTTGCAAGCTGCAAAATGTATTCTGAGATATGTTAAAGGAACAACTAGCTTAGGAATCTTTTATACTGTTTCAGAAGATCCAAAGTTGGTTGGTTTTACTGATAGTGATTGGGCTAGAGATACAGAAGGAAAAAAGAGTACATCAGGTTATGGATTTCAGTTGGGAACTGGTTTTTCTCTTGATGAGGTAACTTCACGTGGAGGTAATAATTATTTCATAACTTTCATAGATGAATATATTAGAAAAGCATGGGTATATTTACTTAAACAAAAGAGTGATGCTTTTCAATCATTTAGAAGTTTCAAAGCATATGCTAAGAAACAAATTAGTAAGAGTATCAAGATATTAAGAACTGATATAGGAAAAGAATATACTATTGTTGATAGTTTCATGGAAGAACATGGTATTTTACATCAGTTAACATCTAGACATACACCACAACATAATGGTGTTGCTAAGAGAAATAATAGAACAATAATGGAGATGGAAAGAACTATAAGAAGAAAAAAAGATTTACCAAAGAGTTTCTAGGGTTATGCAGTAGATACAGCTGTGTATTTACTTAACAGATGTCCTACAAATAGTTTGAATAATATAACACCAGAAGAAGCTTTGAGAGGTGTAAGACCAAGTGTAAAACATCTGAGAATTTTTGGGCGTGTTGCTTATGCACATGTATTTAAAGAACTTAGGAAGAAGTTGGATGATAAGAGTGAGAAGTGTATTCTTGTTGGTTACAACTCAGTAACCAAAGGGTGCAAGTTGTTCAATCCAGAAACTGGTAAGATAATCACAAGTAAATATGTGATATTTGATGAAGATTCACAATGGAATTGGAATTTTTGGTCAACAAACAATGTTGATCCACATTCTGGGTCAACAAGGAATATTGATCCACATACTGGATGTGGATCAACGAGGAATGTTGATTCATCTACTGCTGTCAGAATAGTTCCAATTGTAGTTGAAGAAGAAGTGCAAACCCAAGTCAATCACTGGTCCTACTGAAGTAACTTCACGTGGAGGTAATAATTATTTCATAACTTTCATTGATGAATATAGTAGAAAAGCATGGGTATATTTACTTAAACAAAAGAGTGATGCTTTTAAAGCATTTAGAAGTTTCAAAGCATATGCTAAGAAACAAATTAGTAAGAGTGTCAAGATATTAAGAACTGATAGAGGAAAAGAATACACTATTGTTGATAGTTTCATGGAAGAACATGGTATTTTACATCAGTTAACAGCTAGACATACACCACAACAGAATGGTGTTGCTGAGAGAAAGAATAGAACAATAATGGAGATGGAAAGAACTATAAGAAGAACAAAAGATTTACCAAAGAGTTTCTAGGGTTATGAAGTAGATACAGTTGTGTATTTACTTAACAGATGTCCTACAAATAGTTTGAATAATATAACACCAGAAGAAGCTTGGAGAGGTGTAAGACCAAGTGTAAAACATCTGAGAATTTTTGGGCGTGTTTCTTATGCACATGTACCTAAAGAACTTAGGAAGAAGTTGGATGATAAGAGTGAGAAGTGTATTCTTGTTGGTTACAGCTCAGTAACCAAAGGGTGCAAGTTGTTCAATCCAGAAACTGGTAAGATAATCACAAGTAAATATGTGATATTTGATGAAGATTCACAATAGAATTGGAATTCTGGGTCAACAAACAATGTTGATCCACATTCTGGGTCAACAAGGAATATTGATCCACATACTGGATGTGGATCAACGAGGAATGTTGATTCATCTACTGCTGTCAGAATAGTTCCAATTGTAGTTGAAGAAGAAGTGCAAATCCAAGACAATGTTGAAGAACATCATGAAAAAGCAAGAACAGATGCAATACCACAACAAGAAAATACAAGACCAAGAAGAAAGTATATCATACCTGCTAGGTTGAATGATTATGTTTTATCAAAAGATAATGAAGATACTGATGATGATGATGTGGTGAACTTTGCATTATTTGGAGATTGTGATCATGTGGCTTATGAAGAAGCTTCTAAAGAACAAGGTTGGATTCAAGCTATGAATGAAGAATTGAAGTCTGTTTAGAAGAATAATACATGGGAACTTACGAAACTTCCACCAGGAAAGAAACCCATTGATGTTAAGTGGATTTACAAAACAAAATACACGTAAAATGGTGAAGTAGATAGATTGAAATCAAGATTAGTTGCTAAGGGATATAGACAAAAGCAAGGAGTATATTACTGGGAGATGTATTTGCACAAGTTGCAAGACTTGATACAAGTAAGAATGATAATTTCTTTAGCTGCACAAAAGCATTGGAAGATTTTTCAGATGGATGTAAAGTCAGCATTCTTGAATGGTGTGTTAGAAGAAGAGGTGTATGTTGAGCAACCAGAAGGTTACATTATGGAGGGGAAGGAGAATGAAGTGTACAAGCTATAATAAAGCTTTGTATAGTTTGAAACAAGCACCAGGTGCTTGGTATACAAGAATAGATTTTTATATTTCATTAAGAAAGGGTTTACAAGATGTCCACATGAGCATACTTTATATTTGAAAGCTGATACTCTTGGCAATCATATCATAGTATGTTTGTATGTGGATGATCTTATTTTTACTGGAAATAATTCTGAGATGATCAAGGAATTCAGGGAGGATATGGTGATAGAGCTTGAGATGACAAATCTTGGTTTAATGTCATATTTTCTTGGTATTGAAGTACAACAAACTGAAAAAGGTATTTTTATTAATCAATAGAGGTATGCAGAAGGAATATTAAATCATTTCAAGATGGATAATTGTAATACAATTTTAACACCAGTAGAAGAGAGACTGAAGTTGACAAAGGATGGAACAGGAGAGCTAGTGAATTCAAAATACTTTAAATGTCTTGTAGGATGTCTCAAATATTTGACTGCTACAAGACCTGACATTATGTATGCATTTGGATTGGTTAGTAGATTTATGGAATCACCTAGACAATCACATTTGCAAGCTGCAAAACGTATTCTGAGATATGTTAAAGGAAAAACTAGTTTAGGAATCTTTTATACTGTTTCAGAAGATCCAAAGTTGGTTGGTTTTACTGATAGTGATTGGGCTGGAGATACAGAAGGAATAAAGAGTACATCAGGTTATGGATTTCAGTTGGGAACTGGTTTTTCTCTTGGTCATCTGAGAAGCAACAAGTTGTTGCATTATCCACAACAGAATTAAGATGAGTATATAGCTGCTAGCAACTGTGCTACACAAGCTGTATGGCTGAGAATGATGCTGAAGTCGCTATTTCAAGAACAGAAGACACCTACAACAATAGTTTGTGATAATAAGTCTACAATTTCACTAACTAAGAATCTTGTGCTTCATGGAAGGAGTAAGCACATTGATATTAAGTTTCATTACATCAGAGAACTTGTCAGTAACAAAGAGATAGATGTGGAGTTTTGTGAAAGTGAAGAGCAAGTGGCTGATATTTTCATCAAGGCTTTGAAGTCTAACACTTTCATTTACTTGCGTGGAAAGCTAGGAATGATTGTCAAAGAGTATCTTGGTTTAAGGGAGGATGTTCAAGGTTTAACCAAGATAATGTGAAGATACACTAAGGATCAACAAAGTATTGTTGATACAGTTGATAGGGATCAACTATGAGAGTTGTCAGAGTTTGAGTGGGTCAACAAGTGTTGTTGACACAGTGCATGGATCAACTAGTTTGGTTGACATGATGGTACGGTATTTAGAAGTAAACTTGGGTTGCAAGTTAGAAATTGATTATGTATTTTCTAGAAGAGTCTTTGTTAGAATTTGATTATGTTAGGAAATTGTTTATTACTTAAAGAGTCAAGTTTGTTAAACATATAAATTGGTTGTTGAGCCATGAGTCGAATTACATCGAATTACATTAATTAAGAGAATTGTTTGAGTGAAGTTTTGTGTTAAGTTTTTCACTAAGTCTTTGATATCAGATTTTCAACAGAGAATAAGCTATTGGTTCTAAGCCATCTCTGGTGATAAATCTCAACAATTCGAAGTGGTTTTCTTGACATGAGCGTGAGACAAGAAACACGACGCACCAGACTTAAGTGGGTCAAGTTGAAGCCTAACTTTTTCTTTTGATAACCAAATTAAAGCCCAGCTCAAGCTGTATGAATCCGAACGATAAATCACTTCATAGCTCGTGATCAACTTGGATTACGCTAAACCAACCTAGGATTCTACTACAATTAATAATCATAGAGAAGATGATTTATTTCCCTAAGCTGTCATGCATGCATGAACGAGAATTATGACAAATACTTAGATTAACGAGTCCAAATCCAAAATAGAAAACGATATTATTTGGAGATTTGATTGAAGTCCCAAGAAAAGTTGCAATTTAACAAAGCAATTTGAAATCATAGTACCCTAGTATAAAAGACAAAGTGATGCCCGAGATAGATATCCCGTTGATTCATATTAAGTGATTAAATCAACTTTAAGTACACAAACAAGACACCACTTATCGATTTTCCATGATGATTCCGATAAGATTACGAAAATGTATAGAGACTCTAAAGACAAAACCAACACTAGACTCTAAACATAGAGTCCAAATGGATTCCATTCCAGACAAATGAATCGGGTTCGTATCATTCTATTTTAGCTGTCAACAATTGTCTTGTTAAATCAAAACGATCGAACCAGAATCTCAGCAGTATGTGTATGTATATGTACAGGTAAACGTAGTCCCGTACCCCCGAGTAACGTCGATTCATGGGGTCAATCTCAGACCGTTTGTTATCAATGACCGGGTCCCGACTTAAAAGATGAAAGAATCATTCCATGGACAGACGTGGTATGGAAATATCCCATCAAAGACTAAATTAATGAATAAAGTAGTTCTCTATCTATATGACGATGATCATTTTTCGTACTCAACAGAAAAATGGTCTAATCAAGATTCCAATCTGATCAGGAAATCATCAGCTATTTAAACAAAAACTGTGGTTCTGTGCCCATGTAATCAACAACACTGCAAAAAGCAAATCCAGAGCCATCTTCACGTGGTCTGTCATTTTGTATCCAAAAATCTTTCTAAGTGTAAAACAAATTAGAATTTAAATCCTAACATCTTATTACGGACTACACATATACTTAGGATAATTCTGACAATTCTCAATCATTCCGTACTCAGAATACCATCATTTTAGTCTGATCGAAAGTCTGATATATAGATTATAGCCAACAGCATAGACTGCCTAGATGTTTTACCCTTTTACTTTTCCAGGGGTAAAAAAGAGAAAGAAACAGTAGAAACTTCAAAATGAAATTATTGAGTGATGGGTGAATCAGAATCTTGGATACTTTATTTATTTTTTTTGTTTCCAATGGACCATCTATCTATCTCTGGGACTCTGGGCATATGGAGTTCGCGGAAACTTCACCAAGCCTGTTGGGTTCCATACATACTGATACTGTAATAATCTTGCTTTATTTATCAGGATTCAGGACCACAGCTTGCTGGTGTTTCTTTTTATCTGTGTACTGCTCTCGAGATTCACCAAAGGAAGGATTGTAATGCTATACACCAACCAGAAAACAATCTTGTCTCTTTCAAAATGTTATTGGATTAGGTGGTAGTAGACCAGTTGTAGCAGAGACTAGAGACTACTGAGAAACCTGATCAGTCATTTTCTCACCAGAAACCAAAGACTGGTCTATTGTGTTAGACCCATAGTTGTAATTTGTTGTGATCCATGAGGGTGTAAATGGAAGATGTCTGAAGGGATAGAATTTTGCTGGGAAAAGAGAACAAGAGAGACTAGACAGAAGTACTAGGGTCCGTCCCGTATATCCTGTATGGGAGGAAAATTACACCTCGTGTTCCTCCTTCCTTTGTCAGTCAAAAAAAACAGTTTTCTTTTTGGCTTTAATGTTTGACTAGTCAACTAATTTCCTATCTCACACTAACCAAGTTGAAGTGATGATTAGGGGGATGGAGCTCTTATAAAATGCTTCAAAAAAAAAGTTCTATAATGATCAACCAATATACTGGGGATATGGAAATAACAGTTGGAGCTCCTATTTTTTTTAAAATGCTTCATGTTTAGTAGTTAATAATAATTAGTATATGCTTAAGTATTTGGGGGATAGTTTAAAAAAAAGTTCCTATAATGATCAACTGTTAACCATTATCCTTCAAAAAAAAAAAAAAAAAAAAACTGTTAACCATTAATATGGATCTGCGGTTTATGATCTTAACTGGAAAAGAAAATGGACTAATTCGCTGAATTTATTATTGAGATCGGGATCACTCCTAGGATAGGATTCCATGTGGTGATAAAGTTTTTGAAAAGACTCATATGCTAATCTAGTGGTCCCAAAATGCATTATGATGTCAAATTTTCCAAGCATTTTACAAGATGTATTGATATGAAATTTTCTGCCTTTCCTGTTAACGAAATTCATTAAGCCATAGCCAATTAATTCCATATCCCCAATGGACTTTTCATTATGATGCCAAATTTTCGGGTTCAAAATTTTCGGTTTATGATCTTTTCCCTGAATTTAAAAATATAGGATAGGATTCCATGTGGTGATAAAGTTTTTGAAAAATTTCTAATCTATTATATAATCCAAGCATTTTAAAAAATTGTTGAAACTGTTAACGAAATTCATTAAGCCATAGCCATCCTCTTTTTCTTTTCTTTTTCTTTTTCCCAAAAAAAATATCCAATTTCAATATACTATATAATAAAAAAAGTTACTTTAGGAAATCGAAAATCTTAGTGAAATTTTGTAATATTATAAAATAGTCATAGAACTCGTAGTATTTCCACCGTTTTTTGCCCATCCCTTCGGATCTATCAACAGTTTCATAAGATTATCTCGCTTTTGACTCTTTCGCAAAAGCGAGGACCAAATATTTAGGTTCAAACTTATTTTCAAAAGAAAGCCAGTATGTGTCAAAGCATAAGGTAATGACTGGATCAAATCAAACCCAATGTTCATCAGAACATGTAAATAAGATGGACGGGAGTTTTTTAATCAAGTTAACAATGACCCAATTAGTGGTAACACCATCCAAGAAATAACCAAAGTGTCTTGAATAGTAGCCAAAGTGTCTCAAGTAACAGTAATAATTTGTGTTGCGGCTACTATTGGAGGTTCAGGCCTTGATTATGTCCTCTCCTTAGAGTTATAAGGTGCAGAGCTTGCTATGAAATGTGCTATCTAAAAATATCAGAGTAAAATTCAGATTAACTCTTATTCTATGGTTGTTTGCAGTATGTCGAAGAGTAAAGATCCCAAACCTGGCTGGGCTATCTTGCATCTTTGAAAGAATTTGCCAGCTACGCAAATGGTATCGCGGGTTCAAAATTGAGCATATTTACAGGGAAACAAATCGTGTTGTTGATGCTTTGGTAGCTATCCATCATTCTCAATCTTACTTGGAGTTGGACGTTAATGATTTCAGCACTGAGTTGAAGCAGATTCTTGAGGAAGACAGATTGAAGACTTATTATAGAGAATAGTTGTTGTGTATTCTTGTTGGTTTGGGTCTCCTTAACCCAGCGTGTTGTTTCAAAAAAAAAAAGTAGTAATCCGAACCAATCTTTAGGTTCTGTAAAGGAATGAATCGGTGAGATGACTTAGCGTTGGAGATATGGTAACAGTTGCAGTAATGTATGAACTTGAAGATGATCTTGAACGAGTTTTAGTTTTCATTACTAAGTCATGAAAAAGTAAATCTAAAACTAAAACTAGAACAAGGATGGAACTAACACTAAAACAAGAACACATAGAGGTTATATGAAATAGAAAATACAACATCAGAACATGAGCTATAAACCTAAAATAGGTTGTAAATATTTTTTGAAGACGATTACCTAAATCATTGCTGACCAAAACAAAATTTACAGCACATCAACATCTTGAGTTTATTCAACGTCTTGAACTTACCGGAGAACGTCGCCTTGAACATCTTGAGTTCATTGGGTCAATCTCAGACCGTTTGTTATCAATGACCGGGTCTCGTTTAAAAGATGTAAGAATCATTCAATGGACATACATGGTGATATGGAAATATCCCCCTTTCTTGAACCTAATTAACTCAATATATTACCAGAGTTCACAAAATACTATCAAACCTCTTTTCCCTAAACTCGCTTCACCCTTTCAATATGTTTTCACTCATGATAGATAAATATCTTACAACATAGCGATAGCTCGTAAAATCATTCATAACATCAAATCCAGAGGTGGTGAGAAAGGAAATAATGAAGTTATAGGCATTAAGATTGGCATGGCTAAAGCTTTTGATAGAGTGGAATAGAATTTTCTCCTAGTTATCATGCATCACATGGGTTTCAGTAATAATTAGTGTGCCGGGGGAATCCTCCATCCCCTTTAGAGGTCTTGGGAAAGGGGATCCCATATCCCCTACCTTTCCTATTTTGTATGGAAGCTCGTTTTAAAAGTCTGATGAATGCTGAACAACTTGATTGTATCCATGGTATTCAAATCTTCCCTGGATCTCCCTCCTTCATCCACCCGCTATTCGTTGATGGCTATTTGGTTTCTTGCAAAGCTATTATGGATGAATGCAGCAAACTGGTATCTTTTTCTAATACATTTAACTTTATTTTTAGTCAAACTTCTCCAAATCAGGGATCCTCTTCAGCAAAAATACTAATCCAAGCATTGTTGAAGATATATAAGTAATTTCATAAAGGTTCAAAGGATTGATCCTAAGGAAAATTACCTGGTCTCACCCCTATTCACCAACAGTAATAAAATCCAAGCTTTCCAACCATGTGTAGAGAAACTCAAGCTCGGATCAGCTGGTCGGAAGAGTAAAGCTCTTTCTCCCGCTGGCAGAGCCATTATGATAACTAATGTCACATTTACAAATCTGCAAACATTTCTAACAAGCATTCCAAGATTGATAAATTTCGTCTTTTTAAGGCCAGTTCCTATGCTCCATGTTTATTTCATAGTTTGCCACGTTTACACCGACTATGGGCATGGTGGTTTTATTAACACATCACCAGGTATGATATATACTCTACCAAGAGATAGAGACTCCATCACTCGGTAGTCACTATATCACTCGATGGTCAACACATCTCCATCGATATAAAGACTATCCCTCGACGCAATGGTGGGGTTCTCAATTTTTCATCATCCAACAGCTATAGTACACATTCCTTTATAAATATTCAATCTCATACAATTACCATCGCTTCGAATTTTTTAGTGCCCGGTTCACGACATGGCTAGTGCTCTCTTCACTCGAGAAGAAAATATTTCTCTTATTCGATCTTGGATATCAGTTTCAAGCAATGGATATTTCGATTTAACCACTTTTAATTTATGAAATAGTTTTTTTCCAAAGGTTCATGCGTTAGCCGATAATGATAATTGAAAAAAGAACAAGTAAGAGCCTTCAAAATAGATTTTCCTTTATTAATAACAATGTAAGAAAGTATGCGTAAATTTTGTGGATGAGAAAGGGAGATCATCCTGGATTGTCTATCGACGAACTAGTAAGTATCTTTTTCTTTTTTTAACGGCTCAATTTTAGTTAATTAAAATCATACAGTAGAACCCCTATAAGGTGATCCGCGATAAATTAATAATAACTGTAAAATAGTAGTTTATGTGGGTCACAAGTAGGGACAACAAGCTAAATTAATAAGACGCTAAATTTATATATTAATAAAGTTTTATAACTTCGTATTGGTCCTTTGTGATATATAAATTAATAATTTTGTAATTTATATAAGTGAGTTTTGCATTTATACTAATTAAGGGTAGCATGACTTAATTGTGACCTGGATTTTTTAAAAGTTGATGCCACATTGAATTTCAATTCGGTCTTTTATTAACATTAGAAGAGTTTTTCTTGTTGGTGTTTCATTGCGTAATAGTAAAAATTATTCAATATTTTCACAGCTATCGTGACTTATTTAAGTTAAGGTGACTATATACTTTCATCTTTAACTTCGATATCATCAATTTCCTCGCCAGTCAACAACTATGAAATCGTATTTTCTCGGGAATAATTCAAAATGTATTTTATTTTAATTTAGTATGATAATTCAATCCATTGGATAATTTCATTGACAATGCTTTGGTTCTCCATAACCGGGAGACAGTAATTCATATGTAAAGATTAATTAAACCACTGATTTAATCGGGATTCCTTTCTCTTTTAATATAAAATTTCTCATAAAAAGGCATTTTAAAAAATTAAAAAATTATTAATTCATATATAGATTATTTAATATGGCACTAAATTAATAAATTTTGTTGGCCCAAACGCTATTAATTTATAGGGGTTACACCCACATGAGTTTCACTTGGTGGTTGAGTTTCATCAAGAGAATCATCCTCAAAACCTTGAAAAATAACATAGGGGATCTTTTGTGTGGAGGAACACGATAGTAATCTTGAAATGGGTTAAATGTTGATGAGGTTGAGGCTATTGGGGTATAAGGAATATATTTATTTCCTAACTGCTTCAATATTCAATCCACCACCAGGATTCATAGTGTCAGTTGGAAATTGGTTAAAAAAAACTTCAGGAGTCGTTTGCATGTCAATGTTTTCATTTTCTCTTGGTACTCATGAGTATCTACCACTACATTTAAAGTATAACGACTTCTCAAAATTCTTTAACTACCACGACTTCTCAAACTTCGCTGACTTCCACCATCAGGACTTTAACTTCCTTAATCAAAGGGACTTAAATGTACACCAATATTTGAAATCCGTGTAATATGTGGTTATAATTGTTCAACTAGCTCTGATACTTCTCCTATGTAGCTTGTATCCCCCAACATGGGTAATCCCGTTCTAAACCTTCATTACTAAGTGTTATAGCATTGCTCGGTCGAACTCACAAGTGTTGATATCTCAAGATTGTTGTCAAATTTAGTTAATCAAAACTATATCTTGATTTCTAGTCTACATTTAGTCAAGTTTCGTATTAGGATAGAAGTGTGTAGTTGGGTATCGGATATCACTACGTTCTACCATTTGAAGGCAAAGATTAACCGAAGCTTTTGGAGAACTTTATCAACAAAAGGTAAGTGAAGACTGAACTACTTATGTCTCAAGTGTTCACCTTTCTATTTATGAGACATTGTCGCATGACTAAATTAGACAGTACATGCATATATATATATATTTATATATATATATAATAGAAATTTCGAGTCAAGTTTATCTTGAAAATAATTCTCGAAATATGACTAACTAAGCTTAAGAACATTTATTCATACTTGATGAATTTGGTTAAGAACAATTTATTTTTTATGATCTAAATTATGATTCAAGATTTAATCATTTCAAAATAGCTTGGAACAGTGATATGTGTCATTAATGTTATTCAGGAATGCTTTAAATTGATTATTAGAGATATATAATTGTTGTTAATCTGGATACATGACAGTATGCATACCATTTCATATACTGGGAGAACTGTTATAAGTCTGGAGCCACAGTACATGTACCTAGTACACGTACCGACATAGCTATAGTTCGGCAACAACTTTTTGGTACGCATACCCGGTATCCATACCATAAAAAGTATGTTGACTCGTGAACCATGAAGGGATGCATAACTAGTATGCAAACCGGAAATGTTTTGCTGGTTTCTAAACCGTAAAGGTACACATACCTAGTATGAAAACAGGAAAAGATTTGCAGAATGCTAAACTCATTTTTGTCTTAAGGGTACACATACCCGGTACACGTACAATGACAAAAACACTCACGAACATGTATACCATACATGTACTAGGTACGCGTACTTACCCTGTCGAATATTTTCAGATGCATCAGAATTATTTCTATGAGATAATCGGCATTTGAACAACTTTTTAAATATACTATTTAGACATGATTGATCACATTTGTGACTCAAGATTAAAAGTCTTAAAGTATTATATAAAAATGGTTAAGCTTATAGTTCAATTGGCTAGTTTCGGCTAACCTTTCATGAACATGTCATCATACACGGTTCGGTTATGGTTCATCCTAACTAGAGTGTATATTTTGTTATGTTAATTTAAAATTCAAGTTTTCATATAACAGTGATTATTGGTTGCTTGATTCCAAAGCTACCTTAGCTTAAATCCAAAGCAACCTTGACCTTGAAGGTCTATAAGGAGAACCTCTAATAACTGGGATCTTTGAATCCTTTACGCAATTCTTGTGTGTCCTAGTTGTAAAATAGAGTCGTCCTCTCCTTCAAAACCTTAGGGTTTAGCGATTGAAAAAGACTCCACCTGGGGATTTGTGAATCCAGGTCAAACTATCTTTATCTTGATAGTTCGTGTATCCTGATCTTGCTATGATTGTTGAGATTGCTCCAACGGGCAAGATAGATAGAAATCACAAAGTTTCTTCATCTTAGACTTTGTGATTCCATAATTTTATACTTGTGAGGTGAATAATAATCTAGGCTGATCTTCGGGAGTCATAAGACCGGATTTTGAGGTTTGCTAGACTTTATCTATTTCAATCGAGTTCCTTCCTCACCTTGATCTTTGATCAGAATGAAAATCACATATAATCTTATTTGTGGGAGACATATTGGTTTTAAAGTCTTCAATTAAGTTGAAGCAACTCTTAGGTTGTAAAGGACATCAGCTAAGGGAATCAATTGCGCGAAGTCCTGCTGGGTTTCAAGATTCGTAAGGAACGCGACTTTAAATGAATTGTTGTGACGGTTTAATTCAGTCTCAACTACATTCCAGTTCGAAGATTTGATAGTAGGCTAGAGTCTGTAGCGGCTTAATACAATTTTGTGTTCAAATCTGGACAAGGTCCCGGGGTTTTTCTGCATTTGCGGTTTCCTCGTTAACAAAATTTCCGTTGTTTGTGTTATTTATTTTTCCTCATTATATTGTTTATCTATAATTAAAATATCACAAGTTGTACGTAAATTAATCAAAGTAGATATATCCATCCTTGTTTGTTGGATACAATTTGATTGATCTTTGGAATCGTCTAAGTACTCTTGCGTAATAATCAGGTTCACGGAGTTGTCTTTGTTTACATTTTGATTGTGAGAGAAAAAGATATAAGCTTTTCTTATAATTCCTGATTGAGATTCATTAAGTTGTAACTCTCGGAATTGTATTTAGGTTTAGTCCATACAGGTTTCCTAAGAAAAAGTTGGTGGTGTATTTGGTTCTTGCGCATTTTCAATTGTTATCAAAGAAGGATAACATGTGAAAGACTTAATAAGTGTGTGTTTGAAGCAATCTGACTATATGGACCAGAGTGCAATCTCGATAAACGTACCACCAGCCTTTGATGACACAAATTACTTATGGCGAAAAATTTATATGTGTTCCTTTTTACAAACCCATGACTTTTAGACATGGAACCTTGAAGTAATAGGATACGATCCTCTGACAATTCTTAAAGACGGAAACACTGTTGCGAAAGATTTAGCAGAATATAGTGAAATCGAGATAAGTGTTGCAAAGCAAAATTTTGACCGGGTTAAATGTTATTTTTCATGCCATAAGACAAGATCTTCAACACCATGTGACTTTGTGCACTAGGTATAAAGATGCTTGGGATATCTTAGAAACCGTATTCGAAGGGGATACCTCAGAAAAACAAGCTAGGCTTCGAAACCTAAATTATAACTAGGAAAATTTTTGTATGTATGATGAAGATTTGTTTGATGAGTTTGATCAAAAAGTGTTTGTAATTGTTAATGCATGTTATACATTAGGGAAGACCATTCCCCAAAAGGACATTGTGATGAAAATTCTCCGATCTTTACCAGCAAGATATGAGTCTAAACATGCCATTATGGAAGGAAATAACCTTGAAACACTTTCCAAAAATACCTTATTTAGAAAGTTAAATATCTTTGATCATTAACTGCAATCGAAAGAAGGAAAGGATATTGCATTCAAGGCACTGAAAAACACTAAAACTTTTAAAAGTGAAAGTGTTGACAATTCTGTGAAAAATCTTGTTGATCCTGAATTTCAAATGAAGATCTTGATAACTCAATTTCATTGATCACAAGACAGTTTAGAGATCTTCTTAGGAAGAGGAATAAATGGTTCACGTGAGAAAAGCTTCTATGTCTGCTAGCCACATAATCGTATTTCTGTGAAAACATAGATTCTAATGGTACCGACGATGAGGATATGCCACAGTGTTTCAAGTGTAAAGGGTTTGGTCACTTTGCCAATGAGTGCCCAAATCAAAAGAAATGCACTGGCAACAAGAGTTTGGCTGCAATGCTTGATGAAACATCTGATCATTATGATTCCGAAGAGGATGATGGATCAAGTGTAGCACTCTTGGTGAAATTATCAATTCTGATGAATGTAGCAATACATATATCAATCTTGATAATTTGGTTGATGATTCTTCATCAAAATCATTAGAGGATATGATGGATTTTTCATATACTGATGAAAACTGTGTTGATGTTTTAGGTACTCTTTGTCTAGCTTTTAACATCATTCCTTAATCAATCTCCAAAACGACATGTACTTATTATACCATTGAGGGTCACGCGCTCACACAATGTTTCAAGTACAAATACAAATTAAGGTATGTCAACAAATTGCATTGGAGGGCTAATCGTTTGGAAAATTTGCTTAAACTTGTTCAAAAGTCCCATCATAAGGTACGTAAAGTTAAATCTTCTTCTCCTAAAAGATCGAATGTTTCAAAAGGAAAGGTAAAATATCAAATGGAGAGAAGAGTCAGGTCTAAAAATAACGCAAAAAGGGTATTACAAATTCTGTGCAGGAATCTAGTGGTGAGCACTCTACTGCTAACCTCAACACAATATGTTGTGTTGAAAAGGGCATCTTGTCTCATATTCGCTTAAAAGAGACAAGAACTGTGCACATTAGGGCTTTGGATCAAATTTGAATATTATTACTTGGATTTCTATCTTTTAATGTTCGTTGACAGAATGAGACTACTTACGTTGTCTTTCCATCTCTCAAGAGAATAAAAATATTTTTTTGTTGAGCCTGATCCATCAAAATAGTCCAAGATAATTCGATCTGGTCATAAATCGGTTACATAACTGATTCTATGTAAATGTATTCTCATGAGAGTTATTTCTGATGATACCACTGTATACAGTTAGATACCGACAATTTGATACAGTCAAGAATGACATCAATCAACTAAGGTTTTGGTCAATCAACCAACATGTTCATCTTAATGAATGTCTCAAGTAATGGTATTGAAAAGTTTGATCTACGTAAAAATTTAAGGAAGGATAAAAGTGACATTTCATTCTTCTTAAGTTTATGCATCTTTCTAGTACGTGAACTATTGTTGTTCTGAAACCTTGCATGGTAAATTTATTCTTTATTATGACTCATATATATTTCACAAGTTTACTTGTTGAGCAATATGTTTGTGTTTTCACAAATCCATTTTATTCTTACGAATCATGAAGACTCCAAGCACAACATCTTCTCGTGAAATCTATGCTCCAATGGCTGTTGGTGTTCATCCAACTAGAAAGGAACAAGAGATGTCCTATCCTTTTGACTTATCTCTTAAAAGGAAAAGAAAAAATATGAAGAAACCGAGAGCCGATCGCTCCAATCAGCAAAATGTTTGCAACCCTTCTTGAAGAACTTAAGAAAACCAAAAAGGAGGCGCAGGGACTGAAAACGATTCTCCAAAAATCTCTTGAGCTACAAGAAGCACTTGCCAAACAACATCCTAACATGTTTGAAGGAGTTCACTCTTTTATTCATGAACTGTATGTTCTTATGCCTGTCGTTGATAAGGAGTTCAGAGATGATAAAGAACTTTCAAGGATTTTAAGTACTAGGAAACTTATTGTGAGAATTTATTCTTGTATTCAAGAAGGATAACTAGGGTTTGGTATAGAAAATATTGTGAGTGCACAAGCTATTTCCAAAAACTTTGATCTTGCATATTTTTAGATTTATTTATTTAAATTCTAGAGTTATTGGAAGATGAACTTGCAGTATTTAATCATTAATGGTTTAATGTATTGCAAAGTCTTGTGAGATATATGTGTCCTTTACTTTTTGTGAATTGAACTGATATCTCATGTATGCTCAAAATTTAAATCTATTATGTTTTATGAACTAAAAATAGAACAAGCTTTGTGATATTTTTTTGCAGTATTGATCTACTCGTGATCACACTCTTGTGTAATTACTGCATTATCTACTCTGTAAGATTCTCTTATGTTGAGCTATGTCGATTGATTATCTATTTTTTTGTAACTCGCGTTGAGATATTTAGGATACAAATCCATATGATTTGTTAATGTCCGACAAAATCCTTCTTTTTCATTAAAGTAAGGTCACTCATGTTGTTCTATTAGGAATGCCATCAAATGGGGGAGAGTTCTTAATTGAACTTGTCCTTATTTGCTATATCTTTGTGGGGAGAGTGGACGTGGAATATAAAGGGGATGCTTGTATCTTAAATTTCCTAGATGAGCACTAATTTATGCTATGTGATATCATCTAAGTTAAAGTTGGAATTAATTAGTAGTTTCGCACTACATACATGTAGTTGCAGAATATCCTACAACTACACCCTCAGTAGAATTAGTAAACTTAAGAAGTTCATGATGATGAATAACAATTTTCTTATTAATGCTCTCAATTGATCACCAGAAATATCTAAATGGAACTAGAATAGTTACAATTTTCTCTATTCTCTCCCCTTTAATATTTTTTCAGACTCACTAAAAGAACCTCCCAAATTTAACATTTGAACCACTATTTATAGTGAAATCTTTACAACTGTAATATCCTGCGAGGCATCATAACTTATGATCGCAAGTTTATTTTATACTCGCAAACTTTTCATTCTTCTCCCGCGTTTCTTCTATCATCGTGTTATTTCTTGACACTTCCTCTTATAGTCGTTACTATATTCGCAACCCTTAATCTTGCGATATTCGGTACCTACATCTTGCCTCTTCTCATGTCATTTCTGCGAAGAAGTAATGATCGTGAGAATATAACCGTTACTTATTCTTTTTATTTGGACACGTCTTTTGTAACCGTTCTTTTCTAACTATTTCCTTATATATAAACTCCTTTTATTCCCTTCCTTATATTTCTTTCACTTTCCCTTTTCACTTCTGTAACTTCATCTTCTTATTACACTTTCAGTTATCATTCTATCTTCTTGTTTTACCTCATCATGAGTTCTCCAAGGTAATTTTCTTCTATCTCTCGCGTCTTTCACTTGTTTACCTCTTTGATTTCCGTCTAATTTATTGTTTGATTTTGATTTATTTCAGCAAAATTATTCCTCAGGAGAAACCTTCAACCAAAAACTCAATTCCTAATCTCCGAAGAAGAAAATCTGAGAATCAAAAGGTAGTTAAAATACTTTGTTTTCCTTTTTAATCAATATACTGTTGCCTCAGTTTTTAATCCACCTTTTGATTCGTAGGTTGGTGAAAAATCAAAACCCAATAAGAGATCTCGAGTAACTAAACCCACACCATTAATTTCAATCGATGACTTCCTTCCTGAAGTTGATGAAGAATTTCCCTCTCCCCCTCGTGGAAATACTTCTCCGCAGACTCATGCCTCTACTCCATTACCCAGTTTTCAATCTCCCACCAATGTCAATTTATCAACACTTCTTCAAGATCAACCTTCGCAAGATACTTCCTCAACTTCGTCTCCCAAAAAACCTATTTTTATCCCTAATCCCTTGAATATTGTTGCTCCAAGCAATTTACAACTTGCTCTAATTCCTTCAAATTCTTCTCCTCTTTCTCAAGAAACTCGAGACGGAATTTATTCAACTTTCCAAATGTTATCTGAGGTCTTAAGCAGTACTGCGAAGTCTTCAAACGTTCGTTCGCAATCTGAATTTTGTGAAGTGCTCAATAATTTTATCAATCCTGATATTTTTATTTCACGCCAATCTTTGGAAAAAGAAGTTGAATTGCTTCTCCAATCTCAGGAATCCTTGAAAGCGGAATGTGAGAATCTTCATAAAGTGAATCATCAGCTTCAGAATGATTCTCTAGATTGTGCGATCCTTCGCAAGAGGAATGATGCATTAAAATGTATTACTATTTTCTCTATATTTTCTTTCCCATTGTTTACTTCTATTCCTCACATGCTTGAAACACCCATTTAAATCCATTCCCCTTTATAGAATCTATCCAGAAATGTAGAATGTTGGTACTTCATCATGAATCAGACGCACAAGAATCTCAAGCTAAACATGCAAGTCTTTTGAACCAATTATCCCACTTATCTAATCTTCATTCATGTGCTCTTGATAATTTGGATGCCCTTTTCCAAGAGAATACTCAATTAATTTATGATCAGAAATTTTTGAATGATGAAATATCTCAGCTCAATTCTTCTTTAACTAAATCCGATTTAAGGATAGAATCCCTAGCAGAAGAGAATGAAACCTTATCAAAAGAACGATGTTTTTACTTGAATACAATGAACGCTTCTTCGAAACAATTAAATATTCTTCAGAGTAAATGTTGCGATCAAGAAAATCTCCTTTATTTGTTAAAAGGTGAACTTGAAGAATTGAAAAGGTCTTCAGATGCCGAAAGAAGTTCATTTGCTGCCGAGAAGAAATCCCTTCTTAATAAGAATATGATATTAAGCACTAAGAGGAATAAACTTAAATAAGATTATTCTCAACTAGAAAGTCTTAATGCCAAACTTGCGAAGGATAAAAATTATCTTCTTTCCAAAGATCAAAAGCTTCAATCTAGACTTAAAGGATTAGTTGGCGATGGTTTTGACAATGCGATGGATCAGATGAAGAGTTGTTGTCTATCTTTAGATCAATTTCTTTCTTCACAAAGAGAATGTAGTCATTAAAATTTGACTGCCTTTGGGATACCTTTCAATTTTTTTATACTTGCAAAACTAATTCTTTAACTTTTGTTTCACTCGCAGAATCTGAGAACAACCTCCGCATTGCTAAAGTTGAACTAGAATCCTCTTGTTCTGAGCTTCGCAAGAAAAACGCTCTGCTTTCTACTCGTTTAATAAACTCTCGTGATCGTGCCACTCGAAGATTCAATTATCTTGCTTACGTCAAAGATATCGAAGATACCAACCATCAGAAGGCTATACTTCGTGAAAGTCATCTAAAATCTCAAGTCTTTACGAATAACATTCTCTTATCAAGGTCCTTGCCTCCCGTGAGAATTACACCTCTGAAAATATCTGATGATGAGGTTGCTCGTGATCCTGATAGTGATTTTGATTACGAGAGTGACGATGAAGGACTTGATTTGGAAAAAGAATCTATCCCTCAAGGAGATGTTCCTGTTGATGGTCCTACCCCTCCTAAAGATCCAGTACAAAACGTTGATGAAGAGCTTTAAGCATGATGGATTATTCTACTATTATTCTTCTTTTTAACAACTTTGTTTTCCTTTCTTTTGAATTCTTTCTCTTGGTTCTTGTTGATTCTCTTTTCTATGAACGATCCCGCTTACTTCTTGTTTTCCTTAAGAAGCATACTTTGTACTTTGCGATACTACTTTGATCTTTCTCTAGATTTGCATGACTTGATCATATAAAGAGAAATACTATGTCTTGAAGACTTAACTTAGTATTCCCTTTCCCTATTATTGCACTTCAGATGATCAATTATTGTTGTAGATATTAAAATACCTGCCTCAGTCTAAGTTGCGAAGTTTCAATTTGTTGCGAATTAAATAATAAATTTCCTCTTTGAAGTATAAGAAGTATGAAATCTCCGTGAAGAATTATGAAACATCCTTGAAAAAGTATAAGAAGTATGAAATATTCTTAAAGAAGCATAAGAAGTATGAAACATCCTTAAATAAGTATATGAAGTATGAGGCTTCCTTGAAGAAGTATAAAAATTTTCAATTCATGAAGAAACATTCATTGTTTGAAGAAATATAAGAAGTATTGAATCTCTTAAAAAGTAAAAGAAGTATTGAATCTTTGAAGAAATATAAGAAGTATTCAACCCTTATGAATATGATTGCGAACAAAATTGCTTCTATGCTTATGAATTCTTAACATATATTCTCGTAAAATTTTTCCAATAATATTGATGGAATTGATTTCATTAATTGATGTGGTCTTATCATGCCTTCCTAAGTAAAGGTCTTATTTTGCCACCTCTTTTTGTGATGATATTTTTGCGATAATATGACAAGTCTGAACATTCTTGCGAATATACAACCTCGTGACATTATCGTCTTGCGATGAAATCGCAGGACGTTATCACACTTTCATGTAATAACCCATTGATCTCATCTTAACTTCATTGTATGTAACTATGCGAATGTGTATATATATAAATATATTATTTATATATATATATATTTTTTTTTTTATTATATTCGCAGAAATATGATTTTTGCACAAATATGACAAGTCTTTATGTTCTTGCGAACAAGAAGCCTCATGACATTTGCGTCTTATAACACGTATCAGCTCCCTAATGGAGGGTGCTGCCCTTTATCTTCCCCTTGGTTGCCCCTTCAAGGAAGCGTACATCGACCATACAAGGTTAGCTCTTCCCATCCGGTTTTTCAAACAACCATCTTTTGATCGCAACCTCTTATCCTTTTTGCCTATAGGGCTTATAGTTACGAGGTTGCACCCTATGGGGTATCTTTGGGCCAAGTGCATCATTTGCCAAGACTTGTCAAGAATGGCAGATGTGCTTCAAACCCATCCGGCACTCTTGACTCAACTGTGTACCTCGGCGCCTTGATCGTTTTCTACACTTCTTGCGAAAGACAGTATGCCTTATTCGCCCAACCTATATCTTGGTACTTCGCAAGATTAGATTGAGAATCCAAGGTGTCTAACCCGGATAGGTACCCCAATTTTGGGGTGTACCCCGTAATGTTCATGTACTCAGGTTCCTTGGTGGTGTTCTGGTTTCCCTGAGCCATGCTTATAGGTACCCCCTTAAATGACGTACTTTAGGACTTTGCCTCTTACAAAATGTTGCTTCGCGAACTAGGGTGTACGCCACAAAGGTTTTCCTGTGTAAAATTTCTGCGGCTCTCTTTCTTTTTTTGAAAGCTAATCACAGTTTGCGGTCTTTTATTCGCAAGTAATTCTTGCGTCTTTCTTTAATGAAAGCTAATCGCAATAAGAATTTTAAAAATTCGTAATTTTGTTAAGCTTCGCGCGAGCAAACCATATTCGCAAAAAATTTCATGAGGTTTATGGATAATACCTTTTTAAATACAATCTATTCCAGGGTCGACCAAGTCTTAAACCCATGTCTCTCCCTTCTGGATCCATCAGCCGATAAGCTCCACTTCCTACAACCTCTTTGATGACATATGGTCCATCCCATTTTGGTGCTAATTTTCCTCCATTTTCTTTCTGGTATGGAGGTGTTTCTCGCATAACCAAATCCCCTGGTTTGAACTCACGTTCAATAACTCTCTTGTTATATTCTCGAGCTAATCTTTCCTGATAAACTTTCATATATCGCAACACCTTTTCTCTTTTTTCTTCTAAATCATCCAATCCACTTAATATCACCCCTACGCTTAAATTTCTTTCCCAAGCTTCTTTCTTTGTAGTCGGAATTATAACCTCCATTGGCAATACAGCTTCTACTCCATATGTTAAACAATAAGGAGACATTCCAGTTGCCTCTCTTCTAGTTGTATTGTATGCCCAAACTGCACTAGGTACTTGTTCGCACCACCCTTTGATATGTCCTTCTAATTTCTTTTTGATCGTGTCTACGATTGTTTTATTTGTTTCCTCTGCCTGTCCATTAGCTTGTGGATATAATGGAGTTGATTTCCCACATTTTATCTTAAAAGCACTGAGTAACATCTCTATATTCTGCCCTTCAAATTGTTTCCCATTTTCAGATACTAATTGTGTTGGAACTCCATACCTACAAATGATATTCTCAAATATGAATGTAAAAACATCCTTATCACGAATATGTTGTACTGATTTTACTTCTGCGAGCTTCGTGAAATAATCTGTTGCGACTATTAAAAATCTTCTCTGCCCTGATCCAGGTAAGAATGGGCCAACAATGTCCAATACCCATTTCCCAAAAGTCCAGCAGCTTGTTGAAGAGGTTAATGTTGCTCCTGGTGCGTGAGTTCTTTTCCCATGTCGTTGGCATTCCTTACATCGTCTTACCAACAATTTTGCATCTGTGTGCATATAAGGCCATAAATATCCTTGTATTTTTTCCCTGTACGCCAGAGATCTTCCCCCACTATGATTTCCAGCTTCTCCTCCATGTAACATCTTCAATATTTTTTCTCCTTCTTCATGAGTTAAACATCTTAGAGGTGGTCCACTGAAAGATTTTCTGTATAAAATCCCTTCTCGTAGTTCATAATTTGTTGCACGACTCTTTAATTTATGTGCTTCTAGTCTGTTCCTGGGTATTTCTCCTGTTGTGAGATATGCATGAATTTCCTTTCTCCAATATGCGATGTTGTCTAGTAGTTCCCTTTCTACTTCCATCGCAATTGCTTCTTCAATTTCTTCTTCCTCTTTATTTACTGATGGGTGTTGAATTGTTTGGATTTTGATATTTCTTTCATTAGGGTTTGTCATCATACTTGGAATGAATGCAAAAGCATCTGCGAGTCGATTGTATTTCCTTGTGATATGCCTCCATTTTAGCTTTGGTATCTTCGCAGATAATTCATCAACGAGTTTCTTGTATTTCTTCAAGGAAAACTCATTCGTGGTATATTCCCCTTTAATTTGACAAATTACCAACTGAGAATCACTTGTTATTCTTATACTTTTAAGCTTCTTTTCTATTGCGATCTTTAATGCATGCACTACAGCTTTGTACTCTGTTTTATTATTCGTAGATGCAAATTCCAGTCTGAATGAAAATGTTGTTCTTTCTCCTTATGGTGAAATGAACACAACTCCTACTCCATTCCCTCACTGTTGGATGATCCATCTACTAGAATTTCCCATCTATTTGGTTCTGTTAACAAATCTTTTGGATTCCCAAATTCTTCTTCAACATCCATCATCTCTTCTATCGCCTCGTCTTCTTCCAAAGGAAATTCTGCCAAAAAATCTGCGACAACTTGTGATTTTTGCGATGATAATACTTCATACTTTACCTTGTAATGGTTTATTTGTGCATTCCACCTTTCTATTCTTCCTCATCTTTTTGTGTTCTTCATGACTGACTCAATTGGAACTTTGGTAACCACTTTTATCACATGTGCTTGAAAGTATATTCGCAATTTGAATGATGCATAAACCAGAGATAAAATTAACTTCTCCATTTTATAATAATTCCTCTCTGCTGTATTAAAAGTTTTCTTTGATGTAGTAAATGGGCCTTTTTACTCTCAGTCCGTTCGCAACAAAACTGCACTTAAAGCGTATTGAGTTATTGCGAGGTATACCAATAATTCTTCATCTTTCTCTGGTTTCTGTAATATGGATGTATTCGTGAGATACTCCTTGATCCCTTGAAAAGCTTTTTCATATTCATCAGTCCATCTGAATTTTGCTCCCTTCTTAAGTATGTTGAATAAATGTTTGCACTTATCTGACATTCGCGAAATAAACTTTCCAAGTGAAGCTAAGAGTCCATTCAGCTTTTGCACTTCTTTTACTGTTGCAGGTGTTGGCATGTCAAGAACTGCTTGTATTTTTTCTGGATCAACTTGTATTCCCTCCTTTGATACTATGTATCCCAAGAATTTTCCTGACGCAACTCCAATTATACATTTTTCAGGATTTAATTTGATGTTGAATTTTCTCATTTGTTCAAATATTTCCTTCAAGTCCCGTACATGGTCTTTGGCTTCTTTACTTTTTATCAACATATCATCTACATACACTTCTAAGGTCTTATGTATCCACTTTGCAAACACCTTTTCAACCATTCGTTGATAAGTAGCACCCGCATTTCGTAAACCAAATGGCATCTTCACATAGCAATATAAACCTCTTGGAACAAAAAATGCAGTATGTTCTTGGTCTTCTTCTCATGAGTGATATTTGATTGTACCCTTTATACCCATCAAGTGAAGTGACTCTGTCATGTCCTGCAGCTGATTCCACCATTTGTGGTATATCTGGCAATGGAAAACTATCTTTTGGACAGGCTTTGTTTAGATCAGTGAAATCTACGCAAATCCTTATCCCTTTATTCTTCTTCGGAATAATGACCATATTCGCAATCCATTCTGGATATTTTGCTTCTCTTATGATTCCCGCATCCAACATCTTTTGCATTTCTTCTTCTATTTGTGTATGGTAATTTTGCGAAATCTTTCTAATTCTTTGCTTAAATGGTCTCACACTTTTATCTATGTTCAATCTATGACACGCCACTGATGGATCAATTCCTGGTATTTCATCTACACCTCCTGCGAATATATCTTTGTATTCTTGTAAAAGATCAATAGTTCTTTTTTCTTCTTCTTCGTCCATCTTAGTTCCAATTCGCAAGATTAAAGGCTCCTCTTTACTTCCAATATTTATTTCTTTGGTTGGTTCTCATTGCGACATAACTAGGACTTTGCTCTCCCATAGGTGTTGGCTCTTTGATTACTTTCATTGGCTCTCCTTCTTTTCTGGGATCTCACTTGGTATTCCTCTTCCTTCTTTTGCTCTTATTGTGTACACCCTGAACTCTTCTTCCTTTTTTGTTTCTCTCAAGCTTTCTCGCTTGAACTGTTTCTTTCTGGATCTTCCTCCACACTGTTTTTACTTGATCGATAACAAAATTTTGCACTATCAAGATCTCCTTTTATCTCTTGTATTCCGCTTGGTGTAGGAAACTTAATTGATTGATGTAATGTCGAAACAACAACTTTAATCGCATGAATCCATGGTCTTCCTATCAGCATATTATATGGAGATTCCATATCTATTACACATAAAACTATGTGTGTTTCAATTTCTCCCAGCGATACTCGTAACATTATTTCTCCTTTGGATTTTGTTGCAGATTTTCCCAATCCATGGATAAGATATTCTGAATTTGTAATTTCTTCATCTTTGATCCCCATCCCCTTAAGTGCATGATAGAATATAATATCAACAGAACTCCCTGTATCAATCAAAACTCGGTTTAATTTCCATTTTTCTATAGATTTTGTAGCTTTCTTCTCTTCTCGCATGATCGGGATTGTGACTACTAATGGTGAAGTGTGGTTCAAGTCTTCATTTGGAATTTCTGCTCCTGAAAACGTGATTTTTTGCTTTTCCCATTCTTTCAAAGTTGTTATCTTCTCCACCTTCATGATCTTTCTTCCTCTACAATCTCGCTTGTGTATTTTTCCCTTTATGTTGTTATGAAATTCATCAATCATTGTCTTTGTGATCATATTACATTCTTATTTTTTTACAACCTTCATCTGCTGATTCCATTTGATCTTCAAATTTCCAAAATTCCTTCAAATTTCTGCTATGATGATCAACAGAAATCCCTGTTTCTAGCCCCAATTATGTAGTTGCAGAATATCCTACAACTACACCCTCAGTAGAATTAGTAAACTTAAGAAGTTCATGATGATGAATAACAATTTTCTTATTAATGCTCTCAATTGATCACCAAAAATATCTAAATGGAACTAGAATAGTTACAATTTTCTCTATTCTCTCCCCTTTAATATTTTTTCAGACTCACTAAAAGAACCTCCCAAATTTAACATTTGAACCACTATTTATAGTGAAATCTTTACAACTGTAATATCCTGCGAGGCATCATAACTTATGATCGCAAGTTTATTTTATACTCGCAAACTTTTCATTCTTCTCCCGCGTTTCTTCTATCATCGTGTTATTTCTTGACACTTCCTCTTATAGTCGTTACTATATTCGCAACCCTTAATCTTGCGATATTCGGTACCTACAATACATATGGTTTATAAATCATTATGTAAGGGGGAGTGAATCAATAATCTATAGGTTTCACCTATTATGCAAAAGATGTAAGTATTGACTAAGTGGTAGAAACATATCACTATAGTATTACTTATAAGTTGTGATACAATTGAACTTTGGAAAATAATAATACTATGTTCCTGTATAACGACGATTGAGAATATCTGGTTTCAAAGTTGTTATCACTACGGATCTTTAACAACAACGATGCTAAGTTGAACACGTTCAGAATCATTGCAACTTGAAGTAACTAATAATTCAAGGAGTTGAAGAACCAAGTAAATCAAGCATGATGGATTCTGGAGTTTTGAAGCTTTATTTTTTAATCCATATGTATTGATAATTTTTTCACTAAAATTGACAAAAGGGGAGATTGTTAGAGCATTGCTCGGTCGAACTCACAAGTGTTGTTATCTCAAGCTTGTTGTCAAATTTAGTTGATCAAAACTATATCTTAATTTTTACTCGACATCTAGTCAAGTTTCATATTAGGATAGAAGTGTTTAGTTGATTATCAGGTATCACTGCGTTCTACCGTTTGAAGGTGAAGATTAACCGAAGCTTTTGGAGAACTTCATCAACAGAAGTTAAGTGAAGACTGAACCACCTATTTCTCAAGTTTTCACATATCTATCAATGAGACATTTTCGCATGACTAAATTAGACAGTACATGCATAATAGAAATTTCGAGTCAAGTTTATCTTGAATATCGTTCTCGAAATATGAATGACTAAGCTTAAGAACAGTTGTTCATACTTGATGAATTTGGTTGAGAACAATTTATTGTTTATGACCCAAATTATGATTCAATATTTAATCATTTGAAAATAGCATGGAATAGTGATATGTGTCATTGATGTTATTCGGGAATGCTTTGAATTTATTATTAGAAAGATATAGAATTACTGTAAATCTGGATGCAAGACAGTATGCATACCAGTTCACATACTTGGAGAACAATTCTAAGTCCGGAGCCGCAGTACATATACCCAGTACACATACCGGCGTAGCTATAGTTTGGCAACAACTTTTTGGTACGCATACCCGGTATCCATACCACAAAAAGTACGCATACCTAGTATGTAAACCGGAAAAGATCAATTGGTTTCTAAACCATAAAGGTACGCGTACCTTGTATGCAAATCAAAAAACATCTTTAGATTTTTGAACCTATTTTTGTGTTAAGGGTACACATACTCAGTACACGTACTATGACAAAAGATACTCACGAACAAGTATATAGTACACGTACTTACACTATCGAATATTTTCAGATGCATCAGAATTATCTCTATGAGATAATCAGCATTTGAACCATATAACACTTTAATACTTTTAATCTTGAGTCACAAATGTGATCACTCATGTCTAGAAGGTGTTTATAGTTCAATTGGCTAATTTCGGCTAAACTTTCATGAACAAGTCATTGTACACGGTTCAGTTATGGTTCATCCTAACTAGAGTGTATATTATACTATGTTAATCTCGAAGTCAATTTTTTCATCTGACGATGATTATTGGTTGCTTGATTCCAAAGCTACCTTAGCTTAAATCCAAGGAAATCTTGACCTTGAAAGTCTATATAAGAAAAACATTTAACAACTGGGATCTTTGAATCCCCAACACTATTCTTGTGTGTCCTAGTTGGAAACTAAAGTCATTTTCTCCTTCAAACCCTTAGGGTTTAGCGACTAAAAAAGACTTCACCTAGGGATTCATGAAGCCAGGTCCAACTATTTTTTATCTTGATAGTTCTTGTATCCTAATATTTGCTTTGATTGTTGAGCTTTCCCCAACAGGAAAGATAGATAGAAATTACAAAATTTCTTCCTCTCAGACTTTGTGATTCCACGAGTTTAAACTTGTGAGTTTAATAATAATCTAGGTTGCTCTTTGGGAGTCATAAGACCAAATTTTGAGGTTTGCTAGACTTTGTCAATTGCAATCGATTTCCTACCTCACCTTGATCTTTGGTCAGAACGAAAATTACATATAAGTTTGTCTGTGGGATACAAATTGGTTTAAAGTCTTCAATTAAGTTGAAGCAACTCTTAGGATGTAAAGGACGTTACCTAAGGGAATCAATTAAGCGGAGTGCTGCTGGGATTCAAGAGGCGTAATGAGCGTGATTGTAACTGAATTGCTGTGACAGTATTCGGTCTCAACTACATTTTAGTCTGATGTTTTGATAGTAGGCTAGAGTCAGTAGCGGCTTAATATAGTTTGGAATTTAAATCTTGAAAGGTCCCGAGGTTTTTCTGCATTTGCGGTTTACTCGTTAACAAAATTTCTGGTGTCTGTGTTTTTTTTTCCCCGCATTATATTGTTTATCTATATAATTGAAATATCACAGGTTGTACGTAAATCAATCAAAGTAGATATATCCATCCTTGTTTGTTGGATACAACTTGATTGATCTTGGATATTGATCTTTGGAATCGTCCAAGTACGCTCACGGAATAATCCGGTTCACATAATTGTCTCTGTTTACATTTTGATTGTGAGAGAAAGAGATATGAACTCTTTTTATAATTCATGATTGAGATTCATTGAGTTGTAACTCTCGGAAAATTAATTGAGTTTAGTCCATACATGTTACCTAAGAAAAAGTTGGTGGTATATTTTGGTACCAGCGCATTTTCATCAAGGATAACTTTAGACTCTTTCTTGAACGACAGGGGGAAGGTACATGAACACCGTATGTAACTCAAACCACCCACCTCTTAGAGTTACCAAATTAACTCGCTCGGGATGGATATATACATGTACACGGAGTATACCATCGCCATCTGGTTCCTAACATTTTGAAACTCATATTCTTTATTTTGCTCATAGTTCAATCAATTCACTGGGATGCTGGTTAATTCTTTGACTTTTCTGCTTCCTTTTGTTTTTAGCTTCATTTTAAAGAATAAATCAGTACAACAATTTTTTTGAAAGAAATAATTAGGGATCGCGAAGATCTTTGTTTATACAATTTTGGAGAAAGAAGAGAAGGTGTAAAAAGGAATAGTTATTTACAAGCGGGATAGAGTCAACTAAGCGACATAGACTAAATTGTCAGAGATTAAGACTCTATCGCTGGCGCTATCCTGATCATCACTAGATAGAAAGTCTATTGCTAACCCGTTTCCTATAGTGATGCGGCTAGTTTGTAACATCAACGACAAAAAGTCAGGATAGTGCATAGGAACCAGCTTAAAGATAATACCACTTTCAGTCGTAGGTTTACACATGTTACCCCATGCCATCATTTTAAGTTTCTAGGTTCACACTAAAGAGATTCGCCCACCAAAATTTATCAAGGTGAGATTTTATTTTATTTTTTGTTTGTAAAGACCCGCAGGACTAAGGAAAGAGGACACTTGATACAATTAAATATCTTTCGGAGTACAACTTGACACTCTATATCATTCTTTTCCTGTTTTTAAAAAATGCATGCAGTTTTTTTTCTTTCAAAGATTAGTCTTTTAACCAAGTAATGGCTTTGTCTTTCCACTACAGTAAAAACTTCATATATTAATAGTCCTGGGACTTCACAAAAGTATTAATATATGGAGCTATACCATTTTCTTCTTCTTTTGCTAATCCAAATTCTGTAAATAATAATGGATATGGGTGTCTTCCTTAATCATCCAAATGACCAACAAGTCATATATACTTTAACCAAAATCATCAATGGAATTAGACAAGAAATGGGAGATAATCCTAATGATGATATTAGGGAGATATCAAAAGCTTCATGCCAAGAAGCGCAAAACATGATCGACAAGTGGGAAGTGTCTTTGGCTTCAACAAGAATATGCCCATAGTAATGAGTTCTTATGCATTCGCAAATCAAAAGATGTAATAACAATCCAAAAACTTACATCATTTTCTCAAACAACTATAGATAATTATTTTATTTGATCTTAAATTTTGATGTAACAAGATCCATAAGTTTCCAATAATGACAATTATATTAATATATGGAGGTAACTTCCTTATGACGGGACTAGAAAAATCTATTAATATTAAAATGTGGAGGTTATTACTATTCATAATTGGCCCAAGTTGGGACTATGATTTTTTATTAATATATGGAGTATCAGTATATGGAGTTTTTATTATACCTCTAAAAACCAGAGATAAGAGAAACTCAATATCACTAAAAGTTTCCTGCTCAGATCGGCTCCCATGGAGGCATATCTGAGCATATCACCATCCTTAACATCTTCTTCTCTTGTTATTCTCTCATAATCATATCTAGGTTAGTTCGATCTTCTGTTAGTCGTTCTTTTGCTTTTCTATTTAAGATTTAGTTTTTTTGGGTTTTATGCGATTTGGTCTTGTTGTTGTATTTTATCACTACCTATTTTCTTGTTTTGTTTGTTATTCTCAGCAAAGGGTTGTAGCTAGCTCTTTTCTATCAAGAGAGTACATCTGTGTTGTTTGTCAATCTCACCAAATGGTTGTAGCTCTTTTTTATCAAGAAGAATATCTATGTTGTTTGTTAATCTCAACAAAGGGATGTAGCTCTTTTCCATCAAGAAGAACATCTTCAACTGCGATGGAGAAAACATTAAAGATAACAAAGTTAATGAAGAAATCAATAACTCCGTCATCAATATCATTAACAGCAACCCAACTACATCTTCATCAACTGCAGCAACAATGGTTTCCAAGACTCCGATGTCGATTCATGACGATTCCTTCTGATCCAGATCGATTTCAACCGAACTCCTGCTCCGAAGATTAGTGTAATTTTAGTTAGTTTTTTTTTTTTTTTTTTTTTAATGTTACTTTAATTCATCTTATCTTGTTTTTCAAGGTGTTAAAACCCTAATTGGATCTTTTGAAGATCTCATTCCGGCTGTTTGCAAGGATGCAAATTTGTTTATAACAAAACGAATCTGACCTCTTGATTTGGATATGTCTTATAGAAGATTAGACGCGATTGTAATGTTTGGATTAGTAAGCCTGTTGGTTAAGAATTGGTGGAGATCATATAACTTTGATTGTCGTGATGTATCCTTGTTAACTCTGCAATGAACCCAATCTTGAATCAACTATTAATTAAAATTTGAAGTTTTGCCTTTTCCAAAAAAATTTGTTGAAAAAACGACACGATATAAATTGAATTCTATTTGATTTTTCAATCGAATCATACCCTAAAAAATCATTGTATAGCTAGAATCACCTGGATAGCGGACGATTATAAATTTCATTATTCTCATAAATTCCATCAAACAAATTCGGAAAAATACATAGTTTATGACCATTATTCCAAATTCCCTATTATTATGTTAAGTTAAAAACAAACAAAAATTCATAGTACTGTCTAGTCTACTTCTCATCACGTCATTTTAAACAACCAATGGACTCATTTTTCAAATTCGAATGATTTTTTTCCTTACGAGGCATGCATGAAATTTAAATGAAATTCTTGCATCACACACATACACATTTTAGGTAGGTAATCCACTTAAACACCCCTTCCATTCTAGATTAGAAAATCGTTAAAAAGTGTTTAGCAAAAGGCAAAATAAATTTTTATTTTTATTTTTTTTGTTAAAGTAGAAGTTGAAGAAGAAAATATTTTCCAATATCAATTTGTTTTCTTCTCAATTTCTTCTCATGTGGATATTCTTTTCAAAGTTAGAAACAAAGATACACAACCAAAATTTTCCTAATTAAAAAAAATATATTAAAAAGGACAACATTATAATAGTTGTTAGGTTTAGGAGGACAGACAGAGAATATACACATCTTATCAAACAGTTCCCCTTCACTCACCTAACTAAGTAGCTTCACACACCTCTTCTTCTTCACTCTCTTCAAACTTCAAAAAACTGCAAACCACTCCCCATCTCTCTCCACTGAATGACTCTACTCTACTCTTTCTTCTGTACATAGATTCAATCAAACCCCAGAAATTAAAGAAAAATGAGGTTACTTCTTCTTCATCATCATCATCTTCTTCAGGTTTTGTTTCTCTTCTGCATCATCATCACCAGCCAAATTACAGCAAAACAAACCCATTTACCAGAATTCCAAGCTTTAATTTCTATTAAAACATCAATCTCAGATGACCCAGAGAACTCATTATCAACCTGGAACATTTCTACAAAGCACTGTACATGGACTGGTGTATCATGTGATTCTACTCATCATAGGGTTATTTCATTAGACATTTCTAATTATAATCTCACTGGGGTTTTGTCACCTGACATTGGGTTTCTTACAAACCTTGTAAATCTTACTGTTGCTGGTAACTCATTTTCTGGTCCAATACCTAGAGAAATTTCTCAAATTTCTGGTCTGAAACAGTTGAATCTCTCAAATAATATCTTCAATGAAAGTTTTCCTTCTGAGCTTTCTAGTTTACAGTTCTTGGAAATACTAGATTTGTATAACAATAACATGACTGGGGTATTACCAGTTGGAGTTTCAGAGATGAAAAATCTCAAACATCTGCACTTTGGTGGCAACTATTTTGAAGGTAAAATCCCACCAGAATATGGAAGATTGGAGTCTCTTGAGTACTTAGCAGTTTCAGGAAACTCTCTTAGTGGTGTTATACCACCAGAGATTGGAAACTTAACAAAACTACAACAACTGTATCTTGGTTATTACAATATGTATGAAGGAGGAATACCATCTGCAATTGGGAATCTTACTGATTTGGTTAGATTGGATATGGCAAACTGTGGATTATCTGGTAGAATCCCGCCAGAAATGGCAAAACTCCAGAATCTTGATACATTGTTTCTTCAAGTGAATGGGCTTTCAGGGGGATTAACACCAGAGTTGGGGCAGCTAAAAAGCTTAAGATCTATGGATCTATCTAATAATGTTCTCTCTGGGGAAATTCCTCAAACATTTGCTGAGCTCAAGAATCTCACTCTACTGAATTTGTTTAGAAACAAATTACATGGTGCAATCCCAGACTTCATCGGAGATTTACCTGAGTTGGAAGTTCTACAGCTATGGGAGAATAATTTCACCGGAAAAGTTCCTCAAACGCTTGGACTGAATAGGAAATTAGTCTTTCTTGATCTTTCTTCAAACAAACTCACTGGAAATCTTCCACCGGATTTGTGTTCAGGTAATCGGCTCGAAACTCTAATTGCTTTGGGAAATTTCTTCTTCGGATCGATTCCGAAGTCTCTTGGGAAATGCGAGTCATTGAATCGTATTAGAATGGGAGAGAATTATCTTAATGGTTCAATTCCCGAAGGTCTCTTAGGACTACCAAAGTTAGCTCAAGTTGAGTTACAAGATAATTATCTTACTGGAAAATTTCCAGAAATGTTTTCGAGTTCTGTAAATCTTGGACAAATTAGTTTGTCTAATAATAAGTTAACTGGGAATTTGCCATCTTCAATTGGGAACTTTAGTGGTGTTCAGAAGTTATTACTAGATGGGAACAGATTTTCTGGTGAAATTCCTCCTGATATTGGGAGATTGCAGCAGCTTTCAAAGATGGATTTCAGTAATAATAACTTCTCAGGCTCGATCACACCGGAAATCAGTCAATGTAAGTTGTTAACATTTGTTGATCTTAGTAGGAATCAGCTTTCTGGTGAAATTCCAGGTGAAATTACTAGTATGAAGATTTTGAATTACTTGAATATATCTAGGAACCAGTTAATGGGCAATATACCTGTCAGCATTTCTAATATGCAGAGTTTAACTTCAGTTGATTTTTCCTATAATAATCTTTCGGGTTTAGTTCCTGGTACTGGTCAGTTTAGTTACTTCAATTCAACATCATTCATGGGTAATCGTAATCTCTGTGGTCCATTTTTGGGTGCTTGTAAATCCGGGGGTTCGAATAGTACTGGTCATGCGAATTCGAAAGGTCCACTTTCGGCTACCATGAAGTTGTTTCTTGTGTTGGGGTTGCTTCTTTGTTCAATTGTATTTGCTGTTGCTGCTATTATCAAAGCCAGGTCTTTGAAGAAAGCAAGTGAGTCTCGTTCATGGAAGTTTACAGCATTTCAAAGGTTGGAGTTCACTTGCGACGATATATTAGATGCTTTGAAAGAAGATAATATAATTGGAAAAGGAGGTGCTGGAATTGTGTATAAAGGAGGAATGCCTAATGGTGATCAAGTTGCTGTCAAAAGACTTTCTGTAATGACTAGGTCAGGGTCTTCTCATGATCATGGATTTAATGCAGAGATTCAGACTTTGGGTAGAATCAGACATCGTCATATTGTGAGGTTATTAGGATTTTGTTCGAACCATGAAACAAATCTTTTGGTTTATGAGTACATGCCTAATGGAAGTTTAGGTGAAGTTCTTCATGGCAAAAAAGGAGGTCACTTGCATTGGGATACTAGGTATAAAATTGCAGTTGAAGCTGCAAAAGGGTTGTGTTATCTGCATCATGACTGCTCTCCTTCAATTCTTCACCGGGATGTGAAGTCGAACAATATTCTTCTAGATTCCAACTTTGAAGCCCATGTTGCTGATTTTGGACTTGCTAAATTTCTTCAAGATTCTGGTACTTCTGAATGCATGTCTGCTATTGCCGGGTCATATGGGTACATTGCACCAGGTATGATTGTTAAATTCAGTACATACATTTTTTTATGTTTGTTAT
Source organism: Papaver bracteatum (assembly GCA_023529315.1). Taxonomy (NCBI): domain Eukaryota; kingdom Viridiplantae; phylum Streptophyta; class Magnoliopsida; order Ranunculales; family Papaveraceae; genus Papaver; species Papaver bracteatum. The sequence goes on from JAJJWX010004567.1 coordinate 60,803, forward strand.
CATACTTGTGCAGGGTCTATTATTTTCAAAATGAGATTTTATCAGGTTATGGTCATGTAGACTATTTATACCGGCACTTGCATTGCTCATTTTTGTGTACCCAGTACCGCTCTAGTTTAAACTGAAAGTTGAGTTTTACCTTGTTTCACTTGAAACAACTTCATTGTGCATCTTTTGGAAATTTTGCTTTTGTATGTGAATTTAAACTGTGTTTTGTATTGAACTTGCAGAATATGCCTACACATTAAAAGTTGATGAAAAGAGTGATGTATACAGTTTCGGAGTAGTTTTATTAGAACTAGTGAGTGGTAGAAAACCAGTTGGTGAATTTGGAGATGGAGTTGATATTGTTCAATGGGTTAGAAAAATGACAGATTCAAAAACAGAAGGAGTTTTGAAGATTCTTGATCCAAGACTTCCTTCAGTTCCCTTAAATGAAGTAATGCATGTGTTCTATGTTGCAATGCTTTGTGTGGAAGAACATAGTATCGAGCGACCAACAATGAGAGAAGTTGTTCAGATCCTAACCGAGTTACCCAAACCAACAACAGCAACAACTCCAAATTCCTCAACACTATCTGAAGGACCATCAAGTGCTACCGAGTCTTCACCACCATTGTCTCCTGGAAATAATATCTGCGAAGAAATTGCTGGTGTTAAGAAAAGTACTAAAGATCAGTCATCCTCGTCACTACCAACCGATCTTCTTAGCATCTAATCGAGATTCAAAATGTGGATCTTTTTTTTTTGTAAAAGAAATCCTAATGATAACTCTTGGGGTTCTTTTCAGTTTTTATCTTCTGTTATTATGAGTTTTTACTGTAGGTTGTCTTTCTTTGGTCTTTTTGGGAGTTTCTTTAGAGATAGGGGGGTTGTGTATTGGTTATTAGTTAGTTTTTCTGTAAATCAATTTCCGCGGGGTTGGGTGTTCAATTTCTATATATAGTCTTTTTTTCAGTTTGATCACTAGTGCCGAGTTGTTGTTGCTGTATTCCTTGCTACTAATTTGCAGTCTCTTCCCCTCGGCTAAACCTACCCAGGATTTATTGTCTCCACGGCTTTAGATCAAATCGTCGATAAAAATGCGCCCTTGCAGCCTTGAGTTGTGCATAAAAATGCGCCACTGCAAAATGGCAATGCAGTAGCGGATTTCCTGGCCAAGTTGGCTCTGAAGTTTCTATGTGGGTAAGCTTTCTTGGCTTGTTGCTGTGTGAGTGTGAAGCCTACATGGTTTCATCTTGTTAGGGGAAAACAAAGGTAGTTTGAAGGGAATCACCAAAGACTACTACGGAGTAAAGTGATGCAACTTTTGAAAGAGCAGCTGAGCAGGTAATGTCTTTTCTTTTCTAGCTGTACGTACGCCAAGTCAAATGAAAGACAAATTATAAATGGGCAACAACTACTAGTTTTAGGTAAGATCCGTTCTTTCAGTGGCAGTGCATGTTCCCTTTATAAAACGCAAATAGAGAGGGACCTATTTATAGTGCAATGCATGTGGAAATCCCACCAGGGAAAGAGATTTGACTAAATTAGTAATAACTCGGCACAGTTGGTAAAAAAAGCTAAAAGCTAAATGTGCCATATGATTTAATAACTCGGCACAGTTGCTTCAATGTGGCATGGTCACAATTATGCAAATTTTGGGTCATGGGATTACAGATGATGACTCTTCAACCTCTGATCAGTGGAGTATGGAATTATGCAATTTAAACTCTTGAAATGACCCATAAAAAGTGTTCTCAACAAAAAAAACTTTAGAAATCCTGATATCAATCAAACCACAACCTACTACAGTGGATATGTAGAAATTAGTAACCTCACGCTTTTTCTAAAGTTAAAGACGAAGAGAAAAATGGACTCTGGTCCCCTTACTGTAGCCTGCTTTGTTCGTTAATGAAAAGGAGTTTGAATTTGGCCCAATCAAGAGACAACTTTCACATGTAGTTACTGCTCACCAGTAGTAAATCAGTTGCAGCATCACATCCTTAGGCTGTGCACATTATTGAGTTACAAAACTATTGACCGACCAAAATACCTGATCATGATATGACGAGTCGAACATAGCCCCCCAAAAATCCGACTCGTGCAGATTCTTCCCCACACAATGTCCAATAATGTTCGCTGCATAGGCCCATAAAAGATAACCTTGAGTGAAACCCGTAGACTTTGTCCATCTATAATAGTTACCATCATGCAGCACTTATTGTCGTTCAAACAGAGGGCCTCGGTTGGGAAGAATGGGGTCAAACCAAGCCTTAAATGAGGATTTTGGAAAAGCATCTCTAAGTTGTTACGAATTTGTTTCTAGGGATACACTCTGAGGCAATAGATATCTTTGAATTTGAATGCCATTGAAAACCTTACAAGAAAAATGCCGACCAAGACTTTAATAGTTTTACCAATAAAGACACCTTCCCCACTTAAAAGTCCCAAATTTTTAGTGGATCATACTGTTCATAGGTGCCCTACTTTTGGGATTACATTTCAATTATCTATAGTGAAAAAAATAATCTGTCCATAAAGATAATGGAATTTTAGTTGTTGAAATGGTGATTGACAATTAGTTGAGAAATTTTTATTGTGCAAGGACCATTTAACAACCACTCTTTCGTTTAGAAAGACAAATTTTCTGGAAGTCAATAAAGCAAGCACTAAGCTGAAGCTTTAGGCGTAAAGAGGTCTGGTTTGTACGGAGGTGGAGGATTTTCGTAAAGCTATTGACTTCATGGCAGGATACAGGAGAACCATTCACCACTTACCTTGAGCCAGTTTGAGATGGCGAGGTGCAGTAAAAAATCAATAATGGGCCGCTTAATGCCTTAATGCAAACCTTGCAGTTTAAGCTGCCCATTTTGTGCAATTTTGCAAACATTTTAGTTTGTGCTGGAAGAACAAGGGAAAGTCAGAGTGACTCAGACTCCTCGTTTCGTTGTTTTTCCAATGCGGCGAAGCAAAAAGGCCCATGTTCTCCTTCAGTTCTGTAACTGAACATATTAAAACTAAAGAAACTAGAGCAACAAAGATAATAATTTTGTAGTTCTCAACTCCATGCTTTACATTCCACTTCTTCCCCACAATACAATTTCATCATCTGTCGGGAATTTTGGATATGAATGTGAAAATCCAGGCGGATAGTAGGCCAAAGTATGCTTATCCTCCGAGGAATCCCATCCTCCGGTGTCTTTGAACTTCTCCGGGAACGCTGCAATTTCTCTCACATAGTTACTCCAGTTGCGCCTTTCACTGTTAACATAGTACTTCACCCCTGCAGAGTTCAGACCATGTTTTATGCCAGTGAGAAATTCAAGGGAATTGAGCAGATTTCAAGCACATCAAGCTTGTAGTCTCTAAATACGACTGTCATAACAATTGTTTCATGTTCAAGGCGTGCCAGGTTAACAATCTCGATTTCGTCTAGTGGAACCACAAAGAAAGGTGTTTCTGTAAGCACAACTAAGGCAGAATCTGTCAGGGCCAAGGTGGCTGGTTTATCATCCTTGAGAAACTTCCCACAAATTTCAAACTCCTCTAGCCACTGAAATTCTACTGATGTAAAAGGTGCACTCCCGCTAGTCCACTGAGTTACTTCAACTTTGTGGACAAAGTTTTTCAAATCATCATCACGGCGGCGAAATCCCACCTCTCCAAGAACTGGCTCCAAAGAGAATTGGATATCCTTTGCCTCTACATTCCCCACCATGATGGGGTTCTGCAAGTGGAACTGCAGGAGAGTCTGGTTACCCCTTAGCCCAAGTTGAAAGAAATAACCTTCTACATTTGCATGCATGAAATCCACATGAAAATCCCCGGTTAAGTATCTAAACCCATTTACATGTCTCTCCTACAATGGGAAGGATTGAGACGTGAGTTAATGTCACAACCCACTGCTCTATACGTGTGCCTCTTGTTCCAGACGCTGTATTAAATTGACCCTCACATCTCCTGGCAGTTGCACCCCTTAACCAGTAAGCAAGTCTTGCCTGGCTAATCATACGCTTCTCCTCCTCATTCGTCTCATGAAATTTCACAAGCGCGGGAAAGGCTACACTAGGGTATCGAAAATTTCCCCATTGAAAAGAGATGCATCAAAATCTGTGCCACAGTGCCAGGAACAAAATTAGCGTAAATACAAAATATTATTGGTACTGGCTCTCCTCTTCTCCTGGCTCTCAACAGACAAATGTTTCTTGCTCCTTTGCGTGCGAACAAGACCACTCCTCGAACTTCCTCCCAAGGCTGCTTTTATATGCAGCCGCAAGCAAATATATGGCAAGAAGCTACTAGTATTCCACTTTCCATAAAGAATAGTATTCCGGTTTTCGATTCCACAATCTTTCCGCGTTGCCAAAAACAAGATGTTTATCTCAGAAAAAGAAAATCCCATTGACGTCGAAGGTTCCACCTGAATTTCGCCTCTTCCCTATATATAATCCCTCAGTCCCCCCTCCGTTTAATTATCGTTCAGTTACGCAGTAAAGTCTCGCTTTTGTATCTCTCAAGGAAGTTTTCAGTAATCATGGCATACAGACGATTAGAAGTAAAGAAAATCTCGGCAAGAGACATCAAAGATGTAAATCTATTCTGAGAGATGGATGTTTATGTGCTCGCATCAATCGGTGGTGATCCAAGAACGCAAAAGAAAACACCGGTACATTACTCCGGTGGAAGAAACCCCAGTTGGGATTTTACAATGACTTTCTCGGTTGATGAATCATTAGAGAAACTGAACCGACTGATTCTAATCTTCGAACTCAAAGCTAAGAAGACCATAGGTTTCGATCGTCATATTGGTGAAGTTCGTGTACCAGTTAAAAACCTTCTTGATCATCCTGGTGCCGAGAAATCAACTATATATGTTTCTTATCAGGTTACAACTAAGAGTGGCAAGTCTAAAGGAATACTGGATTTCTCTTACAAATTTGAGGAGAAGGTGTCCCAACCGGCAAATGTGTATGCAGCCGCCCACGTACCGGAGTCGTCACCGGCGTATAGAATGGGAGAGCCTGTTATGGCGTATCCTGCTGTGGTGTGTTCGAGTGCGCCGTATCCACCACTAGCTGGGTATCCACCATCTGGATCAGGAGTACCGTATCAAGCACAAGGAGGGCCGTATCCACCACCATCCGTTGGGTATCCTCCTGCTGGATATGGGAATGGACAACCACGACCCCCAATTGGGCATCCACCTCAACAGCTTGGATACAGGTATCCGCCACAACAACAGCCTGGGTATGCGTACCCGCCTCAAGGTGGGTACGGTGGACACCCGCAGCAGCATCCTATAGTGGTGAAATAAAATGAGAGGCAGGGGCATGGGGATGGATTTGGGTGCTGGATTATTCGGTGGACTTTTGATTGTGATATTATTTCTGATGTTGGTGATTATGGTGGTGGCTTTGATTTTTAATGTTAAACTTTTTTGTTTCTCTCCAGCTTGCTAAGAATGTGATTTGAAAGATTGTTACTTGTGCATTTTGCTCTCTTAAAACACAAACCAAAGTTCATGCACATGCATTTCTCAGACTTCTCAAGCAATTAAAATCAACAAAAACAAATACCAAGATTATAATTTTGGCAAATATATGGTTGCATTTTTAGGATTTTCATCCAAAAATGAGAGTAATATATTGTAATGAATATGTAATCGCGCACAAGTAGGCCTTTACCCGGGATATGTATCCCAATTCTCTCCATGTAGCGCCAATCTCATTGTGCTCCTTTGATGGCAAGAATCGAAATAAATATTAAACAGAGTTGTTCCTTTTGCTCGTGTTAAATTGGGATAGAATTCTGAACCTATCGAGTTTTTTTATATATGGACTACTAGTAAAGACCACATGTGTGATGCACATGATTGAATTTGATTTTTTTAAGAACGGGCCCTAGCTCAGCTGGTCATCCCCGTTCCCTAAAGTTTCATGCGTTTCAGGAGGTCCCAGGTTCAAGCCCCCAATGGCGTAATATTGCAGGAATTAACATGTAAGGTAGTGTTAGTTTGTCCCCCTTGTGACACAATCTCATCCCCCATCCGCTTCGGCTCCCTTGGCTAGGTTACCCATGAGGCTCGCTGGTAGGTTAGCACAACAACCTATTCAATTAATGTAGTAGTATGTTGTTGGAGCTTAGCTTGTTAGGCTTCCAACTAGTTAATGTAATACTTTTTATCCAATAGTAAGATAATTGATTAATAAATAATATTGAAAATAAAAATTTAGTTGGAGCATGTAGTATACATTTTATTTAGTTGCAACCGAAAATTAGTTTATGCATAAACCAAAATATGGTTACATAAAGTAGTATGTATCCTTTCGGTTGGTTTGCATAATGGATATATATTCAATTTTCTAAAGTTATGCCTAAAATGATAAATACCTCCGAAATTTTCATAAAAATTCTAAATTTGATACTCCCTCCGTCCCACTATTAGATGACCTAGTTCAAGTTTGCACAATTCTTAAGACAATGAATAAAATGGAGTATTTTTTACAATTATACCCTTATGATAATAATTTGTAAAATTTCGAATTGATTTATCTCTCAAACTATACCATAGATTTTCGTAAACTTTGTATGCCTGAAAAACATTTTAAAACACCTACGCAACGAATATAAACATGGATATCAAATTATACATATTTCTTATACTACCGATAATCAATCAAAAGGATAAATTTAGAAATATCCCCTTGTTTATGAAATAGATCAACTAATAATGGGACAAAATTTTAAACTAAATAGGTCATCTAATAGTGGGACGAAGAGAGTATTGTTGTTTGTACTCATTGCGTAGATTTTTTTATAAGCTTTCCAGCGAGATATAATTTGTAAAATTTCAAGGCATGGATTTTTAAATATGTTATATTAAAGTTTGCTTTTCAATTATACTCCTAAAAGATAAGATACATAAGAAGTTATAGTAATTGGACTAAAAGAGAGGGACATTTTTGGTTTTTCAGGTGCACACTAACAAAAAGAAATCCAATCTTTTTGTGTCAATTGATGACTTACAATTTACAAAAAATGACAATATAAAGGTCATTACTCGCTTCGCTCGGTCGGCCAAATAATTCAAAGACAAATCCAAATATACTAATTTTGCAAAAATCAGGTGTGTATTTTGAAAGATATCAAAGTTTTAAATTTTTTGATTTATTTTTAAAACAATGACACTCATGTGAATATACAAACATTGATTCATGTACATTTTCACCCTTGAATACATATGTATAGTAGTGGTTGATATTTAAGCTCACATTAGTAATATCAGGATGACACCAAACTATTTTGTCTTTTTGTGACCAACCAAAAAGAAGGCTTCACCAAAAAGGGGTCTTTTCTTTATATTAGTATATATATATATTAGTAAGATTTGTTTTCGAGTGTGCAATTTTTGTAGTCGACTTGGTCATATTTAAGAGATTTGAGCTGTTAGAAACGATTTGGTTCTAGAAGGCGTCTATGATACCAGTCCAGGTTCGATTATAAAGATGAAATTGAGAGGTGGGATTATTATTATAAGGTTCTAATTAATGAACAAATTGATTGAGAAGGAGTATGATGATGTAATGGACTCTCCGTTAAGGCATGAGTCTTCAAACTTTGAATTGTAATCCAGGATTTTTGTGTGGATGCCTTGTCGAATAGCTCACAGTTGAAAGTGTCTGTAGAAAAAACGTGGAAAATTAGAAATTCATCGAAAGAACTAACTTAAGGCATGGGCAGGCATGGTTACAGTAGTAGTAAAGGCATATAATATGGAGCATGTAGAGCCACTCGAAATATTAGATTTATCTATTGATAATTTTTTATTAGTACAACTAAATGTTTTGCTTTTTTAGTTAAGTATCCGCAACTGCATTGCCTGATCTATGAACAAAGGAAAACCCTTGAAAATCAGAACATGAATTAACAATCTTTCATGTTGCTTCCAAAATAGCCTTGCGTCAAGAGATGGGAGTTCATATTTCATTCTGATTATTTACTAATTTTTTGTGTTCTACTTCTATGCTGAAATTATTGAAACCCTTGTCTTTTTCTCATTGCACCGCATACTCTTAAGGATTTGTTGATGATGATGGTCCAGCTCTTCTGTCTTCGAAGTCTCCTGCATCATCTGTTAATACTTGACCAAAGTCAGAGGGTTTGTCATTAGATATCCAAGCTGCATGTATATTTATTTATGATTCGTTCTAGTTGGTAATTTCCTGAAACAATCAGATGCAAAGGGTATATGAATCTCCTCATAATCCAATTTTTCTCCCTAAACGGCTTATCGAAAAAAATTCAAATAGCGTTTTTTAGATTAAGAATACGAGTCTTGTGCAAGACGTGGTAAATGAAAAAAAATTCTTCTCCGATTTTGAAATCATTAAAAATACAATTATGTAAAGGATATAGACAAACCTTCCACAATATCTTGTATCATGGGATCCTCATTGTTTATGAAGAACTCCAACCAATCATTTACCTCATCACAATCCTCAACCAAACTCTTCAAAAATCATTCGTCATCATTTTCTGTCTCAACCAAAATCTATGCATTCACGTCTTCATCATAGTTTTAGAGAGATCAATTAGTTCTTTTAAGCAATCATTTTGGTTTCTTTCTCTATTAGCACCTCTTCAACATCATCATCAGAATTAGGTCACTCTCTAAGAATATTTTTTTCGGTACCACCACCTTCGTTCTGCAGCAAACCTAAACTGCAGAACTCTATTATTCTCTCTCTGATCACCGTAGTAAAAATGTCTCCACTACACCATTTTAACGGATTAGCAACAGAAAATTAGCAACAACACTAGCAACTGCTCAAATTGCTAGTAAAAATGTCTCCACTAGTGCCGTTGCTAATTTTCTGTTGCTAATATTTCGTAACGACCGGTTATTGTTTCTAATTTCGCAACCTCAAATTGTAGGTTGCGAATAGCAACTGCTCTGTGTTCAAGCGTGTGAAGCGCGTGTGTGGTTGGGAACACTATGACTTGTTTTTACGCCCAAGTCAAAGTTTGGTCAAGTCTTCTTCTTTCTTTTTCCACCCTTCATACTTATCTTCTTTATCTTTCCTTCTTAGAGTAGTCCTTCTCATTTCTCAGCAATAAAACCTCTCTATCATCTCCTCTCTTTCATTCTGGATCCAGCTCTGAAGAACCATAGTTCCTCTTCGTTTTCTCTCTGTCGGTTTCAAATCGGAAGATTTGAGTTTTAATTAAGTGAGTGATTCGTAGAAGTCTTGTATCTTGATTAATTAATCGAGGGAGAAGGTGACGATGTTGCTATTGATTGAGTTTTGGGAGAAGAAAATAAATTAGGGTTTCGGTCTTGAGAGGAAGAAATCAAGAGTAGATGTAGAATCAGTTGAGAACCCTAGTGATTTATTGTGGTGGTGTTTATTGGTTGATTTCAGTTAAATTTTCAGCAGCTTGAGTTGCAGGAAGATCTTCATCGGGTAAAACTTTTATCCCATTTTTTTTTTTGATTTTGGGTACCTGATTTCTGTGTTCTCCATTATTTGAATGAAGTATTTGATTCAGAATGAGGCTATTGTCGGTTCCAGCATGATTTAGAACTATAAATTATTATTATGATTTAGATTTAGATTTATATTAGATTGATGTAATAATGCATATTTGTTGATTTAGGGGTGTGTTAAGTTGTTTGTTTGATACCCAAACCCTTGATTATATGGAATTTATCTATTGGATGTTTACATTTATTTCATGTACAAATGTTGTTAATGATTGATGATAGTAGTAAAATCTGGTGTATACATGGCAGCAAAGTGGTTCGAATTTGTATGATTTGGAATAGATGAGAACGAAAAATACAGGGAAGAGTGTTGTAGTTGTATGTCATTGATTGTTGTGTAGTTAAATGAATAAGATTGACAGTGAGCGCTTGAATGAAATATGAGTAATGGGTTTGTGTTTGATTTTGCAGGGCAGAAGAATAATTAGGCAGGACCACAAACTCGAGAGTGTTCTGTCCATCACTAGTATTAAACTGCACAACATGTGTTCGAGAGATAAACTAAGTGACCAAGTACTCCTGCAGTAGCAGCTCTAGCCATGAGTTTGGGTCATGTATTTCAGGGTTTGAACTGCAAGGGTTATGGGTTCTGTGATGTGCCGACAAGTCAGTGAAAAAGTAGGTGTTGACATACATTTTTTGATGAGTTTATGAAGGTTTATGACATGATTTTACATCCACATGCATACATACATTTTATGTTGTACTATGAAAGAACAGAACCATTAGTAATAGCTTGATTTCAGTTTTTTTATTTTATTTTTTATTTTTTTGCATTTGTTGTTTCCTTCGTAAACTTTCATTGGCTTTTCACTTCACCCTGTGTTGCTTTTTGATGCCCAGAAACACCATATGTAAGGTAGTACTTACAATAATCTATTAGGTTAATCCTTACACGAAGATATCATACACATGTATAAAAATATGAGGTTTATTTTCTAACAGGTTAATGCTAGAAATGAAGGTGCATGGAACCGTTGACAAGTCATGTCCAGGAATTCATGTAAGTACGTTCTTCTCAACACCAATTAAAATCGCAGATGTTGTCTCTCTAGGAGGATATTAGCTTTTCACAGTAAATTAACATTAACATGGATTGTAGCTGTCTTGCTTATGCTCAAAGCATCTCATATCTTCCATTTCAATTTATTACATTCACGTCATAAATGTTAATGCTGATGTTAGTAAGCAAAGTTTTTCTCTATTTTATTTCTTTGGCAAGCAAAGAAATATGAGGTTAATCCTTACACGAAGATATCATACACCTGTATAAAAATATGAGGTTTATTTTCTAACAGGTTAATGCTAGAAATGAAGGTGCATGGAACCGTTAACAATTCATGTCCAGGAATTCATGTAAGTACGTTCTTCTCAACACCAATTAAAATCGCAGATGTTGTCTCTCTAGGAGGATATTAGCTTTTCACAGTAAATTAACATTAACATGGATTGGAGCTGTCTTGCTTATGCTCAAAGCATCTCATATCTTCCATTTCAATTTATTACATTCACGTCATAAATGTTAATGCTGATGTTAGTAAGCAAAGTTTTTCTCTATTTTATTTCTTTGGCAAGCAAACACCCAAGGAGCATTTCTCATAAAAGCTAAAACGGAAAACAAAAAAGTAGGGAGTCGTAAACCTTAGACCTCCAAAGCTACTATGATTTTACCAGTCCAGCTCATTCATATACAACATCACCAACAACTGCTGCATTCCATCTTCTCACCATCACCAGCACCTCCACAATCCATATGAAGTTCCTTCAGTAAGCAACATATACTAGGAAACCATATCAACATCAAGTGAATACCACCTCAATTCAATCCACAGTTCCTGCATCGTTGGAAGTATCTGCAAATTTTTATGAAGTAACTTGAAGAAGATATGGTGTAAGGTCAGGGATATATATATATTTCTTTGTAATTTGTTCTTCACTTACATGTAATCCGATGTACTTCGCAGGCAAAATGGTAATAGAGATGAATGAAACTGAGCAACATACAGGGAAAACCGTTATACACATATGCAGTCGGCGACGGTGGGTGCACATGAGTTTACATTGTTCTTTTGGAAGAAAAAAACCTTCTAATTAGTATCTAGCTAACTGATTTGTTTACATATTCGTAGGAGTTCAAATCTGATGATAGGGGCTGCATTCAAGGAATGAGAGGTGGGATATCAAAGACTGAATTGATTTCTTCTACACTTTCTAGGGACAATTACATCAACAAGCGCTAAAGATTAGAGTTGTGGAAGATCGTGTTTGTTGTCTTATCAACAAGCATGACCTCAGTCTGTTCTTTAGGTAATTCTTGTGAGTATGTTGAGGTTTAACAATTATTAAGACATTTTAATAAGAAGTTGAGGTTTCAGTTTAAAAAATTATAGATATAGTCCCGGCATATATAAGCTTGTTAAATTGGAACTCTTATGAGAGTATATCCTTGACAACGTAAAAAGGTAAACCACTTGGGTGTTTATTGATGTTTAAATAAGAAACTGTCAGAAAGTGTCAATTTTGTTTATCTTTGTTGTCTAGTAAGGTTAAGATTAGTGATGCAAGAACACTTCCTGTGCACTTGGGGAATTGATTGTGTAGGCTGACAATATGTTGACACTTGTATTATGATTATGGTTTAGGGATCCTTCCTGGATAAATATAGTGTTTTCACCTGTATCTTTTTCATTTTATTTTGTTGTCCTTTTTCCGGCTTAATAGGTAGTTTTGTCGTAGAAGGAAATAAACTGAACAAATACCATATATTTTGCTTTGTGTATACAACACTCCAGATATCCACGCAGCCAATGTAGAAGAACATACAGACCAAAGTGAAATAAACCAAGTGCTGGGGAATCAGGCATATGTCTCATCAATCCTTTCTACGGTATATATAGTTTTTTTCTGTTGAGTAGTGCAATATACTTTTAGTTTGGAGTACGCCTTTTGTGCATATGTTGATACATCATTTCTCTTGCAGCTTCCAGGAGTTGACACTAATGATGACTCGTTAAAAGATTTGATTGCATCTTTACGAGGTCATGCAGAATTAAGTTGGCAAAATCTCGTTCAACTTCATAATTGTTAAAACATTAACAATATTCACTATTTCATCTTTGTATGATTGCAAAGTACATCTGGCACCAAGACATGACATATTTTTTTACACTTTCAGAATTGTAGGAAAAATGAATATTTGATTGATCACCTCTCTTCTTATTAAACCTTCTTGTGTTGAAATAATAACTAATTATGAATCTTACAAGTTGTTTAATGGTGTCTTGTTCTTGTCTCAGCAACATAAGAAGGACAATAATAAACCACCAAATGACAAGTGTTGATGGGACATACGAAGTATAGTTCTTAAAGTCCAGTCTGGGACTCAAATTATCTCGTTCTTAATAGAGAGAACAAAAGAGTTGGGACTAAAATGAAGAAATTTAGATTTTATTTTGTTATCGTTCTGTCAGTTTTAGCATGAAATGTGAATTTCTTTAGATTTTATTTTGTTATCGTTCTGTCAGTTTTAGCATGAAACGTGTATTGCTTTATATTTTATTTTGTTTAAAGCCTCCTACGAGCATACATCTGAATTTCAGTTCACTTATAGTAGAGTAATGGAAGAAAGAGTTCTCTTTGCCCTCTCACATTATGTTCTTTTAAATATTTTGTTTGGATTTGCTTCTACATACATCTCCATTTAGTTCACTTATAGCATAGTTTGTTGATATTTTCTTTACATGGTTTTGACTTGTCTCTGCAGATTATACAAAATCTAGGGTTTAGTCTTTTGTTTGTGACCTCATTACTGAAACATCAAATTGGTTATTATGCAGGTACTTGGGCTTATGTCAAAAAGGGAAGTACTCTGGTGATATTTTAGCAGCAGCTGAATCTACGTATGATTTGCTAAGGAAATTGGTTAAGAAAGGGGAGTCTCGTGATACTTCTGGTGATATTTTAGTCTTTCTTTCCCTGCTTTTCTATGCCTCTGTCAGTTGACACAATCTAGGTTACATATCCGTTTATGAACATCAACATAGATCGAATATTATATGTCAGTTACAAAATTTTGGGTTCAGTAAATTTACTTGTGTACATGTGTAAATTGAAGAACCCTTTCTTTATTAATATTATCTAGTGGTGATCCTCAACAAGATCCTCAATACAGTTTTGTATTGCCATTGTAGTTTGTGTATCCGTGTGGATGTTAATATGGGGAACTGTGTGATTGCAGGGGGAAATGTGGGGGTAAATAAATTTTGACTAGGTTAATAAACTTAGAGTTGACCTTTTTTTTGTGGTTACAAGAATTTAGCAACGTCAATGCTTTGTTGCTAAATTATTAATATTCCTGAAATTAGCGACAGATTAGCAACAAAAATATGTCGTTGATAATAAAAAAATTAACAACGGCATACGTCGTTGCGAATTACCGTTGCTGACCGTAATTAGCAACAGAGCTTATGTCGTTGCTAAAAATTACGACACCGTGTTTAGCAACGGCAAAAGCCTGTTGCGACCCCGTTTAGCAACAGATATGGTAGGTTGCTAATACCTTAAAATGGTGTAGTTCTCTCTATGTTCTGTTTCAATATCTTTCTTTCTCATCTTATTTTTCAATCAAAATAGTTAAGGGGGTGAGGTCTTCTTTTGATCGCTTTCTCAATTGGTTTTATTTTTCTCTTATTAATTCATGTTACTGATTTATTTTGCAGGTGACTGATAATCACTCTATAAAAAGGTTTGGAGTTTATACCATATTTTCTTCTGATATTTTTGGTTTCTGCGGTTATGTTTAATTAGTTTTATTTCTTTGATGTATTTAATTTAGTTTAGTTTTGATTTTGTAGGTCACCAGGACGATTAACAGTTCAACGTAGGTTTTTCTCTTGATAAACAAAATAAATTCAATCATCAATTGGTAAACCCTAAGCTTAATCATTAATTAAAGGTATCGATAGCAGGTGAGGGTTTACAGTTCAGTCATGTGAGGTTTTTAACAGTGCTAGGTATTATCATGGTTTTGATGTGAATGTTTGTGAATCCAATTTAGGTTAATCAGATTAGGGTTTTTACCTTAAAACAAATTACATGTTTTATATAATGCATAAAAAGTTTTTGTCTCTAAAACCTATTTTTTCCTCCTTTTTACGACCTCTCCATATCTGATGCGTTGATTTTTTTTTTCGTTTTTTTTTTTAAATATAACAAGGATAATACATAGACGAGAGAATCGGCTGGCGTATGAAATCGCAATGAAGCGCCACGCTTTAATATGTTAGCATTTTCCTATTCTAATCTTACAGAAAGGTTTCAAGAAATCATGCGAGACCTGTATCCTAAGTATTTGACTACATATAAACTTTCCTACAGATAGTGATGTGTACACGAATATCATAGTTAAACATAAGAACAATGGTAATAATAGCATTATCGAGATACACCCATGAATATCATAGTTGTTTATGCACAAGTGCAGCCTATATTTTTGCATTTGTCTTCTCATTTCTATTCAAGTTTCTAAATAACTCCACTTTTCTTTCTGCAGTGTGTGCCAATAACTGTTACACAAGGATCGTGACTGTGGGAAACCACAATGGATATCTCTATAGATTATCCATAATGAGTTAGGAGATACAAATTAGGTTTAAGATTTTCAGTTGTTCCTTGAATATGATTTGATTTTTTCGTGTCTTCTACTCAATATTACATGGGTTGTTATATTATGAGAGATTCAACTTCATACTTATTGATTGTTAGCAACATGGCTATCTATTTTTAGGACTTATTGTCTGATTTGTTTGGACCCATAAGAAATGTGGCGATAGAAAATTCAGCCTCAAAATGGTGTTGTTGCAAATTCAAGTCTTTATCTTGATCGGCCAGGTGAACCTGATTATGTATATTATTTCAGAACAGAATTATGTGGATATGGGAACAACATATGCATAATTATCCTTCTTATCCAGGAAGGTAAACAAAAGAGTTTCATTTCCCATTTTCTTTTAGTAAATTCCAAAATTAGATGTGAATTGCAGGTACTTTCACATTCTTTTGCATATAATTGTCATATCATTAATTAGTCTGTTATTGAAACTTCGTGAATTATCATATTTCATAAACTTATATGGTTTGATTCTCATGTATTTAAAAAATAGAAAGCCGAATCTAACTCTGCTGTTGTAACTGTTAGATCATTGCTCAGTCAAACTCGCATGCGTTGCTATCTCAAGCAAGTTTGTCAATCTTAGTGATAAAAACTATAAAGTCTTAATTTCTAGTCTACTATAGTTAAGGTCGCGGACTAGGATATAAAGTGTAGTTGATCTCAAGACTCCATGGCAATCATCATACAAGACGAAGGAATACTGAAGGAACCAGTGGATCTTTATCAACTAAAAGGTATGTGGAGACTTGAACTTATCTATCACTCAAAATTCTATCTACTCTATCTCCTATCTTTGAGACAAAAGTCGTTCTACTATATAGACTAAGAATATACACATGTGATATTTCGAGCTGAGTATATCTCGCTTATCTATTTCTCGAAATGGGTGTTGGTAAAGATTTCGCTTTAGCCAAGTTCATCTTTGCCTAGTGACGAAAGTCATGTTAAGTTTCAATCTTCTTGGAAAATGTTCTGACGAAAAATAGTTTGTGAATAACAACTATATAACTCCCTCTGAGCATGTTTCAATGATTGAAATGAGAGTTTAGACTATATAACCATTGGGTGATATAAACATTGTTGTGGCAACACATATATGTATAAGTCCTTAGCACTTGAACCGAAGTTTGCGAACTTTGTTGATCAAGTGGAACGTGAGAAGAAACTCAGTCCGCAAACTGGCGTAGTTCTCAAACCCGAGAATTTCTACTGGAGTTGTAGCTCATGTGAAGTCCGCGAATTGACAGAAGCTCTCGAACCCGAGAATTTCTGCTGGAGTTTATAACTTCAACCGATTAGCTTGAGACGGCGAACTCAGTCCGCGAACTCAAGAGGTTATGTCTGAAAACGTTGTTCGTGAACTTATTATGTATTACTAAGGGATGCTTTTGCAAACCGTGGCTTTATAGTTCATGATTAATGATTCGAGTGAATCACATCGGTTTTGATTCAATTGTGTCTCTTATAGTACTTGAGATATCATAGCAATTGAACAACTCTCTAACTAGTTCATTTGAGTCATTTGGACTAGTTATGGTGAAGAAGAACATGGTTGATATCGAAGTTATCATTTGGCTAACCTTTTGGTTAACTAGTTATGAACCAACCATTGTACACGTTTGGGTACGTTTACACAAACCCAAAATCTTCAAGTACATGTGTGTTTGGAAAGCTAAGTTTTAGATCTAACGGTTGAGGAATATTAGTTTGTATCTAATCAGATTTTCATCTAACGGTGAATATTGAATGCTTTGTTACTAAGCTAACATTGATTGCAAACCCTGATTTGAAGACTATAAAAGGGGAACTCTAGATATTGGAAAATTTATTCCCCGTACACTTTTGTTGTGTGATACTAGTTTTCTCTAAGCTAGAGTCGATCTCCATTAACCCTTGAGTTTTCTCTCTAAACTCGGGTTAACGACTTAAAGACTTCATTGGGATGGTGAAGCCAGACCGATACTACTTTTATCGTAGTTGTGTGATCTGATCTTGCTCTTTCTATCTTATGAGTACAATTGTAATAATTGACTTGAGATTCTATTTCCGATAGGCAAGATAAAAGTAGTCACAAACATCTTCGTCTCATTGTTTGTGATTCCTCAATAATCTTCTTTGCTGCGTCGATTAAGTTTATTGTGAGGTGATTGATGAAACTGAGCTATTCTTCGGGAATATAAGTCTAGTTTTATCGATTGGTTCCTATTCACCTTGATTTATCAAAAGACGGAACAAAACTCATAGGTTTATTCGTGGGAGACAAATTTATCTCTTACATGTAGATTTTTCTGTGTGAGACAGATTTGTTTATTAAAGTCTTCGACTTTGGGTCATAGAAACTCTTGGTTGTGGGTGAGATCAACTAAGGGAATCAAGTGCACATTATCCTGCTGGGATCAGAGGCGTAGGAGCATAAATGTACCTTGGATCAGTGTGAGATTGGTTGGGGTTCAACTACAGTCAAGACCGAAGTTAATTGGTAGTAGGTTAGTGTATGTAGCGGCTTAATACAGTGTATGTTTAATCTGGACTAGGTCTCGGGGTTTTTCTTTATTTGCGGTTTCCTCGTTAACAAAATTCTAGTGTCTGTGTTATTTCTATTCCGCATTATATTTTGTTATATAATTGAAATAATACAGGTTGTGCGTTGTTCAATCGATTATAATATCCGACCTTATTGGTTGTTGATTTAAATCGATTGACACTAGGATATTGGTCTTTGGTACCATCCAAGTTATCTCTCTTTGATTAGACTCGCAAATCTATTTGCTCTGAGAAAATCAAATTGAGAGATTGGGATAATAACTCCTTGAGATATTTTCTATTGATTGAGTCTTGTTGATTCTCTAGAAAACAACTCGGAGTTGTCCATACAGATTGCTAATCAAATTATTCGGTGGTGTTCTTAGACCCCCGCTTTTTCAATTGGTATCAGAGCAGGCAAACAAGGTAAAGACCTTACAAGTCTGTGTTTGTAGCGATCTGACTCTATGGACAAAGGTGTTATCTCAATCAACGTACCACCAGTCTTCGATGGCTCTAATTACTTATGGTGGAAAATTGATGTGCGAGCTTTTCTTCGAGCACGTGATTTTCAATCATGGCTATATGTTGTTAATGGCTATGATCCTCCCGCTGCTGCAGAAGGATAAAATGTTCCAAAGAATATTACTGAATATACTCCTGCAGAGGTTCTTGCTGCTAAGAAAAACTCCGACGGTTTGAATGCGATCATACATGCCATTACCCCATATCTTCAACACCATGTGTCTAATTGCACTAAGTCGCAAGAAGCTTGGGATATATAAGCAACCGTATTCGAAGGAAACTCCAGTGAAAAGGATGCAAGGCTTCAGAACCTTAATTCCGATTGGGAGAATCTTCGTATGGCAGATGGAGAAACATTTGATGAGTTTAATCATAAAGTGTCTGAAATTGTCATTGCATCTTTTGCATTGGGTAAGACTATTCCTGAAAAGGACATTGTGATGAAAATTCTCAGATTACTTCCATCTAGATACGATGCTAAGAAGCATGCCATCGTTGAGGGAAATAGACTAGATACTCTCTCCAGAAACACGCTGGTTGGTAAGCATAAGATCTTTGATCACAAACTTTCATCTAAGGCTAAGGATATTGCGTTCAAAGCACTAAGGACACTAAATTACTAGATAAAAGTAAAAAAAGTGTATATCTCTGAAGATGATCACTCTGAGATAGATTCATCAGATGAAGATCTTGACAAATCAGTCTCGATGATCACAAGACAGTTTAGGGATCTTCTTATGAAGAGAAGTAAATGGTTCTCCAGAGATAAGCCCTAAGGCATCAATCAAACCTCATAATCGTGTTCCTCCTAAAAACAGGGATATTAATGAAACTGATGATGAGGATATGCCTTAGTGCTTTAATTGTAAGGGATTTGGTCATTTTGCAAACGAAATCGGAAAAAATACACTGGGAACAAAGGTCTTGCTGCAACTCTTGATGAAATGTCTGTCGAATATGATTCAGGTAAAGATGAGAAATCAAGTGTTGCACTTCTTGGTGAAAATATTGATTTTGATAACTGTAGTAATACACATATAAATTTTGATATTCTTTCAGAAGATAATTCAACCGCTCTGGAAGAAGAAGTTGACCATTTTCTTGGAAACACTGTTTATAATATCTCAGGATCCATTATGTGCCTAACCGCCTGCACAGTTCAGAAGCTTGATTATTATCCAAGTGTGACGTGTTCATATTATTTATTAAGAGGTCATGAACTCTCAAAGTGTTACAAGCTCAAACACAAGCAAAGGCACGTCAACAAACTTAAACGAAGAGCAAATCATCTAGCAAGAAATCTCAAACTTGATCAGAAGATCGCAGAGGTATGTAAGATTTTATCTTCATCTAAGAAGTTAGTTTCCAAAGAAAAATCAAGACCATTTGAAAAATAAATATGGTCAAATCGTTTTGATAGACAGAGGTCTATGGATTCCTCTCAAGAGGAAATTGGTGGAAAAATTGTTGTTCACCACAACACAACTTAATTGTGTTGTTTTTAAAATCTTGTCTCATGTGCCTTATCAAACAATGATTTTGTACCTCTCAGGCTTTAGGAAAATTTTTGTTTCTTCTTTTCTTAGTCTTGTCCTTTTTGTCTATCAAACAAAATAAAAAGGGTATTATCGACAACTTTACTCTTGATAGATTTAAGAGTTGTACGTTTACGAACCTATTTTAAGTTCCAAACCCTACATTCCTTTTCCTTCCCAAAAACCTCTTTTTATCTCAAGACTACTTGTTGAGCTTGTTGTGAATTCCTCTCACAAACCCATACGTTCATGGACGCTCCAAGGATGATGTCTTCTGATGGAAAAGAAGGTATTGTGATTGTTAAACCATCAATCATGAAGGAAAATGATAAATCTCCATTGTCTCCAACCTTTAAAAGAAAAATAAGGAATATGAGGAAGCCAAGGGATGTACCTTCAAATTCTCAGAAGTTTTCTGATGTTGTTAAAGTGTTAAAAGAGCTGCGAAAGGAGATTCAACAAATAAAGGCTTTTGTGTGTAAGACTCATGAGATTCAGAAGGCCCTGGTTCGGAAACAACATCCAAGAAGGTTCATCGATATAAACTCCTTCCTTAATGAACCTTATGTTTCCATGGCTGTTGACAACAAGGAGTTCGGGGACGATAATGAATTCTTCAAAGGTCTTAATGTCTAGTAAATCTTCAATGTTTTCTGTTTTATTTAGAAGAATAACTAGTATTTTGGAATAGCCATGATTGTGATTACACATAGCTATATCCAATGATTTCATCTTCTTATTTTTAGATTTATTGGTTTTAATTCTAAACTTATTTGGAAGATGATGGTTGCAATATTAATCTTTATGATTTTATATATTGCAATATTTTGAGGGGATTTGTATGTTTACGTCCGTGAACTTGATTGTCCCATATTTTGTCAAAAGTAAAGTCGTTCACATATTGGTATGCAAATATTGATCAAGGAATGAATGGACTTTTGGCAAAACACAAAAGTTAAGCCTATATTGTCAATTGTTGATGTAAGATAGGTTAAAATCTTTTGTGATTCAAGGATAAAATATATTATGTCACTTTGTGATGGAAAAATAGAATATGTCCTTGTTTTTTTTTTATCCTCGGTATAGAGCTTAATTGTTCCATATTACTATGTATTACGTGAAGATTCCATCTTGTATCTTATGTTGAGCACGATACGACTAAGTCGATTTCTTATTGGTATGGTTGGTTGTTCAATAAAGGTGCAACATGTTGAGCATTAAGAACTAAATTAATCAACTTGTGTGGTAATTTAGTTTGTATTCCATGAGTTCTCTCATGTTTAGTACATGTACGGTTAAGGTTGTCATTTCTATGATAATCTTAGTCGTGGTTCCATAATCTCTTATGTTGAGCCTAATTGAACTAAATCAATCATATTGTGTGATTATTTAGTTAGCACACCATAGATTTTTCTCATGTCGAGTGTGGACAATTGAATTGATTACTTTGTGATTAGTTTAATTGTGTAATCCGGTTAGAGTGTTTATGGGTTCTCTTGTGAATAATCTAATCGATGAATTAATTCTCCATGAGTTTACTTGTGTTGAGCATATTTAGTCAAATTAACCTTGGTTCGCTTTGGTTAATATGATTGAGGATTCCAAATTCATACTTGTATGAAATTTGTTGAGTCTAAAGAAATCCTTCCTTTTCTCTTGAAATTAAGGTCGCCCTTGTTGTTCCCTTGGGAATGACATCTTATGGGGGAGAGTTCTTTTGAACTTGCGCTTAATTGCCAAATCTTTGTGGGGAGTGCGGCTGTGGAATTTGTAGGGGTTATCTTGTATCTTTATGAACTCCTCGATGAATGCATTTAGCTTAGGCTTTATGATTGCATCTAAACAAGATGATAGAACATTTACCTTTGGTCATGAAATATCTCGTATTGAAATTTCATTAGGATCTCCTTCTTGTACCTTTGCCTATTTTATTGACAGAAAGGGGGAGAATTAATTGTAGGTCACACTACAAATACATATGGTTTTCGGATCATTATGTAAGGGGGAGTGGTTTTCATGTGAGATGGAGTATTGACTAAGGGGCAGTGAAGTATCACCATAGTATTGTTGTTGAAGTTGTGATGCAATTGGACTTTGACGCTGTGTAATAATACTATGACACTGTATAACAATGATTGAGAACCGATGCTTTTCTCATTGTTATAGCTACGGATTTTCAACAACGATGATACTAATTAAACTTACAACCTTTGGGATCATTGGACTACTTGGAAGTGACGAAGATTTCAAGTATTAATAGTTTTGCCACTAAAATTGACAAAGGGGGAGATTGTTAGAGCATTGCTCGGTCAAACTCGCATGCGTTGCTATCTCAAGCATGTTTGTCAATCTTAGTGATCAAAAATATAAAGTATTGATTTCTAGTCTATTATAGTTAAGGTCTCGGACTAGGATAGAAAGTGTAGTTGAGCTCAAGACTCCATGGAAATCATCATACAAGACGTAGGACTACTCAAGGAAATAGTGGATCTTCATTAACTAAAAGGTATGTGGAGACTTGAACTTATCTATCACTCAAAAGTCTATCTACTATATCTCCTATCTTTGAGACAAAAGTCGTTCTACTATATAGACTAAGAATATGCACATGTGACATTTCGAGCTGAGTATATCTCACTTACCTATTTCTCGAAATGGGTGTTGGTAAAGATTTTGCTTTATCCAAGTTCATCTTTGCCTAGTAACGAAAGTCATGTTAAGTTTCAATCTTTTTGGAAAATGTTCTGACGAAAAATAGTTTGTGAATAACAACTATATAACGCCCTCTGAGCATGTTTCAATGATTGAAATGAGAGTTTAGACTATATAACCATTGTGGGATATAAAAATTGTTGTGGCAACACATATATGTATAAGTCCTTATCACTTGAACCGAAGTTTGCGAACTTTGTTGATCAAGTGGAACCGGAACGTGAGCAGCAACTCAGTCCGCGAACTCATTCCGCGAACCCTGTCCGCGAACTGGCGTAGTTCTCGAACCCGAGAATTTCTACTGGAGTTATAGCTCATGTGCAGTCCGCGAACCTAGTCCGCGAACTGACGGAAGCTCTCGAACTAGAGAATTTCTGTTGGATTTTATAACTTCAACCGGTTAGCTTGAGTCCGCGAACTCAAGAGGTTATGTCTGAAAACGTTGTTCGTGAACTTATTCTATATTACTAAGGGATGCTTTTGCAAACCGTGGCTTTATAGTTCATGATTAATGATTCGAGTGAATCACATCGTTTTTGATTCAATTGTGTCTCTTGTAGTACTTGAGATCTCATAGGAATTGAACAACTCTCTAACTAGTTCATTTGAGTCATTTGGACTAGTTATGGTGAAGAAGAACATGGTTGATATGAAAGTTATCATTTGGTTAACTAGTTGTGAACCAACCATTGTACACGTTTGGGTACAGTTACACAAACCCAAAATCTTCAAGTACATGTGTGTATGGAAAGCTAAGTTTTCGATATAACGGTTGAGGAATATTAGCTTGTATCTAATCAGGTTTTCATCTAATGGTGAATATTGAATGCTTTGTTACCAAGCTAACATTGATTGCAAACCCTGATTTGAAGACTATATAAGGGGAACTCTAGCTATTGGAAAAATTAATCCCCACACACTTTTTTTGTGTGATACTAGTTTTCTCTAAGCTAGAGTCGATCTCCATTAACCCTTGAATATTCTCTCTAAACTCGGGGTTAACGACTTAAAGACTTTACTGGGATTGTGAAGCCAGACCGATACTACTTTTATCGTAGTTATATGATTTGATCTTGCTATTTATATCATACGAGTACAATTGTAATAATTGGCTTGAGATTCTATCTCCGATAGGCAAGATAAAAGTAGTCACAAACATCTTCATCTCATTGTTTGTGATTCCTCAATAATCTTCTTCCCTGCGTCGATTAAGTTTATTGTGAGGTGATTGATGAAACTGAGCTGTTCTTCGGGAATATAAGTCTGGTTTTATCGATTGGTTCCTGTTCACCTTGATTTATCAAAAGACGGAACAAAACTCATAGGTTTATTCGTGGGAGACGAATTTATCTATTACCTGTATACTTTTCTGTGTGAGACATATTTATTTATTAAAGTCTTCGACTTTGGGTCGTAGAAACTCTTGGTTGTGGGTGATATCATCTAAGGGAATCAAGTCGCATATATTATAAAAGATTATCAATTCTTTGGGATCAGAGTCGTAGGAGCATACCTGTACCTTGGATCAGTGTGAGATTGGTTGGGGTTCAACTACAGTCCAGACCGAATTTAATTGGTAATAGTCTAGTATCTGTAGCGGCTTAATACAATGTATATTTAATCTGGACTAGGTCCCGGGGTTTTTCTGCATTTGCGGTTTCCTCGTTAACAAAATTATGGTGTCTGTGTTATTTATATTCTGCGTTATATTTTGTTATATAATTGAAATAATACAGGTTGTGCATTGTTCAATAGATTAAAATATCCGACCTTATTGGTAGTTGATTTAAATCGATTGACACTTGGATATTGGTCTTTGGTACCATCCAAGTTATCTCTCTTTGATTAGACTCGCAAATTTCTTTGCTTGAGCAAATCAAATTGAGAGATTGAGATAATAACTCCTTGAGATATTTTTTATTGATTGAGTCTTGGTGATTCTCTAGAAAATAACTCGGAGTTGTCCATACAGATTGCTAATCGAATTATTGGGTGGTGTTGTTAGACCCCCGATTTTTCAGTAAAAACTGTTAGATCTCCAGGAAGGTTCAAGCTTTTGATTCTCATGTATTTTAAAAAAATAAAACCGAAGCTAACTCTGGTGTTATATAGGAACTATTAGGTCTCCTGGAAGGTTCAAGCCGAAGGGAATCACAGTAATCTGCAAAGCCTTAACAGTTACAGTAATACGATAAAGGAATATTTATTGCATCACTTTACCCTTTGCACATTCATAAATATCCAACACATTAACCTGATCTAATTTTGTTATTTACTTTGCAGGTACCATGAAGTTTAAAAACTCTGTATTAATGTCTGTCGGGATGGGAGCGCACATAGTAATAAAATGGAAGTGAGGTTGATGTGTTATTGGCTGCGACAATGGGAGCTGATTTGGTTCAGGGCCAAAGATTACTGCTACAAGGTGTGTTGTGCTAAGATAGGAAAACTTGTAAGGAACGTAGATGAAGCTACATCCAAACCCCGGATAATTGGATATTAATACTCGGTTATTCACAGACTCCTATTAGTTCAGAACATCTTTTCGGGTTTATCATTTACTACAAAGCACTTTGGTAACTCGACCATGTAAAATGGCATATGATTGATCCCATTTGATATTAACTGTAGTTGTAGGATTTCCTACACTACACCCTTGTCAAGAATCTATGAAAACTAAGTCATAATTGTGAATAAACAACAACACTTTTATTAATTCACTTTCAGGAAGATTTACAAGAAAGATCAAAACTCAGAAGTACAACTTTCTTTCTGGAGTTTCTCTCTCCTCAAAATTCTCTCAGTTCTCAAAAATACATCATCATTTTCTGGATCTATCGTGCCCTTTATATAGGGATTTACATAGTGGAAGACAGCTAAGATTTCCCCCTAATTCGGATCTACTTTGCGATCTCATCATTTGTAACCTCGATCTTCACCATCGCCAACTTTATAACCGTCGTGAAGCAGACTTATTCTTCATATATATTTAATCGTTAATCGTTACATCACTCTTTTGTGACACTCGCCAAATGTTGTTGAAGAATCTTGCGACAATCTCGTCAAAGTGTCGTTAATATTTGTAGAAACGTTTGGGATTCTCGCAGAAATGTTGTTAATATCGCGGGAATAGCATTGTAGTGATATTATGGTACTACATCTTGCCTCTTCTCATGTCTTTTCTGCGAAGAAGAGAAGATCATGAGAACTAATATTCTTTATTATTCTTCGCAACTTCTTCCCATCTTATACTTTCTCCTCGACAAGAACCCGTTATTCCAACCTTTCTTACACGTGTTATGAATCCCTTCATTTACTGACACGTTCCTACTCCATAGGTACACTCCCCTTTGCCTATAAAAGGTTGAACTAATCTTCAAAATTAGTTTTACTTTTCTATTTCTTCATCTTCTTCACCTTCCGTCTGCAACTTTGCCTCTTCTTCATATCTGCAACTGTTCTAATGGATTCCTCAAGGTTTGTTTCTTGATTTATGTTGTTTATTTTAAGTCAGTTTTTACTTCCAATCTTTCTTATTTCCTTGTTATGTCTTCTTTTTAGCGGAAAGATTTCTAACACACAATCTACTTCTCACAACCCTAATCCTCGCAAAAGACCGATTGAGAAGAGGAAGAAAAGTTCTGCGAATGATAAGGTAGTAAGAAACACCCTTTATTTTTAATAACAATATTGTTGCCTCTGTTTCTTATCTGGGTTATTATTCGCAGAATGACGTGAATCCTGATAAACTTCCCAAAAGGTCTCGCCATTTTAAGACACTCGGGGAAAATCTCATTATGCCCCCATTAACATCTGTGAAGATTACTCCCACACCATCGCAACCAAATCTTTCTTCTCCTATCCGCGAGAATATCGCTGTTCATACCTCTACCCCTTCTGACACTTTGTTAAACCAAGCTTCTAAATCTGCTGCACTGAAATTCCTTATAGTCCTTTACGGCTTTCAACTGTTGTGTTTACACATAATCCTCCTGATAACTCAACCACCACAAATGATCGCCAACTTATTATCACTACTATTTCACCTTCTAAATCCTTTCCTTCATCAAGCGAAACTTTCGCAGGTGTTGATATTGCTTTAAAAGTCTTGTCTAATATTTTAGACAATACTAGAAAGTCTTCCACTGACCCTCTCCAACAGGAAGCTTGCGAGACTCTGTTTAAGTATTTTGGCTCTGGTTGTAATGATTCACGATCGTCTTTAGAGAATGAGATTTATGTTCTGAGAAAAACTCTTCAAGCTCAAACTGCTGAGTGTGATACCTTGAATCACATGCTCCGTAACTCTTCTTTAGACTGCGAGAATCTTCGCAGAAGAAATGACGAGCTGAAAGGTGATTTTTTCTTTGCCTCTGCTCTTTTTGCTTTTCTGTTTCATATACATACTTTTTGTACTTAGACTTATTTCTTAAATTCTTGATTCATATGTTAGTTTCAAATCGGGCTCATTTCATAGAAAGACTCAAATTTGAATCTATTGCTGAAGAAGTTCGCGTTGAAAGAGATTCTTGGATAGATCAACATACTAGACTAGAAAATCTGTACACTTATTCAATTGATCGCATAAATAATCTTACTAATGAGAACAATCAATTATTGCAAAGGCATAACTTTTTGAGTGGCGAGCTTGATCGTCTCTCATATTTGTTTTTTAAGGCTAATTTAGCGATGGAATCTTTATCAGATGAGAATAAAACCCTGTCCCAAGAAAAACATAGATTTTCAAGCTTGGTGACGATTTCCTCGCAGCAAATAAGTAATCTTCAAAGTACATGTAATAGTCAAGAGCAATCTCTTCATTCTCTTAAGAAGGAGCTCAAAGAGTTAACTGAATCATCTGCCGCCGAAAAGGATAAACTTATCAAGGGTAGATTAACCCTTAGTTTAAGAGCCAGCGAACTTCAAGACCAATACTCTCAGTTAAAGGAATCTTATTCTTCATTAGCAAAGGAAAATTCATATCTTCGCAACAAAGAAGAAAACATGAAATCTCGCCTGAAGGGTATGGTTGGCGATAAATTCGATGATGCCATGAATCAGTGAAGAACTATTTATTTGCTTTAATCCAAAACTTAACCTCGCAAAAAGAAGGTAGTCAGTTGACTGCCTCTCTTGTTGATCTTCTCATAAAATTTTATATTATGTTCCTTATGAGATTCTTGTATAACTTATTTTTTTATTTTGTTGCTCGCAGAATCCGAAAGAAATCTTCATTCTACCATCACTGATCTGACCGCTACATTGGATAAAGTTCGCAAAGAAAATAAATCTCTTGCTTCTAATTGCTTTATTGCCCAGGACAAAGCATAAAGAAGACTTGATTATCTTGAATACTTTAAGAATATAGAAATTAGGAATCGTGAAAAAGCTCTTCTTCGCCAAGTCCATCTTAGGGATGAAGTTCTCGTGAACAATATTCTGCTTCCCCGTTCTCTGTCTCCTGTTTCTGTCCCTCCTCTAGAGGTTGACGATGATGAAATTCCTCTTCCCATAGATAAAGAGTTAGAGTTTACCAATGATGAAGAGAATACCACTCAAGAAGATCAAGGAGATGGTGAAGAAGAAGAAAAAAGTCCTCCAAAAGAAGTAATTGCTGATGAAGAATCCATAGAAGAAGAAGCTCGTGGTGAAAAGGATGCTGATGATGTTGATGAATCTGACAAGAACAATAAATCTGGTGAGGCTTGAATTTTTCTTTTGTTTTCTTTTCCTTCTTCTTTATTGCGAGCGATGTAATCTTCGAGACTTCTAGAATTTTGACTTTCGATTTAGCTTGCTTTAAATATTTTCAAGTAAGATAATGTAATCTTACTTCTCTATTCCCATTCTTGCCCTTCATTATCTTGCTTGAAATTGTGAATATTCATTATCTTCTTTAAGAAATTGTGTTGCTGTATTTTCGCGAAAATATGAATACATCTGCGATATAGTAAGATTATTGCACTTTTATGAAAAATTCTGAGGGAATCTGCGATGTTAAAAATTTGCCTCGTATATAATTCTGCGATGAATGAATGTTTCCTGCCACCTTAAAGCAAAAATAGTTAATTGGTAAGATTATTCTTTTAGTCTTATTTTGCCTTCCTAGTTAAAGGTCTTATTTTGCCAAACTTTTTCTGTATGTAAATACCCTTTGATCTTGTCTTATCCATGTTTCTTTCAAAATCTTTGCGACAATATGATAAGCATACATTCTTTCGCAAGAATTTAGCCTTATGACATTGCCGTCTTGCGATGAAATCGCATGACGTTTTTACACTTTCATGTAAAAACCCATTGATCTCATCTTAACATTGCTCACGTGGCTTGTTGCCTCTACATTATTTACGTTACGTGACAATATGACAGGCCTAAATGTTCTTGCGATCATAAATCCCCATGACATTTCCGTCTTATGACACTTATCAGCTCCCTAATGGAGGGTGCCGCCCTTATCTTCCCCCTGGTTGCCCCTTCAAGGAGGGCACATTGGCCATACAAGACTAGCTCCTCCCATCCGGATCTGTCAACAACTAGTTGTGTTCGCAACCTCTTTTCCTTTATGCCTATATGGCTTATAGTTACAAGACTGCACCCTAGGTGGGGTTTTCTTCAGGCCAAGTGCATCATAGCCAAGACTTACCAAGGATGGTAAGAGAGTTTCGTACGCTCCGGGCACCATTTGCTCAACCGTGTACCTCGACGCCTTGTTCATACTCTGCACTTCTTGGAAGAGATTCTCGGTCGTCCAACCAGGGTATAACCTTATATAGTTGGAAATCCAAGATCTCTCTCCAGGATAGGTTTTCTTTAACCCCATCGTCTGCATGACTCAGGTTCCAGCAGCGGTATAACCTTATCGCTGAGTCATGTCAAGAGATACCCCCTCATATGACGCGCTATTAGGTCTTACATTTGCCTCTTACGAAATTTTATTCGCGAACTAAGGTGCACGCCATAAAGGTTCGTCCCATTCTTTTAATCTCTGCGAAATTTTATTCGCTATTCTTGCGATGATGCTCGCATAAATTTTGATATTGAAAGAAGAATTTTTTAATTGTTTCATCTTACATTTGCATTTCTTACCTCGCAGAAACTGTTACTGATAATACCTTTTCAGAAACAATCTATTCCATGGTCTGTCAAGTCTTTGCCCAACATCTCTTCCTTCTGGATCCATTAATTTGTATGCTCCATTTCCAATTATCTCTTTAATGATGTATGGTCCATCCCATTTTCTCGCTAATATTCCATCCCATTTTCTCGCTAATATTCCACCACTTTTTTGCTGATATTTTGGTGTTTCTCGCAAAACTAGATCGTCAGGCTGGAATTGACGTTTCTTGACTCGTTTGTTGTACTCGCGAGCTAATCTTCGCTGGTAGTTTTCCATATGTTGTAGAGTTTTTTCTCTCTTTTCTTCTAGTTCATCTAACTCATGTAAAATCATGCCAGCACTTAGATTTTTCTCCCATGCTTCTGTTTTTGTTGTTGGGATAACAACCTTTGTTGGTAAGACAGCTTCAACTCCATATGTTAAACAGAAAGGTGACATCCCAGTTTCCTCTCGTCTAGTTGTATTATATGCCCATATTGCATTATGCACTTTCTCACACCATGATTTGTGATAACCTTCTAACTTCTTTTTCAAGATGTCTGCGATTGTCTTATTAGTTGCCTCATCTTGACCATTTGCTTGTGGATATAAAGGAGTTGACTTTCCATATTTTATCTTAAATGCATTAAGAAGCAATTCGATATTCTTCCCTTCAAATTGTTTTCCATTATCAGACATCAACTGTGCTGGGATCCCAAATCTGCAAATTATATTTTCAAATATGAACGTAAAAATGTCCTTATCGTGGATGTGCTATACTGCCTTAACTTCTCCCCATTTTGTGAAATAATCTGTAGCAACGATTAAATATCTTCTTTGCCCAGAACCAGGTACAAATGGTCCCACAATATCCAATCCCCATTTTCCAAAAGTCCATACACTTGACGACAATTATAATGGTGCTCCTGGTGCATGTATCTTCTTCCCAAATCACTGACAATCTTCACAACGCCTTGAAAGTTGTTTTGCATCCTCATGCATATATGGCCAATAATAACCCTGCATCTTTGTTTTATATGCCAAAGATCTACCCCCGTTGTGATTACCAGCATCACCACTATGCAACATTTTTAACACCTTTTGTCCTTCTTCTCTCATCAAACATCTTAGCGATGGTCCATTAAATGATCTGCGATATAATACCCCATCTCTTAGTTCATAATTTGTTGCTCTACTTTTTAATTTATGTGCTTCTAATCGATTTCTGGGGATTTCTCCTCTCTCCAAATAAGCATGAAGATCTGCTCGCCAATCTGTAGCATTATTCCCTATCTCTTCCTTGCCAGATTCTACCATCATTACATCTACCTCTTCTTCTTCTTTGTTTATCGCCGGTTGCAAAAGTGTTTGAATTTTTATGCATCTCGCAAGTGGGTTCGTCATCATACTTGATATGAAAGCAAAAGCATCTGCAAGCCTATTATCTTTCCTTGATATGTGTCTCCATTTTATTTTTGGAATTCTCGCAGACAATTCTTCAACAAGTTTTTTGTACTTCTTCAAAGATGGTTCATTTGTGGTATACTCTCCCTTTATCTGGCGAATTACAAATTGTGAATCACTGGTGATTCTAGCATTTTCCAACTTCATTTGTATCGCAAATTTCAATGCATGGATTACAGCTTCATATTCTGTCTCATTATTAGTGGATGCAAATTCCAATCTAAATGAAAAAGCTATTTTTTCTCCTTCTGGTGAAATGAAAACAACTCCAATCCCATTTCCTTCTCCATTTGACGATCCATCCACTAATATTTCCCATCTGTCAGGTTCTGTTAATAGCACTTTTGGGTCTCCATGTTCTTCTTCTATATCCATCATCTCTTCTACAGCTTCATCATCTTCTAAAGGAAATTCGGCTAGGAAATCTGCGATAACTTGTGATTTTGGAAAAGATAGAATTTCATATTGAATATCAAAGTGCCCTACTTGTGCATTCCATCTCTCAACTCTGCCTGATCTTTTTGAATTTTTCATCACTGATTCAATTGGCACTCTCGTTAACACTTTGATCTTATGCGCTTGGAAGTAAATCCGAAGCTTGAAGGTTGCGTGTACCAATGCTAGTATTAGTTTCTCAATCTTTGAATAATTTCTCTCTGCTGATATAATAAATTGGTTTTTCTACCCCTGCGTCTACTCGTAATAACACAACACTTAACGCATATGGAGTTGTCGCGAGATAAATCAATAATTCTTCTCCCGATTCAGCTTTCTGTAATATAGATATACTCGCCAAATGTTCTTTTATTCCTTGAAAAGCTTTTTCGTATTCATTTGTCCACTTGAATTTTGTTCCCTTCTTGAATATATTGAAAAAATGTTTACACTTGTCTGAAGATCGCGAAATGAACCTTCCTAGCGAGCCTAAGAGTCCATTTAGTTTTTGCACATCTTTTACCATCGCAGGAGTTGGCATATCGCGAATTGCTTGTACCTTTTATGGATCAACTTGTATTCCTTCTTTTGACACAATATACCCCAAAAACTTCCCTGAAGTTACTCCAAAGGTACACTTATCAGGATTCACTTTAATATTGAATTGCCGCATTTGATCGAAAATCTCTCTCAAATCTTGCACATGATTCTCAGCTTCATTGCTTTTGACCAGCATATCATCTACATACACTTCTAAGGTTTTGTGGATCCACTTTGCAAACACCTTTTCCACCATTCTTTGATACGTTGCACCAGCATTTCGTAAACCAAATGGCATCTTTGTATAATAATATAATCCTCTTGGAGCAAAAAATGCAGTATGTTCTTGATCTTCTTCAGCAAGAGGTATTTGATTATATCCTTTATACCCATCTAATGATGATATTCTTGCGTTTCCTGCTGCTGATTCGACCATTTGTGGAATATCTGGCAACGGAAAACTATCTTTTGGACATGCCTTGTTTAGATCCGTAAAATCTATGCAAATTATTATCCCTTTGTTCTTCTTTGGGACCACCACCATGTTTGCAATCCATTCTGGATATTTTGCTTGTCTTATAATTCCTGCGTCGAGCATCTTCTGTAATTCTTCTTCCATTTGAGAATGATATATTGTTGCGATCTTCCTTATTCTTTGCTTAAAGGGTCTTATGTTTTTGTTGATTTCTAATTTATGACATGCTATTGATGGGTCTATCCCTGGCATCTCATCCATGTTCCACGCGAAGATATCTGCATATTCTCGCAAAAGATTTATAGTTCTTTCTTCCTCATCTGCCTCCATTCTAGTCCCAAATTTCAGCATTTTAGGTTCTTCTTTACTTCAAATATTTATTTCTTTTGTTGGTTCGGCAGCAGTGTAGCTGGCTTCAGGTTCTCCCATTGGTGTTGGCGTTTTCGTAACTCTCGCGAACTCATCTTCTTCTCACGAAACTTCACTTGGTATCCCTTTTCCTTCTTTTGCCCTTATCATATAAATTTTAAATTCCTCTTCTTTCTTTACTTCTATGTTCAATTTTCTGCGAGCTTTTCGCAGCTTTGGACGTTCTTCACAATTTCTTACTTCAATTTGGTAGCAAAATCTCGCGAAATTCACATCTCCTCTAATTTCTCCAATTCCACTAGGCATAGGAAATTTAACACATTGATGTAATGTTGACACCACATCCTTGATTGCGTGTATCCACGGTCTTCCCAGTATCATATTGTATGTCGATTCCACATCTACCACACATAATGATATTTGTGTTTCAATTTCTCCTAGTGGAATTCGCACCATTATCTCGCCTTTAGGTTTTGTTATAGACTTTCCGAAGCCATGAACATAATACGTTGAATGAGACATTTCTTCATCCTTATATCCCATCTTCTTGAAGGTATGATAAAATATCATGTCTACAGAATTTCCTGTGTCTACTAAAGTTCTATTCATAACCCATTCTTCTTCAGATTTTATCGATTTCTCCTTTCTCATTGGTATAGTGGTTACTGTGACCACCAATGGAGATGTATGACTTGAATCTTCTTCTGGTATTTCTGCTGCTGTAAACGTCATTTCTTTTTTTTCCCAATCTTTCATTGATGATATCTTCTCCACTGTCATAATCTTCCTTCCTTCAAAATCCCGTTTATGTATCCTTCCTTTAATATTTTCATGAAATTTATCAATCATTTCTCTTGTTATTACATCACCTTTCAATTTTCTACAATCCTTTTTGATTCTGATCATTCTTCCTTCAATTTTCTCACCGATTTACTTTATGATTTCCCTAATCTTGAATAATTTTTATCTTCTTCTTCGCTTTTTCTTCTATTTTCGTTAATTCATTCCCTGTTTCGGGCGCCAAAATGTAGTTGCAGGATTTTCTACACTACACCCTTGTCAAGAATCTATGAAAACTAAGTCATAATTGTGAATAAACAACAACACTTTTATTAATTCACTTTCAGGAAGATTTACAAGAAAGATCAAAACTCAGAAGTACAACTTTCTTTCTGAAGTTTCTCTCTCCTCAAAATTCTCTCAGTTCTCAAAAATACATCATCATTTTCTGGATCTATCGTGCCCTTTATATAGGGATTTACATAGTGGAAGACAGCTAAGATTTCCCCCTAATTCGGATCTACTTTGCGATCTCATCGTTGTAACCTCAGTCTTCACCATCGCCAACTTTATAACCGTCGTGAAGCAGACTTATTCTTCATATATATTTAATCGTTAATCGTTACATCACTCTTTTGTGACACTCGCCAAATGTTGTTGAAGAATCTTGCGACAATCTCGTCAAAGTGTCGTTAATATTTGTAGAAACGTTTGGGCTTCTCGCAGAAATGTTGTTAATATCGCGGGAATAACGTTGTAGTGATATTCTGGTACTACATTAACACTTGGTTATTCACAGGCTCCTATTAGTTCAGAACATCTTTTCGGGTTTATCATTTACTACAAAGCACTTTGATAACTCGACCATGTAAAATGTCATATGATTGATTCCATTTGCTTGATTTCGGGATTGCTTGAATTGTCCTATAACTGGTGAGGTATCATTGAGCTCGAAGCTTCTTTGATGGTTGGTGCGTATGAGCTTATGAGGTGTGTGAGAATCGTGGTTCATTCAACTACCGATGAGGCATGAGGACAAAACAAAAAATTCCTTTTAAAATTATAATAAATTCTTTTCATGTTAGTCTTAGATTATTTTTAATTAATTTTATTATTCCATGTTTTTACAACTTTTAATATTATCATTATCATTTTAATTAATATTATTATTCCATGTTTTTACAACTTTTAATATTATCATTTTACTATATATATCTTTATTGACTACTTTTCTCAAATTTTGAATCCCAAAAATTTACCATCATCAAAACATACTTTTCTCTTTGTAATAGTTTAAATATTATCTAACTAATGATTTATAACATCCTGCTCAAATGAATATTGTTACATGAACTAAAACCTCTCCTCGTTTCTATAATCAACGCGTAAACATAAAACTTCTATAAATGAATAATACGAAGTAGATATACAACTTGGTATAAATGACTAAATTTACCTTCATACTTCGTATAATTCTAGAAATACGCTTAACTTAGCAGGTATGGATGTCAATAGTTTTCTAGACATGCCTTAGACGCTCCATGTCAACCCACACTAGTTAGGGTAATCATTTTGTACACCTCATTTTCTGAGTATGCCTCAAAACAGGCTTCTTCTTTTCACAGCTAGAAACAAATATGGGCTTTTCTCTTTGCACGCTCGAAGTACTACATCCAGGCCCAAATAGTTTGGTTTTCCGTCACACATTCAATCTAGCCTCTCATCTCATTTACTGAACTCCTGATACTTAAACTTTCTCGCTCTCGCCGATGTTAGGGATCTCTAATTTCTCTAGTTCTCCTCGTTTGGTTTGGTTTCACAGGAACTCGAGAAGTTGTAATTTCTGGTTTTAGGTATCTTTTTACTTCTCTCTTGCATTTAGGGTTTTGGGTTTGCACAATCTGGGGTTTTAGGTTTAATTTCTGGGGTTTTGAAAGTGCATAATTGTATTATTAAGTAACTCTGTGGAATGAATGATGGCAGGGAAATCATGAGAATGGGATATGGAGGCGGAAGGGTGGTGGTGGAAGGAAAGAATCCAACAATGGGACTCGATTGGTTCGAAGATGCAGGTACTCTCTTTTCTTATAGGTTTCTATCGTTCATGATATCATTTGCCAATGTAGGTTGTAATTTTGGTTGAACTTCACTTGTTGTTGAAGCTGATGCAAATTCGAGCCAAAAGGGGACGAAGCCATAGGAGATAAAATAACAACATTCCAATAGCTGGTATCTCCATTTGGCAAGGTAATTTACTCATTTGCAAAACAATGGGTTGCCTTCATATCTATTAGGTGGTAGAAATCAAGTTTGGACTAGGTTTCAAAGGTGCCGAGATTGTAGGCTTCGTACTGTTCTGAAATGCAAATTTTAGCTAATCCTGTTACTAATCATGTGCAAAGTGCAGAACAACATGATGGAGATATTAATTCTCTGGCTTAATCTCTCCAAGGAAATCAGCTGAAGCAATTGGCATTTTAGAGTTGATGTCTCCACTAGTACATTCTTGGTTGGACTTTGTCAAGCTATTGAATTGAGGTATTTGGAACACAGTTAGTGAGGTAGCTAAGGGAGTACTTACCATGGGAGTCAATGGTGAACTTCATCCATCAAGATTCTGCGAGAAAGGTTCACTCAAAGTTGTTGACCGTGAATACGTCTTCGGCCTACATCAATGGAGCAGGGTTATCAACAGGAGAAGAATTTGACAAGGTCTCCATCACAGCTATTTGTGAAGGTAAGATGCCACTTCTCAGTTATCTTAAGAATGGAATAGTGTTCGGTGTTCCACTACCACTTTGTGAATGGAATGGTGTTCCAGAATCAATTAGATGGAAAAAGTGACTTTTGGGGCTGGTTAGAGTTTGACATATAATATGGAGGTACAGACAAAAAAAAAACCAACAAAGATGCGCAACCAAAATTGTCCTATAAAATTCTTCACTCTTCAAACTTCAAAAAAACTGCATATCACCCTCCTCTCTCTGCACCGAATACTCCACCCTTTCTAAACCCAGAAAAGAAAAATGCGGTTAATTCTTCTTCATCATCTTCAAGTTCTACTTCTCTTCTACATCATCATCATCATCAACCAAATTACAGCAAAACAAACCCATATACCAGAATTCCAAGCTTTACTTTCATTAAAAACAGCAATTTCAGAAGACCCAGAGAACTCATTATCAAACTGGAATATTTCTAGAGAACACTGTACATGGACTGGTATATCGTGTGATTCTACTCATCACAGAGTAATCTCATTAGACATTTCCGACTATAATCTCACTGGGGTTTTATCACCAGACATTGGCTTCCTCACAAACCTTGTATATCTTACTGTTGCTGGTAACAAACTTTCTGGTCCGATACCAATGGAAATCTCTCAAATTTCTGGTCTTAAACATTTAAATCTATCCAACAACATCTTCAGTGGAAGTTTTCCTTCTGAGCTTTCTGGTTTGCAGTACTTGGAAACACTTGATTTGTATAACAACAACATGTCTGGGGTGTTACCAGTTGGAGTTTCAGAAATTAAAAATCTCAAACATCTTCATCTCGGCGGGAACTATTTTGAAGGTAAAATCCCATTAGAATATGGAAGATGGGAATTTATGGAGTACTTAGCAGTTTCAGGAAACTCACTTACTGGTGTTATACCACCAGAGATTGGAAACTTACCAAAATTAAAACACCTGTTTCTTGGTTATTACAATATTTATGAAGGAGGAATACCATCTGCAATTGGGAACCTTACTGATTTAGTTACATTAGATATAGGTGGCTGTGGATTGTCTGGTAAAATCCCACCAGAAATTGGAAAGCTTCAGAAACTTGAAAAATTATTTCTTCCATTTAATGTACTCTCAGGTGGATTAACACCAGAATTGGGGAAGCTAAAAAGCTTAAAATGGATGGATCTATCTAATAACATCCTCTCTGGCGAAATTCCTCAAACATATGCTGAGCTCAAGAAGCTCACTCTACTTTATCTGTTTAGAAACAAATTGCATGGTGCAATCCCAAAATTCATTGAAGATTTACCTGAGTTAGAAATTCTACAGCTGTGGGACAATAATTTTACTGGAGAAGTTCCTCGTAGTCTTGGATTGAATGGGAAATTAATCCTTCTTGATATTTCTTCAAATAAACTCAATGGAAATCTTCCACCAGATTTGTGTTCCGGTAATCATTTAAAAACTCTTATAGCTTTTGAGAATTTCATAGTTGGACCGATTCCGGAGTCTCTTGGGAGATGTAAATCGTTGAATCGGATAAGAATGGGGGAGAATTTTCTTAATGGTTCAATTCCTGATGGGCTCTTTGGATTACCAAAGTTAACTCAAGTTGAGTTGCAAGATAATATACTTACTGGAAATTTTCCAGAAGTGTTTTCGAGTTCTGTGAATCTTGAACAAATTAGTTTGTCTAATAATCAGTTATCTGGGAATTTACCATCTTCAATTGGGAATTTTACTGGTGTTCAGAAGTTATTACTTGATGGAAATAAATTTTCTGGTGAAATTCCTTCTGATATCGGGAGATTGCAGCAGCTTTTAAAGATGGATTTCAGTAATAATAACTTCACAGGCTTGATCACACCGGATATCAGTCAATGTAAGTTGTTAACTTCTGTTGATCTTAGTCGGAATAAGCTTTCAGGTGAAATTCCAGGTGAAATTACAAGCTTGAAAACTTTGTATCACTTGAATATATCTAGAAACCAGTTAGTGGGCAATATACCTGGGAGTATCTCTAGTATGCAGAGTTTAGTTTCAGTTGATTTTTCATATAATAATCTTTCGGGTTTAGTTCCTGGGACTGGTCAGTTTCGTTACTTCAAGTCAGCATCATTTAAGGGTAATCCTAATCTCTGTGGTCCATTTTTGGGTGCTTGTAAATCCGGGGTTTCAAATATTACTGGCCAAGCGAATTCGGAAGGTCCACTTTCGGCTACTGTGAAATTGTTTCTTTTGTTGGGGTTGCTCCTTTGTTCAATTGCATTCGTTGTTGCTGCTATTATTAAAGCCAGGTCTTTGAAGAAAGCAAGGGAGTCTCGTTCATGGAGATTTATGGAATTTCAAAGGTTGGATTTTACTTGCGACGATATATTAGATGCTTTGAAAGAAGATAATATAATTGGGAAAGGAGGTGCTGGAATTGTGTACAAAGGAGGAATGCCTAATGGTGATCAAGTATCTGTGAAAAGACTTTCTGTAGTGAGTAGGTCAGGATCTTCTCGTGATCGTGGGTTTAATGCAGAGATTCAGATTTTGGGTAGGATTAGACATCGTCATATCGTGAGGTTATTAGGATTTTGTTCCAACCATGAGACAAATCTTTTGGTTTATGAGTACATGCCTAATGGAAGTTTAAGTGAAGTTCTTCATGGCGAAAATGGAGTTCATTTGCATTGGGATACTAGGTATAAAATTGCAGTTGAAGCTGCAATAGGGTTGTGTTATCTGCACCATGACTGTTCTCCTCCGATTCTTCACCGGGATGTGAAATCGAACAATATCCTTCTCGATTCCAACTTTGACGCCCGTGTTGCTGATTTTGGACTTGCTAAATTTCTTCAAGATTCTGGTACTTCTGAATACATGTCTGCTATTGCTGGCTCTTATGGGTACATTGCACCAGGTAGGATTGATGAATTCAGTACATACATTTTGTATATATGTTGGTAGACACTAAATGGGTCTTGAGATGTCAAACATCATAGTGTGCAGGGTCTATACTTTTCATAATGAGATTTCTATTTTATCAGACTATGATCATGTTGAGATCTGAATTGAGTTTTACCTTCATTCATTGAAAACAACATCATTGTGCATCTGCTAGAAATTTGCTTTTGCATCTGAATTTGGATCTTGTTTTGTGTTGAATTTGCAGAATATGCGTACACATTAAAAATTGATGAGAAGAGTGATGTATACAGCTTCGGAGTAGTTTTGTTAGAATTACTGAGTGGCAGAAAACCAGTTGGTGATTTTGGAGATGGAGTTGGTATTGTTCAATGGGTTAGAAAGATAACAGATTCAAAATCAGAAGGTGTTTTGAAGATTCTTGATCCAGGACTTCCTTCAGTTCCCTTACATGAAGTAATGCATGTGTTCTATGTTGCAATGCTATGTGTCGAAGAACAGAGTATTGAGCGACCAACAATGAAAGAAGTCGTACAGTTTCTTACTGAGTTACCCAAACCAACAGAAGAAACGACACCAAATTGACCTTGAAATCTATGGGAAAAAATTGCTGTTAAGAAAAGTATTAAAGATCAGTCACCATCATCATCATCATCGCCATTATTACCAACTGATCTGCTTAGCATCTCTTGGGGTTCTTTTCGGTTTTATCTTATGCCATTGTGACTTTTATTACTTAAGCTTGGCTTTCTTTGGGAGTTTCTTTTAGAGATATCAGGTTGTGTATTGGTTGTTAGTTAGTCCTTTTGTATATTGATTGCTGGGGTTGGATGTTCAATTTCTATAAATAGCTAGGTTGTTTCAGTTTGGTCACTTGTGCCAAGTTGATGCTGTATGCTTACTACTATTGCTGTAATAAAATGGTGCTTGTAAGAATTATCTGTGCTGATCACCCATCATCTAACATCAGTGTCTGATAGTATATGTTTGAGCCCCTAAGCTCAACCTACCCAGGGTCTCCATGGATTTAGATGAAATCGTAATGTGCACCCTTGAGACCAAGAGTTGTGTAAGATTTCAAAGGCTACCAGATAAGGGGGAATAAAACCTGAAGTGATGAAACTTTTTGAAGGGCAGCTGTGGTCTTTTATCTTTCTAGTTGTCCGCTAAGTCAAATGAAAGACAAATGACACCGGCTTCCACCAAAAAAGGAATAGAACATTCATTCTTTTAGTGGTGTGTCCATAATCCATGTCTAATGCTTCTATTATTGCTCCCTTCAAAAACACGTGAATAAATGCGCACACTGCATGGAGAAACCCCACCAGGAAAAGAGATTTGGCAAGCCTACTACAGTACAGTACTGTGTTGGGGACAACAGTACTAGTGGTCCTATGTACAATTGTAACCTAAGCATAATTATCTCTGCAGGTTGTGGTTTGATTGATGTCAGAGACTAATTGCCCAACACTGCAGTGCAGGTGCAGCCCTAAATTACGCCGAAAATGCTATATGTCCCCGAAGAAATCCCCCACCTCACGTACCACACCAAATGGGCTCATTGGTACAGTTTGTCTATTTGGCACATCATCATTACGAGGTCTCGTGATTTTGGTGAATCCTGGGCATATTTATCTCGAGTATTTGGAACCTACACTTTTCTTTTCTGTTAAAGCGAATAATGGACTCTTTAAGCAAAGAAGTGGGAATTCGTTCCAATCAAGAGATAACTCCACATGTAGTTACTGCTTACCAGTAGTGGTACATCAGTTTTACAGCATCATACGCATCCTAGGCTGTAAGTTGTTTACTTGTTTTGTTAGTGGCGTCACGTTGCATTATCACGTTGCATTATCAGAAAGTTTGAGAAGTTTCTACTGAATAAAGACCATACCAACAATTACTCTTTGCTTTATCTTTGTTTTGTTCTAGAAGATAAAACTTTCCGAAGTCAGTAAATGAAGTCAATAAAGCACTAAACTAAGTTTGGCTCATGGTCTTACCAGGGGGCAAAATGTTGTATGATTCGACAGCATCTGGATGCTTTTAAATTGAAAAGTGAATTTTCACTTTTCCTCGTATAAGCCTATAAGGTAACCGATTTCTAGCTAATAGCGTCACAAATATAGTAAAAAAGAAAAAGAAAAAAGTCCTATTAAGATCCCCGGCTAGTGTTTCGAGTCTTTTGATTACTCAAAGTTAGACTGTGAGTTGGTCAAGTGCCGTCAAAAATAGTGATGGACAATGGATTGGAGAAACATGCTGAAACTCTGGGCAGATACTTTGAAACTCATTCCAAACCTCTCTTCCACCGAGAAAATTTCAGCTTAGACCCAGCAACTTACCACCAGTTAACAGACTCACCAATGAACAAATGAGGGTAAGAAAAGAAACCTGGCAC
Organism: Papaver bracteatum; assembly: GCA_023529315.1. NCBI lineage: Eukaryota > Viridiplantae > Streptophyta > Magnoliopsida > Ranunculales > Papaveraceae > Papaver > Papaver bracteatum. The sequence continues at coordinate 102,500 of JAJJWX010004567.1, forward strand.
TTTTAGAGGCGACCCCAACGCAATTAGGGGCGACATAAAAGACAAAATAGGTTAAAAATATTTATATGCCCCTTCATAATCGGGAGGTTAATCTATAATCGGTAGTTTGGGGCAACTCTATATTCGATAGTTATATGAACTATATTGACTACCGATTATGGTAAGATTTCGCCAAAGATTATACTGTATAATCAAAAGTCATGGTAACTTCATTTACTACCGAATATAGGCTCAACCAAAATTCAGAAAAAAAAAAGGATTTTTGCAAAATCTGAATTTGGGACTACTCTATATTCGGTAGTTATATAAACTATCTTGACTACCGATTATAGTAGATTTTGCCAAAGATTATACTGTATAATCGGAAGTCATGGTAACTTCATTTACTACCGATTATATGCTCAACCAAATTCGAAAAGTAGAGGATTTTGGCATAATCTGATTTTTGGGGCAACTCTATATTCGGTAGTTATATGTGTTGGATATTTTCAAGATTGTTTGCCGCTATCGGAAGTCATGGTAAGGCGATTATAGCTCCTCCGGATGTGTTCGACCTAATTAGGTAGTTATATGTCGTGGATATTTTCAAGTCTAGGGGAAACGCCCTAGCGAATCGAGTGCGGGGCAACGCCCCAGCGTCTCGTGGAAATTTTTTCGGTTAATGAATTTGAAAACCTATTCGGTTTTCCAGAAATTTTCACAAAACGTGTCTGTTCCCGTAGGGTTTCTTCAAGAGACACCATTGGTTGGATATTTGCAAAGAGAGCCGAGATAATCGGAAGTCAGGTAACACTTCATTTATTAACGATTATAGGATCAACCAAAATTCAGAAAAACAGGATTTTTACAAAATCTGATTTTGGGGCAACTCTATATTCGGTAGTCATATAAACTATCTTGACTACCGATTATGGTAGGATATGTGCAAAGAGATCCACTATATAATCGTAAGTCATGATAACACTTCATTTACTACCGATTATAGGCTCAACCAAAATTCAGAAAAAAGATGATTTTTGCAAAATTTGATTTTGGGGCAACTCTATATTCGGTAGTCATATGAACTATCTTGACTACCGAATATGGTAGGATATTTGCAAAGAGATCCACTGTATAATCGGAAGTCATGATAACACTTCATTTACTACCGATTATAGGCTCAACCAAAATTCAGAAAAAAGAGGATTTTTGCAAAATCTGAATTTGGGACTACTCTATATTCGGTAGTTATATGAACTTTCTTGACTACCGATTATGACAGGATATTTGCAAAGAGAATCATTGTATAATCGGAAGTCATACAAACTAAATTTACTACCGATTGTATAGTTATCTACCGATTGTAAAGGGTAGTTTGGCCATTTTAAAAAAACGCCTCGGAAATTACCTTCCGATTGTGAAATAACCTACCGATTATTTGCTATTTTGTCGTTTTGTGTAGCCCCTAATTACAAATGGGTCGCCCCTAAAATGGTCACGAAAAGAAAAGGGTCTCTGATACAATTGTGATGAGAAGTACAAACCAGGTCATAAGTGTAAAAAACAACATCCATTCATGCTAACTAATATAGCACGCATGCGCGATGCGCCTGCCGTTCGTTTTGCAATTTTGTTGTCTATGTGGATTAGTCAACGGTCAAAGTCAACCACCGATCAATGGTCAAATTCAGTGATCACCTCCAAGAAGGGTTGATATAGGCTGATACCAAATTGTTAGGGGATGATACCATTTCATATAGGACAAAAAGGTCTTAAGCAATCCTGACCATTGGATCGGATGAATGGTATCAGCCCCCAGTAATTCCGGTATCATCCCTTATCAATCACGCCTCCAAGTGGTGAGAACTAATTTCAAACTAATTTGCAAAAAGTAATTACAACTAAACTCCAATCATCTACAAATCGAAAAAAAGAGTGAACTAAAATCGGTGGGAGGGTGAATAAAAAATGAATTCACGACCAAAACTAAATAGGGAATATTTTCTTAAGCATTTACAGTGTTACTTTAACAGCTAATGTGACAAAGTTAAACTGAGAGTGTAAAAATGATTTCTTTCTTATAAGTAAAAACTACTTTTCCTCTCTTTTACAATATTCGATACGACTTCTAAATAAAAGCCTAACCTCCCCATACACGACCACTAAACATGGCAGCAATACATGCCTTGGACTACCCTCGAACTATGCCAACTAACCATTGCAAGAACAATTCTCCTAGCTTACTGTTGGCTTCTAATCGAGCCTCTCTCGAAGGTACTAACTGAATTTTCACGCCTTGGTTCACTGCCATCAAAGAATCCAGCTCACACCCAAGTCTCCCAAGCAAAAATCAATTCCAAATTGAGTCCACTTCAGCCCCAAACTCGAGCTCAAAACCACCAGATCACGGCCACTTCTTTTTGTTCTCGGTCAGCTCCTAAACTTCCATAAACATACCCAAATCTCAGGCCGCAGCAACGTTGTCTTAACTGATCTTCTGCAGTAAATCAAGCTCATAAACGCATCAAATTCTAACCACCGAACCCATTTCAGCACCTAATCGAACAGCTGATATGCCATTCTAATCTTGCTGTAGCCTTGAGTCTTTTACAGCTTCCAAACTCACCCAATTTCCTGAACTACCAACATCAACAGATACCATTCTTGGATGGTCTTCCCTTTCACAATTCCACCCCAGCAGACCATAGCTCCATCTCCTTGTTCTTGTTGCAGTCGAAGTGCTCTCAAAAACCCTTTGATCTGTTCATGACCACTGACATATTCACCCAACAACAACCACAATTTCGATACACAAATCATCCTGTGATAACAATGGACACAGATCCATTTGTTTGCAGTTTCGGCTGCACAAAAAGGACCCAAATCAATCACCATTCGGTACCTAATTCAGCCCACGAATTCAAACTAAAAACCACCATGAACTCTCCATGATTTTTTAGCTGCAAACTGTTACACCTTGTTTGTTTGCAGCTGACTCGGCATCTGGATCTGAGTCAACCCCTGACTCAGGCCGAGTCAGCAGTCAGACCGTTTGTTTTGCATTTTGAGTCAGATCTGACTCAAACGTAACCCCTGACTCGGACCCATTTGAGTTAGGTAACAAAATACTCCTGACTCATGGAACCAAACCACTGAATCACATAATTTTGAGTTAGATGAGTCAGATCTGACTCAAAACAAACATATCGAGTCTGATCCAGATGAGTCAGGTGATTTCACTCAGATCCATACGACTCAGATGAGTCAGGAGTAAACAAACATGGTGTTAGTCTTAGGGAAAGTTTATACAAAATGGAGGGTACTACTAAGATCAAGATAGAAAACACTGATGCGATAGAAATCTAAAGATAAGAATGAAGTTAAGATAGAGGTGCTGAATGATGAGTTAGAGATGAAAGAAGAGAGTGGGACAGAGTATATAGACACATACACATCCACCAATATCAAGTCTTACCATCTTCAACTCATGCCACACCGCATATTTAGTAACACTCTTAATCTCCAACTCCATACTCAAAAATATGTGAGAAAAATATAATGAAAGAAAAAGGATGACATCTGACCTTTTCCATTTTCTGTTTGGATCAGTTCACGACGTTGAGCATGGTCAGTAAGTCTTGGAATTTTGCGAGGTCCTTAGCTAGACGCCTGGTTGGACTCCGTTGATGCATCGATATGGGATCTCTTCCTCAAGCCATCGTTGGATCCCATTTAAGGAGCTGTAATGAAATTTTAAAAATTAGCTTGTAAAATAAAACAGAATATCACCTTAAGGAGTATGTACATGTAAGTCTCCAGGTATAACTAAGTTGGTCTGTGATTATGTTGGCCAAAATATCTTAGAATCTCATCATAGTTCATCTAAATCCAATAACATAACAATCATAATGCTATAACTAATACATGTAACTAATGACAGTTCATCCAAATTCTGGAGCATGACTAAAAACATTTGGAATTGATGAACAGTTCATCACAATACTTTCTATTGTTCCCAGTTCAATATGTCTATCTACTGCAGGTCTTTTGTAACTGGCAAAGTCCATTCCTATGACACATGGATACACTTGTAGAATAAAAGTTGGTTTTACATTTGCCATAAATGTTGCGTAATGCAGTTATACCAATGACTTGTCACTATTAAGTGTTAACTAACATCTTTTAAATTTCAGATTCATTCTTAAATTCGATTAAAAAAAAGAAGATAAAAAATGTATTATGTACCCAAAAAGAAGTATGAATAGAGTTTTGGAGTTGTGAATGTATAAGCTTTTGAGGAAGTTACCATTAACCTGTAGAACCATCGGAGAATACCAAATTTACAGAATTTGAGAATGATTACAGAGATTAACATGGCAAAGGTATCCTAGTAAGTTTCATGGCTTTGCATACATCATATTGCAGTATTTCTTACAACAATCAGCTGGGTTTAAGTCTTTGAAAAACAGAAAAATAGGTTACATGTACGTATCATGGCATTGCATAACTAATGAAGCAATTTAGAAAAACTAATGTATCATTACCAAATAGAACAATCTACCACCTAATACTACCGATTGACAATTTCTTCACTTATTGTAACCCTAACTTCATTGAAAATAATTCCCTTATCCAAAAATTCCAAACGCATACAACAACAACACCATTAATCAAAGCATATAAAGCAAATTTTCCGCAAAAATCAACACAACCCAATTCATCTATCTTCCTATCAACATTTCAAGGAAATCAAATCAATAAAAACCTTTGATTATAATGAATTTTAAGACATAGAACGAAGAAATTAAGACATAGAGAGTGATGGAAATGGATACCAAAAGGAGAATAATAACCAGCACCTGAAGATCGATCTACCTAGGTACAAAAATCATTCGGAATTTGAAGCTTTGAAAGCTTTATAACTGGGAATCCAGATTTCGTTTGAAATTAGGGATTTGGAGACGAAAAAAAAGAAAGAAAAGAGATGGGAAGAGATTTAATGAATTTGCAGCTGAAGGAATCAAAACTAAATTTGAAGTGAAATCTTATGTTTAAGTTTCAATTGATTTCAATTCGTGTGGAAAATGGGGTTTCAGTTCTTCCTCTGCTGATTTTCGGAAGTAAAAATAGAAAATAGATCGAAGGGTGAAACATGTTTTCCGCATATACCACTTCGATGTCTCAAATCTACGAAAACGTAGGTAGAGTGTAAAAAACACGGAGGGGTAACTTAGTCTGTTCATGTGAAACCAGAGAAAAACCCCCTTTTCTTTATATTAGTTATTAGATGATTGATCAACCTGAGGAAATGATAGAAAACTTCACACCAAATTGAAGTTGAAGAGCAAACTCCCATAGATCTGATATGGAGATATATTTCATGCTCTCACTGATAGTGTCAGCAGTGACACTATCAGAATTCCAGGTTACATTAAGAAGAATTTTATTTTAATCCTCAGAGACACTGGCGGTACCCCATAGCTTCACTGATACAAGATTAGCTCAAAACCTTGACTGCTTTGTTGAGCCTATAACTAACTTACTGGTCATAATTCTCAATGGAGAAAAGATTGTTAGTACTGGATATTGCATTAAGTTAATTTGGTCAATATAAGACAACAACTTTTCTGGTGATTTAAGGTTATTACCCCTTGATGGGTGTGACATGGTCTTAGGGGGCTAATTGGTTTAGACAATTAGGAAATGTCATGTTAAATTTCGAGAAATTGAGCGTCTATTTCAAGCATCAAAGTGGATATTAGATGATTGATCAACCTGAGGAAATGATAGAAAAGTTCACACCAAATTGAAGTTGAAGAGCAAACTCCCATAGATCTGATATGGAGATATATTTCATGCTCTCACTGATAGTGTCAGCAGTGACACTATCAGAATTCCAGGTTACATTAAGAAGAATTTTATTTTAATCCTCAGAGACACTGGCGGTACCCCATAGCTTCACTGATACAAGATTAGCTCAAAACCTTGACTGCTTTGTTGTCATAATTCTCAATGGAGAAAAGATTGTTAGTACTGGATATTGCATTAAGTTAATTTGGTCAATATAAGACAACAACTTTTCTGGTGATTTAAGGTTATTACCCCAATAGGAAATGTCATGTTAAATTTCGAGAAATTGAGCGTCTATTTCAAGCATCATGGTAATAAGACTGAAGCAATAGAAAAACTCACATCAAGATGATGAGAACTAATTGGACCGACCGACCGGAGGGCCCAGAGGGAGGGAGTCCCTTTTATGACCACTTTTTTGTAAAATGAAGAGTAACACAAATTTTCAATTTGATAAAAAGATTGGAAATTCCATGTCCATGGTTACTTTTTCACTAGACAAAATTTTCCCTTCCTTTTAGTCCAATTACTTTTTATGAAACGGGGCAAAAGTATCACTTTTTCGGAGACGAGGCGAAAGTGTCACTTTTTCTGAAACGAGGTGAAAGTATCACTTTTTCCAAAACGGGGATAAAAGATCATTTTTCGTGAAACGGAATGCGAAAGTAGTTGCGGACAAACCCCATCTTCAGATTCTTCTTCGGTCGTCCCTCCCACCGTGGCAACGGTTGTACTAGTACAGTTATTAGTCATTCTTTCTCAATCTCTACCTCTGCGATGACACATCAAATTCCTTCATTTATTCAAGATCTTTTACTAGAATTCAGTATTATTTTTTCTGAGTCCAAGGCTCTACCACTACAAAGTTCATTGGATCACACAATTCTTCTCATTCCTTATGTTAAACCAACTAACCAAATGCATTATGTATGCTCTTATATCCAAAAGTTAGTGGTGGAGAAGTTATTTCAATACATGCTTCAGACATGTGTTATCCAACCAAGCCGTAGTCCCTTTGCTTCTCTATTTTTGTTTGTTAAGAAAAAAAAAACACTTCTGAAAGTTTTATGTTTATTACAGAAGATTGAATGCTATAACTATTAACAAAGAAGTTCCATACATGTTATTGATGAATTTTTGGATGAACTGCATCGTGCTCAAGTCATTACAAAGATGGATTTGAGGTCAGGATATCATCATTCATCATATCAGAGTCTGACAGAAAACTGTATTTTGAACTTATGAGGGCCATTATGCATTGAAGGTCATGATGTTTGGATTTATTAATGCATCAGCTACTTTTTAGGAACTAATGAATAATATATTCAAGTCATCTCTCATAAAATTCGTTTTGGTATTTTTGATGACATTTTTGTCTATAGCCCAAACCATTCACTTCATGTTCAACACCTTAGGAAAGTGCTAAAAACTTTAAGGACTCACCAATTATTTGCTAATTAAAAAAAAATCCAAGTGTCGTTTCCCCAAGAGGAACTGGAATACTTGAGACACCTCATCACACCATAAGAAGTAGCAGTTGATCCAACCATGATTGCTAGCATGATTTTTTGGCTCACTCCCTCAGTTTTAGAAGAATTGAGAGGATTCTTGGGTTTAACATGTTATGTAGAAAATTTATCAAAGGGCATGAATCTATTTGTAATCCTCTTACGAGTATTCTAAAACTTCATGTCTTTTAACGGTCTCCAGCTGCTGATCAAGCATTTTGTTAACTCAAATAAGCAATGAGCATAACTCCAGTTTTATCCTTGCCTCACCAAAACCTTTCATATTAGATACCGATGCGTATATTTGAGGTATTGAGGCAATACTGATGTAAGAGGGTATACTTATATCTTAATTTTTACAACAAACCACTGGTCCTAGGTCATTGGGGCTATCTACTTATGAGAAGGGGATGTTACTTATTGTAAGGACATTTACAAAATGGACAAGTTACTTAATTGGTAATCATTTGGAAATACATATTGATCACCAAAGCATTAATAAGTACTTTATTGAACAAAGGGTTACTACCATTTTGCAACAATGATGGCTGATAAAATTACTTGGATTTGATCATGAAATAAAGTATAAGAAGGGTTTGAAAAACAAATTAGTTGAGGTTCTCTCAAGATTCCACATGCCTCCTGCAACACTATATCTAGCTACTATAAGACCAATTTGGGTTGTTGATCTTTCTAAAATTTATGAACCAGAGGTAATAGCTAACTCCATTGTAGGAAAGATGTTCATGTCTCCTATAACATTGTTGGTTATAAATGACAAATTGTACGTAGTGGGAATTAATGAAGGGACTTAATCCAACGGTTATAGATTATATCTCTTCATCAATAGATACTAGACATAATCTAACAGTCTGACTTGAAATCTAAAATATATGTCCTTTAAGAACATGCATCTTTCCCAAACCAAGAGATACATACCCAAAACGAAGAGACACAAGCGTAGATATAAAAGACCCAAGTATGTCTCTGCTTTCCATCACGAAATTTTTTACCATTAGGATTCTAGAATTCAGAGAGTTTGTTCTTCATCTTGCGTTCGCCTGCTTTCGAAGTATTCAAGTGATGTGCTACTCCGAAAGGTAACCATTGTATCATGGGAAACCTTCACCATTAACTGTTCAGCATATGTATGCATGGTGAATAGCGTTTTAAGGAAAGAGCGATCCTAGCCTCGGTTTATTAAGTTTGCATTCTGTTTCCTTATCTTACTTTTATTCCTATTATCATGTATTATGTTGCATATAGAATAGGATGAAGGAATTATGTGATAATTAGCATGAATTGAATTGCATGAATTTGAATGATTCTGATCTTAATTCCTTAATACCTCGTATAACATTGTTCTACAGGTTAAGTTAAATATTAAGTTTGTTTCAAATTGACTTCACTGTGTACTATTAAGGAATATGACTATGCATATTACATGTTTGTCTTATTATCTCTGTAAACTACTTGCATACTTGCTAGGAATGCTTACTGCATATGTAGATAGAGATTAATTGATAATCTTTCCATGTACAATCATTGTAAACGATCTGTAGGTTAAGTAACTTAGACATACAACAACCATTTTTGTTATATACATTAATCGTTAATATCCAACAATCTTAAAACGTTATTGCATATTTTATTAACATGTTACTATTTTCAAACATTTGTTGTCACTAGAATTTTATAGTTGTTGTGTGTTTGTTACTTACTTAGGTTGTGCATTACAACAACAATGACAACTGAAAATGATGCGTCAAATGGTGCTGGTCCATCCTCCGTTACCAGTGCCTCGCACACGCATCATGCCGAGAAGCCAGAGAAGTTCAATGTCAGTGATTTCAAGCGTTGGCAATCTAAGATGTTGTTTTATTTGACCACTTTAGGGCTTGCCATGTGCTTGACAGAAGATCCACCAGTCCCTAACAAGGATGGTGATGCTTGACATGTATCCGCAATTGAAGCATGGAAGGCACTCTGACTTCTTATGCAAAAACTATATTCTAAAATCCTTGGTGGATTCTCTCTACAGTGTCTATCATCCTTTGGCAACGACTAAGGAATTGTGGGACTCTCTTGAGAAGAAATACAAGACCGAGTATGCTGGGGTAAAAAAGTTTATAGTGACTAGGTTCCTTGATTTTAAGATGATCGACACTAAATCGGTCATGACGCAAGTCCAGGAATTCCAAATAATTTTCCATGAATTAAAGGCTGAAATAATGACCCTCTCGGAATCATTCCAAGTTGCTGCACTTATTGAGAAGTTGCCGCCATCTTGGAAAGATTTCAAGAACTATCTTAAGCATAAGACAAAGGAGATGAAGTTAGAAAACTTGATATTTAGGTTGCAAGTTGAGGAAGAAGGTCAAAGTGCTGAGAAAAGGACTGAAAATGCTTCTGAAAATACTAAGGTTAATTTGGTTGAAGAAGAAAAAAATGGTAACAAGAGGAAACGTAAGCATCACGGTTCAAATAAGAACAAGAACAAGAATAAGTCGAAGAAAAATAAAAGTGATGTAGAATGCTACAATTGTGGCAACAAAGGTCATTATGCCAAATAATGTCAATTGAAGAATGTCAACTGTAGGTTAACGACTTGGGATTGTGAAGCCAGACCTGACTATTTTCTATGTAGTTGCGTGTTCTAATCCTATTGTTTTCTATCGTGATTGAGTACTATCTTCAGTAATATTTGCTCGAGAGGTAATCTCCGATAGGCAAGATAAAAATAGTCACAAACATCTTCGTCTCATTGTTTGTGATTCCACAATATCTTGTTTTGCTACCATATGATTTAGACTATTATAAGGTCATTGATATTTCTAGGATGTTCTTCGGGAATGTAAGTCCGGTATATTTATTGGTTCTTGTTCACCTTGATTTATCAGAAGACGGAACAAAACTCATAGGTTATCTGTGGGAGATAGATTTATCTATTTAATAGACCTTTTTGTGTGAGACAGATTGGTCTATCAAGTCTTCGACTTTGGGTCGTAGCAACTCTTAGTTGTGGGTGAAATCATCTAAGAGAATCAAGTGCATAGAGTCTTGCTGGGATTCAGATACGTAAGGAGCATAATTGTACCTTGATCAGTGTAAGATTGGTTAGGGCTCAACCACATTCCAGTCCGAAGTTAACTTGGAGTAGGCTAGTGTCTGTAGCGGCTTAATACAATGTGGTGTTCAAATCTAGACTAGGTCACTGGGTTTTTCTGCATTTGCGGTTTCCTCGTTAACAATATTTCTAGTGTCTGTGTTATTTCTTTTCCGCATTATATTTGTTTATATACTTGAAATATCATAGGTTGTGTGTAAGTTCAATCAATTATGAATCCAACCTTTGGTTGTTGATTAATTTGATTGACACTTATTGGTTCTTGATACCGTCCAAGTCATTTATTATATTCAATCGGGATCACAAATTCCTATTTATTTGATTGCGGATTGAATTGAGAAATTAAGATATAACTCTTGGATATATTTCCATTGATTGAGTCTGACTGTCTAGTTGATTCTCTCGGAATTATATTGGAGTTGTCCATACATATTGATAAGCGAAATATTGGTTGTGGTTGTTAGACCCCCGCTTTTTCAACTAGTATCAGAGCAGGCAAACACGTTTGAGACCTTATAAGTGTGTGTTTGTAGAAATCTGATTTGTGTGGATAGTTGTGTATCTCAAATTCACACGCATAGAAATGAGTTCTAAAAGTTTTAATTATGCCAAATGTCTTGGGCTTACCTCCAAGGATAACACCTTTGTTGATTCTTATGAATCCAGAGGAAGGAATTTTTTGCTATCAGATTCTGATAACAATTCCTCTGATGAGACATTTTGCTCCATGTCTAAAACTGAAATGGAACTCACTAGAAATCAAAAAAATACAGCCGAGACTATTTTTTTTCAAGATGCTAAGATAAAATCTCTTAAAGAAAAACATGATCAGCTGATTGATGAACTTGAGAAGTCTCTTAGTCGAGAATGAGAACCCTATAGCATCATTGGGTCATTCTCTGACAATATCAAAAAACTTGTTCAAGAAACTACTCTACAACGTGAAAAGATTAGTACTCTTGAGGATATTTTTGAAGAAGATTCAATTAGAGAAAAACGCTTAATTGAGACTCATTCATCAGATCTGGACAACCTTCGTGTTGAAAAAGAGAAATTGGTTGCTTCCCTTCTTCTGGCCCAAAAACAATGCAAACCCTTGAAAGATGAAAACTCGGTCTTGATGATAAAATCTTTTGTGTCAATCACTAATTCTCAGACAGAATTACAGTACATGAAGAAAAGTTCTCCAAAGGAAGCTCCTGCTAAGAAGTGTTTACATAACTTGTAGTCTTCTAATAGGGCTACGAATTTAAAACAAGTGTCGTTCAATGTTTCTCTTCCACGAATCTGTTCTTTCTATGGGAAAAAGAATCATTATGTTAAACATTGTTTTGCTAGAAAGAAACAGATTTCTGATATTCATAATATACTTCTTTTTGCAGTCAACATAGTAAATTGTCTGACGACATCTGCAATGGATTTCATTCCTGCAGAAAACCAGAACTCTAAAAAGGGGGATTTCAGTGGTCACTCATCTCGAAATCTCCACATGAATTGTTTTTCTCATTATGGTGCAAATCCTTACACCACAAAAATACACATTCCCAGTGCTTATGAGAATGAGTCTGGTAGATCTAAGTTTAGAAAGTGGAGATCTCTCTCTTCCAATCCCCTTGAACGTATTTCTAGAGGTCCTAGACTTATTTCTCAGAAAAATCCCCTAAAAAGGTTATGTCGATTTCTTTTGGAATAAGAAATAACCGAAGGAAGGTAAGTAGGATCAAACTCTCAGATGGTATCTACAATTCATCTCTCAATACTCATGGTGGGATTACATCTCACTTTTCTACCTATCCCTAGGTAATTTCATCCTTATATCTAACAATTGAGAGTTGCAAGGATGACATTTGCGAGATGCTCAAGCCTTCTATAGGTTACCATTTGTCTTATGTTTGATTTAGTTGTTTTCTTATTTTGTGAAGGTTGAGTCATTTCTTGACTCCTTATAACTAGTGTATCTCTTCTGCATGCTCTGATTAAATCTGTTAGTTATTGCGCTATAATGGTAAGAGATATCTGAAACAGAGAGTATTTTTTTTGGATTTTTTCTAATTCATTAACCATCCTTATCCAGTCCAAGATCGTCCGTGTCCTTGCTTGGGACTTTTTAGGGTTTCCATAGTAAGGGTATTCTCCTCTTGTTTATAAACATATATTTTTATATACTGATGTTCCATCCCTAGTATAAAAAAATAGAAAACTCTTCAAGACCTCAGGAAGTGGTGAATCTTGAGATGGAACAAGACGTTAAAGGATGCGATTCCATTCAAGAACTTGCCTTGAAAAAGATGATTAAAAGGAAAGAGTACAACTCCTGGATTGGAGAATCTATCAAGGATTTAATTCTTTTTCAGAATGACTCTAAGGTCAAATTTGCAAATCTTCAACTGCAAATAAATCAGCTTCTTGACGGTCAGACCAAAATCCTTGATAATCAAAAGATCTTGATCAGGAATCAGGAGAAACTCATCATTGATTGTGTTAAAGCTAGGCATCTTGCCCGCATTGTTGATCGGGAAGTTAATGTTCTAACTCATGAACATGGAGTCTCTGCGGTCAAAAGAATCAAGGATATCATTGATACCTTTTATGATGGACCCTTTCAAAGGTATGATGTAATCAAAGAAACTTGATTTTGTCTAGGAAACTTCTTATGAGAATTTATTCATGTGGTTTAAGAAGGATAAATAGGGTTTGGAATAGCCATTATTGTGAGTACACATAGCTATTTCCAACGATTTTCATCTTGCAATGTCTTTAGGTTTATTTATTTAATTTCTAAAGTTTATTTGGAAGATGATTTTGCATTATTAATCTTTATGGTTTTATATATTGCAACTTATTATGGGATATGTGTGTTTGCGTCCGTGAACTATGATTGTCCCATATTTTTCAAAAGTTAAGTCTTTCATATGTCATTATGCAAATATTGATAAAATATTAAATAAACTTTTGAAAACAAAAGTAAAGCCTATTATGTCATTATGCAAATATTGATGGAAGATAGGAAGAACTTTTGTTTACAAAGATTAAGTCTATTACATGTCTCTATGAAAATATTGATGAAAAAATAGAATGAATCTTTGAATATTCCGCAGTATTGGTCTTTCTCTGATCCACATTTTTGTGTATATACTGTGTGGCTCCGTAAGTTCTCTTATGTTGAGCATTTCTTGTGGTTAATTTAATTGAGTATTTTGGATACAAATTCATGTTTCATGATTATTTGTTAATATCCAAAGAAATCCTTCTTTTCTTGTGAAAGTAAGGTCGCTCTTGTTGTTCTTTCAGGAATGACATTTTATATGGGAGAGTTCTTAATTGCCAAATCTTTGTGGGGAGTGCTGTTGTGGAATATTATAGGAGTTTTCTTGTATTTTTATTAACTCCTTGATGAATGCATTTATTTTCGGCTATATGATTGCATCTAAACAAAGTTGATATGTTGTTCTCTTTTGGTCATGAAGTATCTCTATGGAAATTTCATTAGGATCCCACTAGTTTTCGTACCTTTGCCAATTTTTATTGAAAAAAAGGAGGAGAATTAATGTGTAGTTCACACTACAAATACATATGGTTTACGGATCATTATGTAAGGGGGAGTGGTTTTCATGTGAGATGAAGTACTGACTAAGGGGGAGTGATACATATCACCATAGTATTGTTGTCAAAGTTGTGATACAATTGGACTTTGATGTTGTGTAATAATACTATGACGATGTATAACAATGATTGAGAGCAACTGTTTTCTCATTGTTATAGCTACAGATCTTGACGAAAATTCGAGTAATGTTGAAGAACCAAGAAAATCAAGCATTTGGATTGAGAGCTACAAAGTTTATTTATTTTGTATTTCATATGTATTGATAGTTTTGTCACTAAAATTGACAAAGGGGAAGATTTTTAGAGAACTGCTCGGTCAAACTCGCAAGTGTTTCTATATCAAGCTTGTTGTCAAGTTTAGTTGTCAAAACTATAAGTCTTGATTTCTAGTCTACTTATAGTTAAGTCTCAGATTAGGATAGAAAATGTAGTTTAGCATTAGACTTCAAGGTGGTCATCGAATGAAGACGAAGAACTACTAAGGAGAGCTTGTGGAACTTTATCAACAAAAGGTATGTGGAGACTTGAAATCATCTATCTATCAAAAGTATATCTACTCTATCTCCTATTTGAGACAAAAGTAGTATAGCTATATAGACTTCAATTATACACATTTGATATTTCGAGCTGAGTTTAACTCGCTTACATATTTCTCGAAATATGTGTTGGTAATATTTTACTTTAACCAAGTTCATCTTATATTCTTGATGAAAGTAAAAAGATAATCATATGAAAATCGCCTGGTAACATCTTACATGATTTGTGTGAGGCAACAATTTGATGTAAACTCGGAATATTTCGTATTGATCATTCGATCACTTGAAAATTGCTTTGAAGCTAATAGTTTGTGTGAGACAGCTATTGTCGTCTTCCGAGAATATTTCAATGATTGAAATGAGAGTTTAAAATAATTGGATATAAGCATAGTATGTGTAGTTGCATATATGTAACCAAGTTCGAGAACCATGATATGCACACCCGTATGCGTACTGCTTGGTTTGGTGAAGCCCGAGAACCTTGTACGCATAACGGTACGCGTACTAGCGTGAGGTTCAGGTCCGGGAATTTTTACTGAGTTTGGAAGGTATGTGTACCATTTCTCCCACTGGCAAACCTAAACTTAGTCCGGCCATTTAGATATGCGTACCCGTTTGCATACCTGAATGGATAATGTTATAAATCGATTTGTTCATGAACTAATACATTTATATAATAAGGAATGCAATCTTTTGCAAACCGTGGCTATAATGTTCATGGCTTGATTCGAGTGAATCAAAATATATTTTGCTTCAATTGTGTCTTGTATACTTCTATGAGAATATAAACAATTGAACAACTCTATAACTAGTTTCATTTGAGTCATTTGAACTAATTGTGGTTAAGGTGAATAAGGTTGATATTAAAGTGTTCATATGGATAACCTCGATTAACTATTGTTGAGCCAACAAAGGTGCACAAGTTTAGGTACAGTTTCATATCTAAATGAACTCACTTTTCATTTGTGTGTAACAATCTATGTTCGATCTAACGGTTGAAAGATATTAGCTTGAATCTAATCAGGTTTTCACCTAATGGTGAATGTTGAATGCTTTGTTACCAAGGTAACATTAATTGAAAACCCTGATTTAAAGTGAAAGATTACCAAAACATATTTCGAGAAATATGTAAGCGAGTTAAACTCAATCGAAATATCAAATGTGTATAATTGAAGTCTATATAGCTATACGACTTTTATCTCAAATAGGAGATAGAGTAGATAAACTTTTGAATGATAGATGAGTTCAAGTCTCCACATACCTTTTGTTGATGAAGTTCCACAATCTCCCCTTAGTAGTTCTTCATCTTTGATCGATGAATGTTGTGAAGTATAATGCTCACATTATCTATCCTAATCCGAGACTTAGCTATAAGTAGACTAGAAATCAAGACTTATAGTTTTGGCAACTAAACTTGACAACAAGCTTGAGATAGCAATGATGCGAGTTCGACCGAGTAGTGCTCTAACAGCTTTATCAAAGGATCATAAGGTTTTACGATTAAAACTCATGTGTAAAAAGTCACAATATGATAATATCAATTTATGTTTACATAAATTGTGTTTAGAATAACATGTGGGTTTTGAGTTTAAACTTTTGATATTGGCACGCATTAGTTAAAACCGATTCAACCCGTATTTGGTAAAGATTGATCTTGTTGTTGTTCTTTTGTTCTTGCGAGAGGATGATAACAAACAAGGGGAGAATTCTTATTTGAACTTGCGCTTAAAAGGTATATCTTTCTGGGGAGAAGTGACTGCGGAAATTGAGGTAACAATTTTTATTCTTAGTTAATCGTTTTTCTTGTTTAAGAAAAGCTTGATTTTATTGCATATATTTTGCTTTTTATTTACAAAATTTCGATACAATTGATATACTTCATTATGTTATATGGATTGTGATGCTTACATTGATTATATTTGTTTCAATTGCTTCAGGTTGAGAAAAACTATAGCAAGTCAATTATTTGGTTTGTATCTATTATTTTTGGCTTACCAAAATTGCGGGGTCATTTGTTTAGTCCATTTGATTCCAGATAAGAGAAACTAAGTTAATTATGATCTTAGTTAGATTTATCAAATGTAAGATTCGGTTATCCAAGTCTAATCGAAGTTCTTGACAAGAAAAACTAGTTAACTAACCTAGTGTTTGTCTTGTCTAAAGGGAAAGGTCTAAGTTATTTTATGGAATAATTAGAGCCTGATAAGATAAATAAAGTTAATTATGATCTCTATTTGTGTCATGTTGAAAAAAGCGATTGTCGATACATAATCACGATTAATAACTAAGTTATCTTAGTTGATTTGTCGGACTAGTGGAAAATTACTTTAGGAAATTTTATCCTTGATAACATAATAAAGATAGATTACTTTTGTAGTTTCGATTTTAGTATTGGTTATCTAAAATGGTATGTGAAACCTTCGTGCTTAACTCTTATAGGTTGTACAAGTCTTATGGATTTGTAAGATCCTTTCGGTTTGCTCTTTTGCTTGCTCGTACCTTTGTCATTTTTGTGACAAAAGGGGGGATAAATATGTGGAGTAAACAAGTGATTTATAATCACTAGGAAAGGATATATGTGCTTAAACGTTATATCTATCAAATGAGTAAATCATAGACTAGGGGGGGAAACATATCATCATGTTGTGTAGTACTTCATACTACAAAAATGGAATAACAAAGATGTTCAGATTGAATATTTACCTAGTTTTACTTTAGGGAGAGTAAAGCTTTTGTTATTCAAATGTCAACAACGACATCTATTTATTGAATATATGCAGGTTATTGTGTTGTTGAAATTTGGAATCAAGCGTATGAAGATTGAGATATTTTGTAATTCGTTTATCTCCATATCCATATGTTATAGAGTTCTGTCACTAAAATTGACAAAGGGGTAGACTATTATAGCATTGCTCGGTTGAACCCACCAAGCGTTGGTATGTCAAGTTTGGTTGTCATATTTTAGTATCAAAACTCATCTAGAGTCGCTTGATTAAATACTAGAGTCAACTTCATTTAGGTTTGATTATAAAGTCTAGGAATGTTGAGACATACAAGTATTACTCAGAAGACCCAAATAATGAGAAGAAGTAAAGACTACAATGACGACATCATCCTTCTTTTTGAGGTTAGTAATATTGACATGATCTTGTTTCCAATCCTAACGTATCTTTTAAGTTAGATTATATTGAAAACATAACATGCGAAGCTGTATATATATAATACTCCAGTAGTTCGACTTGGTTATATCATTATGATCAAAGTGTCAAGGAATTAGTTGAATTATGAAGTATAAACGCTTATATTTTGGAACTTCGTAAATACGACATCAACATAATTTTTGTATTTAGTTACTTGATTATGTATACAATATAGGTATTATTTCATCCTAAAATACTATATATAATTATATTATTTTAAGGAAGTAGATGTATACACTTGTTTCATAATCGAAAGGGAAATCATGATTGGTCCAGTTCTTTATTAAATACAAGGTAGAACTTATCTTAACTTATGTTGGGACTTGAGGTACAACCGGACATAGCCTATACCGTATAGCATGTTGTAATGGGTTAACAAGCTACGTTGTGAAGCAAGGTGTAACCGGTCACAAGCTATATTGGGAAGTTAGTTGTTATCGGTCACAATCTACTTTTGGAAGCAAGGTGTTACCGATCACAAGCTGATTTGGGAAGTTAGTTGTAATCGGTCACAAAATACTTTAGGAACCAAGGTGTAACCGATCACAAGATAACTTGAGATGTAAAGTGTAACTGATCATAATCTACCTCTAGGAAGCATGGTGTAACCGGTTACAACCTAGTTTGGGAAGCATGGTATAATCGGTCACAACTTACATTGTGAGTCATGGTAAAGATATTCTGTGAAGCTTAGAATTAGGGTTTGCTAAGAAATATATAACTGTCGACATTATTTGAACATGTATATAACTCTTATCATTAATTGTTCAAAGTTATTCCCTGATACTCAAGCTGATACCGAACTTAATTTTTGAAAGCATTTAATTATGATTTTCATATATATGTTTTAATTACCTGTAGTTGCAGGATTTCCTACACTACACCCTTGTCAAGAATCTATGAAAACTAAGTCATAATTGTGAATGAACAACAACACTTTTATTAATTCACTTTCAGGAAGATTTACAAGAAATATTAAAACTCAGAAGTACAACTTTCTTTCTGGAGTTTCTCTCTCCTCAAAATTCTCTCATCTCTCAAAAATGCATCATCCTTTTCTGGATCTATCGTGCTCTTTATATAGGAAAATATATAGTGGAAGACAGCTAAGATTTCCCCTTAATTCAGATCTACTCTGCGATCTTATCGCGATCGTTACAATATTTCTTTATCGCAAACATGATGACCATCGCAGGATCAATCATGTTCTTCTTTTATTTCTTCCATCGTCAGCTTCTTTTAGTTGTTCTATAACGCTCGTGAAATTTCGTTGAAGGATTGTCAGTGATGCTCATAGAAATGTTGTTAATATCGCAGGAATAGTGTTGTAGCGATATTCTGGTACTACATCTTGCCTCTTCTCATGTCTTTTCTGCAAAGAAGGGAAGATATGAGAATCTAAAATGCCATAATTGCTTATCTTTTCAGATTTCTTCGTCCTTTGCCAGTTGTTTTCACGAATCTTTTCTTTTAATAAATTTTTGACATGTATTTTGTAACTGCTGCGATCTGACAACCCACGTCTCTTGTTTTCATTAATTTCCTTCATCTTCTTTGAGAAATTTCTTCTTCTATAAATACTCTTCTCATTCCTCTCCCTTTTCTCTTTTACTTTCTTCTTTCTTCTCTCCGTATTCTCTCTGCAATTTTTTCTGTTCTTCCGCGAATTGCGCTTCTATAACAGCTGTGATTTATTCCTTCTTTTCAACTTTTTATTTCATTCCCATACTCAAAAATGATTGTTGCTGGTGCTAAAAAATTTGAAGGCCTTCAATGGAATGCGCGAGAAACTCAGACTTAAAGGTTTTAACTTATCTTTGATTCCAGATCAAGATTCCAAATCAGAACTTTCCCTTAAACTATTTACTGATGACCAATATTCTCGCGAGAAAATCATAATATCGCTAGGAAAACTTGAAGCTGGTCTTCACATCCCTCTTTATGATCCTGAGCTTCCGCTGTTTTATCAAATAATTTCTGACGAGAGATTCTCACGAGCAATATACCAATTGGGTGGGGATTGCATCAGATTATTACTTGAATATGCTTCTCGTGGCGCTGGTAAAGGAACTCGTTACCCTAAGGCTCCAAAGAATCCTTTGTTCAAAGATGTCCCCATTGTTTCTTGTGATTATACTGTGGACAAATTTTTTGTAAACTATAGAATTGTCCCTATGAAGAGGGATAGTACATGTTGGGGTGTTCGTTTGAAGAAAGAGAAGGTCACATGTGACAATGCTCTTATGATGGATATTGACTTTCATACACCTACTAACCAAGGTCCTCGTCATTCTAGCGACGATAAGTGGTTCATCTTCCCATTAAGTCTTGAAGGTCCTTATATATCTGGTTCTCGCGAACTTCCCATGAATCTCGCAGAATATCAACCCTGGGTCTTCAGCTGGCCTGAAAGATCTAAAGAAGTATATTCTCTCAACTTTTCATGTTATTATTATTTATTGTCTTCTTTATATTCTCGCTAACTTTTTTGATTTTCTCAGATTGATAGAATGAAACTCAGCTATCAAACTCTTAGGAAACCCAGCATTCTCTTGGCTCTGAGATCTTTTACAGATGAAGTAAGAAATATTTCTTCATAAATTTTAACAATATATTGTTGCCCCTATTTCTTATCTTCATCTGTGCTCATGAGAAATCGAAGAATTAGAACCACTGCCTCCTCCAAAATTCAAGGAGAAATCTCCAAAGGAACCATCTGGGAAATATATAAAGGAGAAGCCTACTACTTCTTCTAGGGGTAGATCTTCTGCCCCTCGCAATGATGAATCTAGCGATCCTCCGCTAAAGAAAATAAAAACTCAACCTTCTTCTTCTTCAACTCCTCAAATAATTCCAGAGAATCCCAGTGTTGTTCTTGATAAGGATATTGACGAGGAATTTAATGTTGGCGGTTTTCCTTCAATAAGAAATTCCTCTTTTTCTGATTCTTCAATGACTCATCTATCTAGGATTTTTAGTGATATCTCCCACAGCATGACTTCTAATGGCGAGGATGAAGTGATTGAAAAGACATCCCAAGCCCTTGCTCAAGTTTGCGATGCTCCTATTTTAGTGGATAATGATTCTCTCCAGGGAATCTCAAGATCACTGACTCCCAGTTTCTTGAATTCTTTTGGTGCCTTGGTATGTTTTCATTTCTTCAACTTGTTCATATTTTCTTCATTGCTAGATTTTAATTTATTTCTTTTCTTCGCAGGTTGGAAGAGCTTCTTTTGCTGTTGCTTCTGACTTAGATAAAAGATGCATCAACGCTGAATAAAAAGCAGCTAAAGTTCGCCAAGATAAGGAAAAACTAGAGTCTGAAAATATAGAGCTTCGCAAGAAGAATAAACAATTGGAGACAGAAGCTTCTGTTAATAAGCAAAAGATCATTAATCTTGATAAGGCTAACCAACAACTCTATGGTATGACTGATTTCCCATCTCTCTTAATTCCTTTTATTCTATCGCGGCTTATTCAAGCAATCACTTTTAACTTGCAGATATTTATGGTCTTACTGACGAGGCTATAATCTTTCAAACTTTCCCTGAACCTGTAGATGATCATACTCTTCTTATTAGTCTTAATAATTCCTTAAGTAATTTCTCGGATGATAAGATTAACTCCCTTCCCGTAGACGAACTTAGATCCAAGTTTAATATCTTAAAACTTGAACACAGATTCAATTTAGGCTTGACTGACAAATATAGGCGCCTTTATTTTGATTCAAAGAAAGAAATAGATAAATTAAGGAAGAAGAATAGCGATCTTATTGACGAGAAGGATCTTGCCATAAAAAAGGGATCTAAAACCTTAGCAGATTTCCATAAAACTCTCCTTGACGTTCAAATGGTCAGAGATAAACTTATCCGCGAGAATGAAGATCTTCTTACGAGGGAGACTCTAATTCGATCTCGTCTCCTCATTAATAGCGATGATGAGTTTGCTTGGGCTGCGAAGGTTCTTGACAATGCCAGAAATGATTTAGGTGTAAATGTTAGCCTTCAAGTTGAACAGGCGGCTCTAATTAGAGATGTGATTTCTAACAGAGAAGGTTATTAGCTAATCTTCTTCTCACTAGTTTCTTGTTTTTATTATTCTTCTTTATAAAATTTCTAACTTGTTGCCATATTCTTGTAGAAGCTGAGAAAGGTTATCTCAAAAAAAATCAAGGAACTTGAAGAGGAGAAGGATCAACTCGCGAATACTCTTGCTTCTCGCAATAATAAATATTCACAGTTGAAGAAGCAATTTGGCATCACTACCGCGAACTTCAATAGATCTCTCATTGTTGTTCGCAATGATTCTGTTAATTTGGTTTGCAATGACCATGGGATTTATTCTTCTATATATCCTGATCTTGCAAAAGAAGTACCCAAATTGATTCCAAATCTCGACATCTCTGATAGTGAGGCTGAGGATTCTGATGAGGAACAAAATGATAATAATGATGATGAAGGTGAAAAATCTAACGATGAAGAGGAGTCTGATAAAGAAGATGGCGATGGATCTAACTAGTTCTTCCTTTTCCTTCTCTTTTTTCTGTAACATTGCCGTTAGTTTATCTAAATTTGTAAATTTCTTTTGCCTCTTTACTTCTACCTGTAAGAATCAGAAAACAGCTCTTTTTCTGCAAGTTAATCAATCAATATAACTATTATTCTTTTAATTATCTGCGTGCCTGTTTCTATGCAATTTTTATATGATAGATGAATAATAATTTCATCGTTCTCATACATTCCCATACTTGCCTCTATTATTCATCTGCAATATAAAAATTGATTAAAAGATTAAATAAAAATTTAAAATTTGCCTTAATATTGGCGATTTTTCCGTCAATGATAATTGGGTGAAATCGCAATTCTCGTAACATCTGCGAGTATTATCGCAATAATCTTGTGGTCTTATTGTGCCTTCCTAATTAAAGGTCTTACTTTGCCACGCTCTTTCTTTCAGCGACAAAATCGCAGGACGTCTTTACATTTGCATGTATTGACCCATTGATCTTGTCTTATCTTTATATCTTGATTGTATTGCGACAATATGACAAGTCTAATCTCTCTCGCGAGATCAAAGCCTCGTGACATTGTTGTCTCGCGATGAAATCGCATGACGTCTTTACATTTTCATGTAAAAACCCATTGATCTCATCTTAACATTGCTCTCGTGGCTTGTTGCCTCTGCATCATTTACGTCACGCGACAATATGACAGGCTGATAGGATCGGAAAGATACCTACTATTGTGTATACTGCAAGTGCACAGTGTCGACAAGCAACACAGGGAAAGCACAGGTCTAACCACAGAGACTTGGAGAGTGTAAAAGTTGATTCTAAATCCTTACTTAGAACTGATTCAGAGAGTAACCAAAAGGGGTTTGCTTTTGTCGATACGACGAGATATTGGCAAAGACTTAAACAGAAAATAATATTGAATTAAAATACGCAATTAAATCAAGGTGTAAATACTGAGAATATGGATATTAGGGTATTCAAATCCACCACTAACTTATGATATGCATTCAACTTGTAATATTATTCTTGTCCTTACAGCAGATTCAAGTCTACCGTATATCTAAGGTGTTTCTCCAATGGATAATTTAATCACAACTAAAGTATTTCACCAAAGCATTAATTGTCTAATTAAAGCACAACTAATCTGAGGATCAATATTTGGTTAAGCATGAGTTGTAGCATAATCAACATAGAGATATTCTAACTACAATGGATACATGGCATACATTGTGAGAGCAAGATGTTGACAAACTTGGATTAAATTATATCTTTAAATAATTCTAAACTTTCAAGAACAAGATACAAGATATGAATACATACCAATGAGTTACGGCTTCATTTAAACCCTAGCAAATGAAACTAGAACATGAAGAACATTACAACAAAACTGAAATTTGATAAACTAACATGAACAATCTATTCTTGGATGAGTTTTCAACACAACAACCCTCTCTATTTATACACAAAAATTCTCTCACACTTGGGATTCGAATTTTATTATAGCAACCACTCAACAATTAAACAAAACATGTTTTCTTTAATTGATGGATGAAATGGAATACAATGGGGGTGAGGTGGATGTTTTGGAAAGAATCCAATGGGGGTGAGGTGGATGTTTTGGAAAGAATCCAATGGGGGTGAGGTGGAAATGGATTTGGGTCTTGGGTTTTGGATCATGGGTTGTTTAATCCCATGAATTTGTAAACAGGTTGCCACTGATGCGCGAGCGGGTTGCAACGCTTCCAACTTTCTTCTCTTTTGTCTTCTCAATTCTTCCAAGCTTTATTTAGTACTTAAAAACACAAAATTAATTAATACAAATATTTATTCTTGAAAATGGTAAAAATGCAGAATTTGGGATAATATATGACTTTGAAGCGCGAAAGATGAGTTAAGTGCCAATGAAAAGGTGTATGAATATGCAATATTTGGCACTCATCAAATACCCCCAAACCTGAATTTTACTTGTCCTCAAGTGAAACAGAAATCCAAAAATCCTAACTATACCACTGTCGCTGGTCTCTCGAATGCATTTAGCGTATGCACTAAGCCTTTAAACCCCTAGGTGTCCCTAGTGGACGAGTTTTAGTCTCGTGAGGGCCTACTAAAGATGTACCCACAAAACCTTCTCCAATTTCAGAGCATCCATAGAAACTTCTTCGTCTTCGGTCTTCAACTGTAGATGATGAACTTCATAATTTCGTAGAACCTTGACAATTTCTAACCAATTTTTTTTTTTTTTTTAAAGACCCGCTACACAGCTGGTCATCAGATATCATACACAAGATCCGAGACAAAAATTTTTTTTAGGGACCCGCTACACAGCTGGTCATCATTTTTTTAGAGACCCGCTACACAGCTGGTCATAGAAAACAACAACACAAAAATGCAAAAGACTACAAAAGATCCTACAGAAGACCCGCTCCACAGCTGGTCATAAAAAATAACAACAAAAGACTCACAACGCCATATGCAAATACTCCCCCAAACCTAAATCTAACATTGTCCTCAATGTTTCAAAAGATGACAGAAATAACAACAAACCATGAGAACAAAATAGATTCAAAGGAAAGAGATTACCAAATGCAAAAAGGTTGGTGCTAACCATAGAAGGATGAATGCTTTGAAAGCAAACAATAAGAGTGATAAGACAAAAATTTGGTTAGCACAAAATATATACAAAATACAACTTAACCGGTTCATGAAACAAGATTTAACAATATCTACTGGATTATATACAAAGATTCACCATACACTAGCAATCTAAAGAGTTGAGGATCAACCCAATAGATGAAGTGCAGAAATTTTAACAATCTCACATAATTATGATATGATAGAAATGCAAGTGAGAAAGTAAAACAAAATGAGATACCCCCAAACCTAGATTTTTCAATAGTAATACTTTTGGGCACGAAATCTAACAATTTTAGGGGTTCATCACGCAGAAGGTCTAGCTCAAAATGGGCTTTGTTCGGGATGGGAAGAGAAACATCAATGCATTCCAGATATGACTTCTCAATAACAGGATATTTAGTGGACAAAAAGTCCAAAAGAATTTGAGATGCACATAACTCTAACCCTAGGTTTGGAACTGTCAACCACATCGATTCAGCACACTTCAAAGGAACAATTCTTAGGTCCCCGGCAACGGCGCCAAAAACTTGAAAGGATCGGAAAGATACCTACTATTGTGTATACTGCAAGTGCACAGTGTCGACAAGCAACACATGGCAAGCACAGGTTGAACCACAGAGACTTGGAGAGTGTAAAAGTTGATTCTAAATCCTTACTTAGAACTGATTCAGAGAGTAACCAAAAGGGGTTTGCTTTTGTCGATACGACGATATATTGGCAAAGACTTAAACAGAAAATAATATTGAATTAAAATACGCAATTAAATCAAGGTGTAAATACTGAGAATATGGATACTAGGGTATTCAAATCCACCACTAACTTATGATATGCATTCAACTTGTAATATTATTCTTGTCCTTACAGCAGATTCAAGTCTACCGTATATCTAAGGTGTTTCTCCAATGGATAATTTAATCACAACTAAAGTATTTCTCCATAGCATTAAATGTCTAATTAAAGCACAACTAATCTGAGGATCAATATTTGGTTAAGCATGAGTTGTAGCATAATCAACATAGAAATATTATAACTACAATGGATACATGGCATACATTGTGAGAGCAAGATGTTGACAAACTTGAATTAAATTATATCTTTAAATAATTCTAAACTTTCAAGAACAAGATACAAGATATGAATACATACCAATGAGTTACGGCTTCATTTAAACCCTAGCAAATGAAACTAGAACATGAAGAACATTACAACAAAACTGAAATTTGATAAACTAACATGAACAAGCTATTCTTGGATGAGTTTTCAACACAACAACCCTCTCTATTTATACACAAAAATTCTCTCACACTTGGGATTCGAATTTTACTGTAGCAACCACTCAACAATTAAACAAAACATGTTTTCTTTAATTGATGGATGAAATGGAATACAATGGGGGTGAGGTGGAAATGGATTTGGGTCTTGGGTTTTGGATCATGGGTTGTTTAATCCCATGAATTTGTAAACAGGTTGCCACTGATGCGCGAGCGGGTTGCAACGCTTCCAACTTTCTTCTCTTTTGTCTTCTCAATTCTTCCAAGCTTTATTTAGTACTTAAAAACACAAAATTAATTAATACAAATATTTATTCTTGAAAATGGTAAAAATGCAGAATTTGGGATAATATATGAATTTGAAGCGCGAAAGATGAGTTAAGTGCCAATGAAAAGGTGTATGAATATGCAATATTTGGCACTCATCACATGCCTAAATGTTCTTGCGATCATAAAGCCCCATGACATTGCCGTCTTAAGACACTTATCAGCTCCCTAATGGAGGGTGCCACCCTTATCTTCCCCCTGGTTGCCCCTTCAAGGAGGGCACATCGGCCATACAAGACTAGCTCCTCCCATCCATATTTGCCAACAACCAGCTGTTTTCGCAGCCTCTTGTCCTTTATGCCTATATGGCTTATAGTTACAAGACTGCACCCTAGGTGGGGTTTTTTCAGGCCAAGTGCATTGTAGCCAAGACTTACCAAGGATGGCAAGAGAGTTTCGTACGCTCCGGGCACCCTTGGCTCAACCGTGTACCTCGGAGCCTTGGTCATACTCTGCACTTCTTAGAAGAGATTCTCGGTCGTCCAACCAGGGTATAACCTTATATAATTGGAAATCCAAGATCTCTCTCCCGGATAGGTTTTCTTTAACCCCATCGTCTGCATGACTCAGGTTCAAGCGGTATAACCTTATCGCTGAGTCATGTCAAGAGATACCCCCTCATATGACGCGCTATTAGGTCTTACATTTGCCTCTTATGAAATTTTATTCGCGAACTAGGGTGCACGCCATAAAGGTTCGTCCCATTCTTTTAATCTCTGCGAAATTTTATTTGCGTTTCTCGCGAGTATTGTAACTCTGATAGGATTTCATAACTTTGATCATTTTGGTAAAGTTTTTGCGATTCTTTCAAGCAGAATATTTTGTTCAATTACATAATTTTCAAACAAATTATTTGTATAGTTCTCTAAGGTTCATCATTTTACCTCTCTACTTACTATTTTCTGATTCTGCTTTTCTGCTGCGTTTTGCTATTGTTTCCTTTTCTGCGAGACGCTCGCCATCAGCTTTTATATCCTCTTTCCGTTCTATCACATCAATCATTAACCTTTCACATTTCTGTCGTTGCTTGATTTTGCACTTCCAACTGCTATTCTTTTCAGCTCTTTCTTCGCAAGACTTCATATCGATTTCATAACATTTATTGCTTTCTCCCCAGTCTCCTTTAATAACTCCAACGCCTTTTGGATGAGGAAACTTAATGCACTGGTGATAAGTAGATGCTACACCCAATATCCCTGTAATTTTTGTGTATTTTTCCATGATTTGAAGGAATTTCCATACTTTGAAGGAAATATCATGAAATCAAGGAATTTCATGGGATTAAGGAAACATGAAAAATATAATAATATTAAAATGGGACGTGTGGGGCCAGCTAGGGCTTGACCGGATGGCTAGGTCCCGATCACACAGGTTTCCCTAATTTTATATTATTTTTTCATGGGATCAAGGAAATATCATGAGATTAAGGAGTTTTCATGAAATCAGGGAAATAATAATAAAATAATGAGGAACCATGAGGTGTGGGGCCGGTTAGGATCAAGACATGGACGGTTGGCCAATGATCACGGCTCTACCATATTTTCCCTAATTTTATATTATTTTCTTGGTGTGAAGGAAACACCATGAAACTGATGAGTTTCCTTAAAACGAAGGATATTTGTTCAAGTGAAAGGTTTTTCATGAACTCAAAGAAAATAACAAAAATATGATAAAAATGTGCAACTGGCGTGGGATTGACCACGGCATATCCGTCTGGTCAGTGGTCCCATTCTCCCAACGCCTTGGTTAATTTTTAATTATTTGTTATTTTCCGTCCTATTTTGCATAGGTTCATCGTCTCGTCGTATTTTGAAATACTCGTTCGTGCGGTGATTGTTAATGCATCATCGTTGAATACATTTGCACCTTTTGGGATAGGGCTTACTCAGAGGTAGATCCGATGCCTGTGCGTTTAATATTTATTACTAACCCATGGATTTCTGCTGGGAAGAACCGTGGTTTGCAGTAATGAAATATCTGCGAAAATATTTGAATATTTTCGGAAATTCTGTGGATGAATCCAAGAATTTAGGAATAATTAACTTATGGCTCTATACTAGCAGAGAAAGCCGTCTAGGATCATTAATTATTCTGATATGAGCTTGTTGGAGCTTCATATCCTTTATATAGTTAGGCTAAACTCGTTGTTTGTATCCTGAAGACGTTATCGCTCTATACTAGCAAAGCAAGATGTCTAGGAGCCGTCCATCTTGTGATACTATATAGAAATAATTACTGAAGTGTTCAATATTCATGAGATATGCTGTTGTCTGGCCGTGAGACTACATATCTACATGTACTCTGAGAGAAAGTATTCTCAATCAGAGGATTCGATGAGACCCGTGTCTCAATACTCACGTCTGATTGCTGGATCAGAGGTTTGTATAATTATAGGTTTACGATTTTAGCCTCTGTCGAAAATCCACCATCTACAACTTTATACATTATAATTTATCTAAGTAATAATTAAAGTAATTGAACTTGCACATTAATCACAAACACTTGGGTTGATCCTTATAGTTAAGGGTTTGGTTTCGAACTTATACTATATACCAAGTGTATACCTTGTGGATGCTATTTTCTTGACAGTCTCTATTTATATTGTATCGTGTAAGGTATCAGACTCATAACTAGGTTGATATCGAAAAGATTATGGTGTACTTGGTATCCTCGTATTTTCAATTTCAACTTCCACAACGTTCTCATATGACTTCATTCAAACATTCTATGGGTATACTTCTCCATACTTTGACTTTCCGTCATTTTTTACCACTTCAATGACTAATATAAAATAATATATCAAGCAAAGGAATTAGATGTTGAACATTCTGAAGGAATCCTTGTCTAAATACTAAGAGAGAATGAGGCTATACTCTAACATGAAAAGTGTAAAATGAATTATGTTTGGAGGGAGATTTTGTATACCTCAAGCTTCAATCGTAAATATTTTCAAATCGAGTACAGATATTCTCATATAATTCAGATGAAGTGGCTAAATATTTATACATGCGAAAATTCTAATACCTCTTATTAGCTTTATATTTAGATAAACTGAAATAATACTGACCTTCTGTAATTCCTTTGTCTTTTGGATATGGAAATAATAGTCACATTTATGAGCCCATCCTCTAGGATTCTCACTACTAAATCGAGGGGAATCAAGCTTGGAGTCAATTTTATTGCACAAGTTGGGTCCATAAGATGAAGTCAACCTGTTGAAGTTGCCTCAAGAAGTGGAGTCAACAAGCAGTTAAGTTTTCTTCATAATTCATCATTATTCAGTGAGCTTCTATAACTTCAAATCATTGACTTCACTCAAATATCTTGATGAATCTCGCCGAAATAAATAATCTTAAGATGAATAATCAAGATAAAGAAATAAATATTAAGCAACATCAACATAAATCAGACTTTGAAAAACCTCTGCAACCAAAATTATGAACATACAAACTCTATTGTTGCTGAGCTTCAGTGAATTAAACATGAAATTCATATATATATATATATATATATATATCTTTGAATCTTAGACCAGATATTACCAGATTGAACCCAAAAATCAGATCTCTCGATGTCTTTTAATCTAAATTCGAAATTCAATGTTTAAACTAAGAAGAAGAAAAAATAATAATGACGAACAATACAAATTTCAATTTATGTTGTTATTAATAATTCTATAGTTTCATCGAAAAGTGATTGATGATTTCACTCATATTGCCAATGAAAATTTAATCTGATTTCTCGAATCCCCGTCTATAAATCTCACCTAAAACTAAATGTAGTTATTATCAGAAATTAAGATAAAACCAGGGGATATTATGTTTCATCCCGTCCAAAATTTGCTAATTTGCATAACCAGAATATTTTTTAATTAGCGATGCATCCTATCATCAACTATTCCATCTAGGTGTCAGTTCTGGCCATGTTAAAAATTTACGCGTGGAAAGATATTACCAAAATTTCCAAAGTACCCTATCATTATAAGCATAATCATGAAATGTATTCTAATCCAACCGCCCTAAACAAAGCAAAAATTTTCATTGAATAGTTATGAGTCATCTTTTTCCTTTCCGTTAAAACAAAATGCGGATTTCCAGTCATCAATTTTCGCCAATTTTGTATCTTTGATCTTTATAAAAGTGAAAATTTAAACGTTCCATCCTAAGAGGTACTTAAGTCTTAACCCTGATATTTTTCTTGGTAAAATAAGATACCCTTTATATTTTACTTTGTCATAATATGTGTTAGAGCATTGCTCGGTCGAACTCGCATGTGTTGCTATATCAAACATGTTTGTCAATATTAGTGATCAAAACTATAAAGTCTTGATTTCTAGTCTACTATAGCTAAGGTCTCGTACTAGGATAGAAAGTGTAGTTGAGCTCAAGAACTCCATGGAGATCATCATACAAGACGAAGGACTACTCAAGGAACCAGTGGTTCTTCATCGACTAAAAGGTATGTGGAGACTTGAACTTATCTATCACTCAAAGGTCTATCTACTCTATCTCTTATCTTGAGACAAAAGTCGTTTTACTATATAGACTAAAGATATACACATGTGACATTTCGAGCTGAGTATATCTCGCTTATCTATTTCTCGAAATGTGTGTTGGTAAAGATTTTTCTTTAACCAAGATCATATTTGCCTAGTGAAGAAAGTCATGTTATGTTTCAATCACTTTGGAAATTGCTCTGACGAAAACTAGTTTGTGAATAACAACTATATGACGTCCTCTGAGAATGTTTCAATGATTGAAATGAGAGTTTAGACAATATAACCACTGGGGGATTTAAACATTGTTGTGGTAACACATATATGTATAAGTCCTTAGAATTTGAACCGAAGTTTATGAACTTTGTTGATCACGTGAAAACCGGAACTTGAGTAGTCAACTCAGTCCGCGAACTCAGTCAGCGAACGTGCATAGTTCTCGAACCCGAGAATTTCTGCTGGAGTTGTAGCTCGGTTTCAGTCCGCGAACTGACGGAAGTTCTCGAACCCGATAATTTCTGCTGGGGTTTGTGAAATCCAACCGATTACTTGAGTCTGCGAACCCAGTCCGCGAACTTGAGTGGTTATGTCTAAAAACAATGTTCGTGAACTTATCTAAATTATCTAAGGAATGCTTTTGCAAACCGTGGCTTTATAGTTCATGAATTGATTCGAGTGAATCACATCGTTTTTGCTTCAATTGTGTCTTGTGTAGTACATAAGATCTCATAGCAATTGAGCAACTCTCTAACTAGTTCATTTGAGTCATTTGGACTAGTTATGGTGAAAAAGAATATGGTTGATATGAAAGTTATCATTTGGCTAACCATTTGGTTGATTAAAATTTAACCAACTTTTGTACATGTTTACACAAACCCAAAATCGTCAACTTTTGATTAAAATTTAACCAACTATGCTATCCATTGTGAGTATCTAGGGTTTTTCAAAACCAGAGTTTTCTACTCTCGTTGACGAACGCATATATACTTGTTCTATATTGTGTTCTTCCTTCCCTAAAAATCTATGGAGAATTCTGCAAGATCTCAAGAGATTGTGCGTCTTGATATGGAGGAAGATAATCAGGAACGTAAGTCAATTCAAGAGCTGGTTCTAAAGAAGATGCTCAAAAGAAAGGATCACAACTCCTGGATTGATGATTTTGTCAAGGATTTAACTCGTTTTCAGAACGATTCAAGGGTCAAGTTTGCAAATATTCAATTGCAAATAAACCAACTGTTAGATGGTCGGCGTGGAGTTCTAAAGAAGAAATTCTGGATTGATGATTGTTAGATTTAATGTTTTCAGAACTATTTGCAAATAAACCAACTGCTAGATTCTTGTTAATCAGAACATTCTGATACGAAATCAAAAGAAGCTTATCATGGACTGTGCCAAAGCCAGACAACTTGCTCGGGTGGTTGATCGCAAAGTTAGTGTTCTAACTCACGAACATGGTGTGTCTACGGTCAAGAGAATAAAGGAAATCAGCGATACATTCTTTAATGGTTTCATTGAAAGATATGAGGTTCTTAATGAACTCTGATTTCTTATTGTCTAGTAAATCTTCTATTTTTCTCTTTTGTTAGAAGAATAACTAGTGTTCTGGAATAGACATTATTGTGATTACACATAGCTATATCCAATGTTTTTCATCTTCTTGTTTTTATATTTTTTGGTTGAAAAATTCTAAGTTTGTTTGGAAGATGATGGTTGCAGTATTAATCTTTATGGTTTTATATATTGTCATGTTTTGATGGGATATGTGTATTTACGTCCGTGAACTTGATTATCCCATATTTTGTGAAAAGTAAAGTCATTCGTGAATTGATATGCAAATATTGATAAAAGGATGAATAGACTTTTGACAAACACAAAACTTAAGCCTATATTGTCAATTATTGGTGTAAAATAGGTTAAAATCTTTTGTGATTCAAGGATTATGTCTATTGTGTGTCATTGTGAAAATGGTGATGGAAACATAGAATGAATCCTTGTGAATTCCGCAGTAATTGAGCTTCCCTGATCTATCTTTTATGTATTACTGTGAGGCTCCATTGTGTATCTTATGTTGTGCACGATACGACTAAGTCGATTCCTTATTGGCATGGTTGGTTGTTCCATGAGATGTTATATGTTGAGCATTAAGAACTAAATTATTCAACTTGTGCGGTTATTTAGTTTGTATTCCATAAGTCTTCTTATGTTGAGTACATGTACGGTTAAGGTTGTCATGTCTTATGATAATCTTAGTCGGGGTTCCATAATCTCTTATGTTGAGCCCAAATGAACTAAATCAATCATCTAGTATGGTTATTTAGTTAGCACTCCGTAAGTTCTTCTCATGTTGAGCATGATTGACTAGGATGGTTATTTTTATGATTAACTTAGTCATTGCTCCATAGATTTTCTTATGTCGAGTGTGGCTAATTAAATCGATTACTCTTGTAATTAGTTTGGTTGAGTATGACGATTAGATTATTTGCGAGTTTTCTTGTGATTAATCTAATTGATTTTTTTAAGTCTCCATAAGTTTACTTGTGTTTAGCATATTTAGTCAAATTAATCTTGGTTCGCTTTGGTTAATTTGATTGAATATTTCTTGTTGGATTCCAAATTCATACTTGTATGTAATTTGTTGAGTCTAAAGAAATCCTTCTTTTCTTTTGAAAATAAGGTCGCTTTTGTTGTTCCTTAGGGAATGACATATAATGGGGGAGAGTTCTTTTGAACTTGTGCTTAATTGCCAAATCTTTGTGGGGAGCGCGGCTGTGGAATATTAGAGGGGTTATCTTGCGTCTTTATAAACTCCTTGATGAATGCATTTAGCTTCAGCTTTATGATTGCATCTAAATAAGATGATATACATTTACCTTTGGTCATGAAATGTCTCTTATGGAAATTTCATTAGGATCCCGTTCTTGTACCTTTGCCAATTTTATTGACAAAAAGGGGGAGAATTAATATGTAGTTCACACTACAAATACATATGGTTTTTGGATCATTATGTAAGGGGGAGTGGTTTCCATGTGATGTGGAGTATTGACTAAGGGGGAGTGAAGTATCACCATAGTATTGTTGTTGAAGTTGTGATGCAATTGGACTTTGACGCTGTGTAATAATACTATGACACTGTATAACAATGATTGAGAACCGATGCTTTTCTCATTGTTATAGCTACGAATTTTCAACAACGATGATGCTAAACTTACAACCTTTGAGATCATTGGACTACTTGGAAGTGATGAATATTTCGAGTATTGTTGAAGATTAGGCATGTGGAATAGGAGCTACAAAGTTTATTTATATATTTTTTGCATTCCATATGTATTAATAGTTTTACCACTAAAATTGACAAATGGGGAGATTGTTAGAGCATTGCTCGGTCAAACTCGCATGCGTTGCTATATCAAGCATGTTTGTCAATGTTAGTGATCAAAACTATAAAGTCTTGATTTCTAGTCTACTATAGCTAAGGTCTAAGACTAGGATAAAAAGTGTAGTTGAGCTCAAGAACTCCATGGATATCATCATACAAGACGAATGAATACTCAAGGAACCAGTGGATCTTCATCGATTAAAAGGTATGTGGAGACGTGAACTTATCTATCACTCAAAAGTCTATCTACTCTATCTCCTATCTTGAGATGAAAGTCGTTTTACTATATAGACTAAAGATATACACATGTGATATTTCGAGCTGAGTATATCTCGCTTATCTATTTCACGAAATGTGTGTTGGTAAAGCTTTCGCTTTAACCAAGTTCATCTTTGCCTAGTGACGAAAGTCATGTTATGTTTCAATCACTTTGGAAATTTCTCTGACGAAAACTAGTTTGTGAATAACAACTATATGACGTCCTCTGAGAATGTTTCAATGATTGAAATGAGAGTTTAGATAATATAACCACTGGGGGATATAAACATTGTTGTGGTAACACATATATGTATAAGTCCTTAGGACTTGAACCGGAGTTTGCGAACTTTGTTGATCAAGTGAAAACCGGAACTTGAGCAGTCCGAAAACTCAGTCCGAAAACTCAGTCCGCGAACGTGCGTATTTCTCGAACCCGAGAATTTCTACTGGAGTTGTAGCTCGGTTTCAGTCCGCGAACTGACGGAAGTTCTCGAACCCGAAATTTTTTGCTGGAGTTTGTGAACTCCAACCGGTTACTTGAGTCCGCGAACCCAGTCCACGAACTTGAGTGGTTATGTCTAAAAACAATGTTCGTGAACTTATCTAAATTATCTAAGGAATGCTTTTGCAAACCGTGGCTTTATAGTTCATGAATTGATTCGAGTGAATCACATCGTTTTTTCTTCAATTGTGTCTTGTGTAGTACATAAGATCTCATAGCAATTGAACAACTCTCTAACTAGTTCATTTGAGTCATTTGGACTAGTTATGGTGAAAAAGAATATGGTTGATATGAAAGTTATCATTTGGCTAACCATTTGGTTGATTAAAATTTAACCAACTTTTGTACATGTTTACACAAACCCAAAATCGTCAAGTACATGTGTGTATGGCAAGCTAAGTTTTCGATCTAACGGTTGAGAGATATTAGCTTGTATCTAATTAGGTTTTCATCTAGCAGTGAATATTGAATTCTTTGTTACTAAGCTAACATTGATTGCAAACCCTAATTTGAAAGAATATATATGGGAGAACTCTAGCAACTGGGAAATCTAATCCCCACACATTCTGTGTGATACTAGTTTGCTAAGCTAGAGTCGATTCTCCTTTAACCTTTGGTTTTGTTCTTCTAAACCAGGTTAACGACATAGAGATTTTATTGGGATTGTGAAGCCAGATCGATACGACTTTTCTTGTAGTTGTGTGATCTGATCTTGCTGTTTCTATCGTACGAGTACAATTGTAATAATTGGCTTGAGATTTCTATCTCCGATTGGCAAGATATAAAAGTAATCACAAACATCTTCATCTCATCGTTTGTGATGCCACAATATTTTTTTTCGCTGCGTCGATTAAGACTATTGTGAGGTGATTGATAAAACTGAGCTGTTCTTCGGGAATATAAGTCTGGTTTTATTGATTGGTTCCGGTTCACCTTGATTTATCAAAATACGGAACAAAACTCATAGGTTTATTCGTGTGAGACGAATTTATCTATCTGGTAGACTTTTCTGTGTGAGACAGATTTGTTTGCTAAAGTCTTCGACTTTGGGTCGTAGCAGCTCTTGGTTGTGGGTGAGATCAACTAAGGGAATCAAGTACGCAGTATCCTGCTGGGATCAGAGGCGTAGGAGCATAATTGTACCTTGGATCAGTGTGATATTGATTGGGGTTCAACTACAGTCCAGGACGAAGTTAATTTTGAGTAGGCTAGTGTCTGTAGCGGCTTAATACAGTGTATGTTTAATATGGACTAGGTCCCTGGGTTTTTCTGCATTTGCGGTTTCCTCGTTAACAAAATTCTGGTGTCTGTGTTATTTCTTTTCCGCATTATATTTTTATATAATTGAAATAATACAGGTTGTGCGTTGATCAATCAATTAGAATATCCGACCTTATTGGTTGTTGATTTAAATTGATTGACACTTGGATGTTGGTCGTTGGTACCATCCAAGTTATCTCTCTTTGATTAGAATCGCGAATCACATTTGAGATAATAACTTCTTGAGTATTTTCTATTGATTGAGTTTAGTTGATTCTCTAGAAAACAACTCGGAGTTGTCCATACAGATTGTTAATCGAAATATTGGGTGAGGTTGTTAGACCCCCGCTTTTTCAACATGGTTTAGTGATTTTGGAATTTTAAGTTTTCCTCTAGTGATTTTATTGAGT
The DNA here is from genome assembly GCA_023529315.1 of Papaver bracteatum. Taxonomy (NCBI): domain Eukaryota; kingdom Viridiplantae; phylum Streptophyta; class Magnoliopsida; order Ranunculales; family Papaveraceae; genus Papaver; species Papaver bracteatum. The sequence continues at coordinate 139,349 of JAJJWX010004567.1, forward strand.
GGTGGTGCTAGTGGAGAAAGAGAAGAATAGATTTGGGTTCGATGGGTTTATGCTAATGGTGGAAATGGAGAAGATAACAAATGAAGTTCATTTTAGGTTCAAGAATGAACTCTGGTTTTTTTAGGTTTTTATATGGAGTTCATTTCTGGAATGAACTCTGGTTTATATGTTTTCTGAAAAATTAAGTAGAAATTAACAGGAGTTCATTTTGACGAATGAACTGCTACAAGAAAATAAGTAAAAATTAATACGGAAGGATAATTTTGTCTATTTTATATTTTTAAATTATTATGAACCAAACAGTAAAGGCGTTTTCCGAAAGGACTAAACAGACATAAGACCACCTAAAAAGGACCAAACCATATTTTTCCCTTTGTGTATTTTGTTTGAACCTCGAGGTTGGCCAAAAGGTTTGGTTTTCCTTCCAAAAACTAAGTTAAGTGATGTCGCACGCGGTTTAGCCTCTAATTTACACAAAACTCGAGGATACTTCACTTCAACTTTCTCGCTCTGGCCGAAGTTTGGGTTCTCTACTTCTTGTTCTTCTCGTCACAGGAACTTTTCAAGCCCTAATTGTTGGTCTTTAGGTTTTTTTTTTCTTCTCTCTCGCATTCAGGGTTTTGAGTTTGCACAATTTGGGGTTTTAGGCTTAATTTTTGGGTCTTCTCTCCTTTAAGTATTGTAAATGCATAATTCTACTATTATGTAACTATGTTTGGAATGAATGATGACATGGAAATCATGAGAAGGAGAGGTGGTAGTGGTGGTGGATGTTGTGGAAGGAAAGAATCGAACAATGGGAGTCTATTGGTTCGATTGATTCCTATGAATTGCAGGTACTCCCTTTGCTTAGAAGCTTTTATCATTTATGATATCATTTGCCAATGTAGGCTCTTAATTTAGTTGAACTTCACTTGTTGATGCTGCAACAAATTGAATAGGAGCCAATTGTTGTTGATGCTGCAACAAATTCTAGTCAAAAGGAGCCAAAAGATGGGAGATAAGATAACAACACTCCAAAATGCAGAAGTTGGTATCTCCATTTGGTCATAGTAAGGTTCTTCGTAATCAGATTAAGGATGCTGACTAATCCTTACTTCAGATCCGGTCATTTTCTCAGTTCTCGCCATATACATGATCCATAGGTAAGTGATTAGAAAGTAATTAAGCAGTTATTCTACTAATAAACACGTAGATGTTAGAATTACCTCTAAACATGTTCTAAACATGTAGATTATTCTAGAAACAAAGAATATAAGGTAAGCCTCCATAGGAATAGTTGTTAGCCTCCAAAGGCATAGTTGTTAGCCTCCATAAGCATAGTTGTTAGCCTCCAAAGGCATAGTTGTTAGCCTCCATAGGCATAGTTCTCTTCTTCTCTTTGTAAGCCTATAAATAGGAATTTGTAGTATCATTTGTAATCATCCAAAAATATCAAAAACATTGTATTAATGTTATCTAAATGAAAACTCATTCAATGAAACTCTTTGTTTTGATTCAATCTTGATATGGTATCAGAGCAAGGAGAAGGATCCTTGTATCTAGTGTTGAAACTTCTGTAATGGCAACCCGTCGTCAATACAACATTAAACATAAGTCTGTCACCTGCACTCATTGTAGTAAACGTGGTCATACCAAAGACAACTGCTTTAAGATTATCGGGTATCCAGATTGGTGGGATAAATGCGATCCCAAGAAAAAGAATTCGTTGCAGCAAAGACATGTGGTTAGTAATCTAACCTCGCTATGGAAACAACCAATGGTAAGGTTTTTAATATTTCGCAAGTTGTTCCTAATAGCTCATGGATAATTGATTCGGGTTGCCTGAGACCATATGACTTTTGATTCCAGACAGGTTTCTCCTCTTAAAACATCCATACACAACTCCGTTTGCAATGCAGATGGATCTTTGGCTCCATAATTAGAGAACAATCATTAAATCTTACGGATACATTGAGTCTAGATTCCGTTTTAGTCGTTCCCTCTCTAAATTATAATCTATTATCAGTTTCCCAAATTACTAAAGTCTTAAATTGTGTTGTTATCTTTTGGCCTAATTCTTGTGTGTTTAAGGACATTCGAACACGGCGGACGATTGGATCTGGGGTTAGAAGAGGAAAGCTATACTATCTAGATTTGGAGTCAAAAATTTCAGAAAGATTATCTAACGCTTTAGTTGTGAATGGTACTCAGGGGGAGAAGGAGAAATCACAAATTTGGTTATGGCATAGATGGTTAGGGCATGCTTCTTTTGGCTACTTAAGAAAGCTATTTCCTAGTCTATTTTCAAAGATTGATGTTTCTAGTTTTCAATGTGAAGAATGTGAACTAGCTAAAAGCCATCGTACTTCGTTTCCATCAAGTTTAAATAAAGTCCTATTCCATTCATGATTATTCATTCTGATGTTTGGGGGCCGTCTAAAGTTAACACTCTTGGAAGCGCACGATGGTTCGTCACCTTTATTGATGATTGCACTAGGATGACATGGGTTTGCTTGATGAAATCAAAAGATGAAGTGAATAATTTATTTCAGAGGTTTCACAAAGTAGTTAACACACAATACAATACAAAGATTCAAGTTCTTCGAAGTGACAACGGAGGCGAATATTTAAGTACTGATTTTCAGCATTATTTAAAAGAATGTGGTATTGTTCATCAGACAACTTGTCCTAATACTCCTCAACAGAATGGGGTAGCTGAAAGGAAAAACCGTCACTTGCTTGAAGTTGTGCGCGCTTCATTAATATCAGCTCATATGCCGTTAACTTATTGGGGTGAAGCTCTTGCCTCTGCAGCATATGTGATCAACCGTACACCTTCCAGACTATCATTTTTTCAGACACCTTTTCAAGCTCTCGGTGAGGAAACAGTTTCTAACAGTTCCAAACTTGCCTCCACGCATATTTGGTTGTGTAGTATTTGTGCACTTACACAAGAACCAACGGAGCAAGTTATCTCCCGAGCTTTAAGATGTGTCTTCGTAGGATATGCTGCAAGTCAGAAAGGATATAGGTGCTACCATCCTCCAACTAAACGAATGTACATCACATTGGATGTTAAGTTTCACGAACACGTGATGTATTACTCGAAGTCTGAACTTCAGGGGGAGTATGAAAAGAAATTCAGACTCTTGAATATGAAGAAGACATAATCGAAGAAGATGTTGTTCTTGAAATTCCAAAAGAACAGAAAGTTAGTGGGGAAGAAATTAACACAGATAATGAAATTGAAGCTATAAATGAAGTTGAAGAAGATAATGCATATAGATCAGAAGATAATGCAGATGAAGTTGAAGAAGATAATGATAGATCACCAACCCCAATCCAACCGTTCGCTGAAGATGTTCTTGAACCTGCAAAGAAACAATTGCCAGAACGTCGGAATAGAGGTATCCCTAAATCTATGTATGAACCTGATATTTCATCAAAAGCTAAATATCCCATGAGTAATTATATCTCTAATCACCGTCTGACCGAATCAAATAAGTCATTTGTGAATCAATTATCTCTGTAGTTATTCCTAACAGCGTGCGGGAAGCATTATCGATCTGAAATGGAGGAAGCTATGATCGATGAGATGAAATCCTTACAAGAAAATAATACTTGGGACATGGTTGAATGTCGAGGAAGGAAAGAAAGTCGTGGGATGTCCCATTTGGGTTTTTACAGTCAAATACAAGGCAAATGGTGAAATTGAACGCTTTAAGGCAAGATTGGTTGCTAAAGGGTATAGCAGGACTTATGGTGTAGATTATAATGAGACATTCACACTGTAGCTAAAATGAATACGGTCGAGTCTTGTTGTCTCTTGCTGCAAATTTGGGTTGGCCATTGCAACAGTTTGATGTCAAGAACGCCTTTTTACATGGAGATTTGTCCGAAGAAGTGTATATGCAGCTTCCACCGGGAATGATGGAGTCGAGTTGCATAACGGAAAAGTTTGCAGGTTAAACAAGTCATTGTATGGTCGAAACAATCTCAGAGCGTGGTTTGGAAGATTTACCAAGTCTATGAGAGCATTTGGTTATCGTCGGGAAAATTCAGATCATACTTTATTCTTAAAGAAAAATCGAGGTAAGATTACTGACTTTAATCATATATGTAGATGACATGATAGTTACAGGAGATGATCCAGAAGAAAGAAAGGCTCTCCAAAATTATCTATCAAGTGAATTTCAGATGAAGGATCTTGCTTCTTTAAAATACTTCCTTGGAATTGAAGTATCTCGATCAACAGAAGGAATATTCTTGTCACAAATAAAATATGCCCTTGATTTGTTGGAGGAAACAGGTATGACAGCATTTCAACCTGTAGATACACCAGTAGAGCCAGGTTTGAAATTATGTTCGGATGGCAACCAAGTACCTGTTGATAAAGGAAGATACCAAAGTCTTGTGGGTAGACTAATGTACTTGGCACATACAAGACCCGATCTTGCATATGCATTGAGTATTGTTAGTCAATTCATGCATAATCCTGGAGAAACACATATGAATGCGGTAATGCGAATCTAAGATACCGAAGTCTACTCCAGGAAAAGGGATCTTGTTTAAGAAAGGTCAAGACTTCAAAAGTATGGAGGAATATCTGATTTCGACTATGGTGGGTCATGTGATGATATGAGGTCTACTTCAGGATATTTTACCTTCGTTGGGGGTAATCTTGTTACATGGAGAAGCAAAAAATAAGGAGTTGTTTCACGATCAAGTGCAGAGGCTGAATGGCGAGGTATGGCGCTGGGTATCTGCGAAGTTATGTGGTTAAAACGTCTGCTAACTGAATTGGGGTATCCTCCTAGGAAACCAATTCGTTTGTCTTTGCGATAACAAAGCGGCGTGTGATATTGCACACAATCCAGTTCATCATGATCGCACAAAACATGTGGATATAGATAGGTTCTTCATTAAAAGAAGTTGGATAATGGGATCGTGGAGTTACCTAGAATTAGATCGGAAGAACAGGTAGTGATATTCTAACTAAAGCAGTTCCAAGTAAAATATTTACGAAGTTTGTTGGCAAGCTAGGCATGAGCGACATATATGCACCAGCTTGAGGGGGAGTGTTAGAATTACCTCTAAACATGTTCTAAACATGTAGATTATTCTAGAAACAAAGAATATAAGGTAAGCCTCCATAAGAATAGTTGTTAGCCTCCAAAGGCATAGTTGTTGGCCTCCAAAGGCATAGTTGTTAGCCTCCATAGGCATAGTTCTCTTCTTCTCTTTGTAAGCCTATAAATAGGCATTTGTAGTATCATTTGTAATCATCCAAAAATATCAAAAACATTGTATTAATGTTATCTAAATGAAAACTCATTCAATGAAACTCTTTGTTTTGATTCAATCTTGATAGTAGATACATTTAACACTTCATGAATTCAGTTTCATATTCATAAGAATTCACTTTTTTTCAATCAGGATGGTCCTGGAGAAAGTAACACTGCCGTAAGAAAGAGAGGACTTTGGCTCTCGTTCACTCGCTATATCATTCAAGAAGCCAAATAGCTTTTGTTCACTCAAATTCTCTGAACCTGTCAATGATCTCTACAACAATGGGTTACCTTCAAATCTATTAGGCAGTGGAGATGCAAGTTTGGACCAATGGTTTCAAAGGTGCCAAAATCCCGATGGCATCGTACTGTTCTGAAATGCAATTTGTTAGCTAATCCTGTTACTAATCATGTGCAAAGTACAGAGCTACATTTAAAGTTGATGTCTACGACATTCTTGGTTGGACTTTGTCAAGCTATTGAATTAAGGCATTTGGAAGAGAACTTCAATTGACTGTGAAGAACACAGTTAGTGAAGTAGCTAAGAGAGAACTTACCATGGGCGTCAATTGTGAACCTCATCTATCAAGATTCTGCGAGAAAGATTTACTTAAAGTTGTTGACAGTGAATACTTCTGCAATGAAGACAAGATTGGCTTTTGCGAGAATTTGTGTAGAGATTGATGCTGACTGCAAATATCCAACAAAGTTGCCTTTCCGAATAGATGATAAGAAGTATGAAGTGAGAGCAGAATACTCCTGGAAACCATCCTCATGTTGTCATTGTAAAAGCTTTGGTCATTTGAGTCATAATTGCGGCTCTAACTCAAAGCCCAAGCAGCCTATTGCACCTTCAACTGAAGGTGAACCAAGTCCTATTATGAATGAAACATCTCAAGATTCTGAAATTATAGTAGAAGATGGTAAGGTAGATGAAGGGCAAATGTCTATGGAAATTTTGGCTCCTAAGGCAACAACTGAAACAGAAGTAGTGGCGAGTCAGAGTCAGTTGGATGCAGTTGATTCTACCAAGCAGTGGACAACCTACACCAGTAGGAAGAAGATTGCGAGGTAGACGAGGGAAAATACAATGCAAGCTCCTACTTGCAGTCGAAATCCTTTTGAAGCTTTGTCTGAAGATTATGAACGTGTAAGAGAAGAAGATATACCAAGCAACAACTTTAATTCTGACCTTCCTATTGCAATCATAAGTGAGAATGAAATTGGGATGGAAGAAATTGCTATACAAGATACTAGTGAATCTGAGAAGGTTCATGGGGAGGAAAGTGCTTTGAAAGAAAAATCTATCATGGATGATAACTTGGAAAAACCAATACAAGAAGATGAACTTCACAATCAAGTGAATGTGGAGGACTGTGATCATTCTAGTGAGACTTCGGAATATGAAACAGATGTGGAGGAGACGGGGGTGGAGAAAATGAAGCATCTAGAGGATGTTTCTCATTATAAGCCTATGAATAGAGAACAACACTTAAAAAAGTTGAAGAATTTTAGTAACCTTCTTGGTGTATCTCAAGGAGGAAAAGAAAATGCAGCGGAGAACATTTTTGAAGACATAGTGGATAGGCACATATCTACAAAAGCTGAAAAGGAAATTTCCAAGCTTGCTTGGAATGGAGCTTCTAGCAATGAGAAATTGGGGCGTGGAAAAAGAACCCCTGTCAAGAAGAAGTATTAGGATGTGCTTCTAGTGTGTTTGTGTTTGTGCTTGTTTTTTTTTTTTTTTTTGGTTGCCGATCTTGTAGGCTTTAGCTTAGAGGTTTGTGCTTGGTTTTTTGTTTCCTCTCTTGTTGCGCTGTTTGGTGCTTTCCTTTGTTGTTTCTCTTTTTTTCTTTATAATAAATTTTTAACCTTTTAAGTCAAAAAAAAAAAAATACTTCTTCGCCTACTTCCATGAAGCAGGGTTATGGTCAGGAGAGAAAGTTATTTCATCAGGAGAAGAATTTGACAAGGTCTAATGCAGCTATCTGTGAAGGTAAGATGCTTGATCCACTTCTCAGTTGTCTTAAAGAATAGAATGGTGTTCTGTGTTCCACTACCAATTTGTGAATCGGATGGTGTTCCACTATCAAATAGATGGGAGAAAAAAAAAGTGACTTTTCTCACATCAATTTAATAATATGTTGGGGGTTGGTTAGAGTTTGATATATAATATAGGGGTGCAGATAAAATGCAGAAGAAAGATACACAACCAAAATGTCCCTATAAATTCTTCACTCTTCAAACTTCAAAAGACTGCATACCACTCCTCTCTTTCTAAACCCAGAAAAGAAAAATGCGGTTACTTCTTCTTCATCATCTTCGAGTTCTACTTCTCTACATCATCATCATCAACCAAATTACAGCAAAACAAACCCATGTATCAGAATTCCAAGCTTTACTTTCAGTAAAAGCATCAATCTCCAAAGACCCAGGGAACTCATTATCAAGCTGGAATATTTCTACAGAACACTGTACATGGACTGGCATATCATGTGATTCTACTCATCACAGAGTAATCTCTTTAGATATTTCCAACTTCAATCTTGCTGGTGTTTTATCACGAGACGTTGGGTTTCTCACAAACCTTATAAATCTTACTGTTGGTGGTAACTGGTTTTCTGGTTCAATACCAATGGAAATCTCTCAGATTTCTGGTCTTAAACAGTTGAATCTATCCAACAACATGTTCAGTGGAAGTTTTCCTTCTGAGCTTTCTGGTTTACAGTACTTGGAAACACTTGATTTGTATAACAACAACATGTCTGGGGTGTTACCAGTTGGAGTTTCAGAAATTAAAAATCTCAGATATCTTAATTTTGGCGGGAACTATTTCGAAGGTAAAATCCCACCAGAATATGGAAGATGGGAGTTTCTTGAGTACTTAATAGTTTCAGGAAACTCACTTACTGGTGTTATACCACCAGAGATTGGAAACTTAACAAAATTAAAACTGCTGTATCTTGGTTATTGGAATAGTTATGGAGGAGGAATACCATCTTCAATTGGAAATCTTACTGATTTAGTTACATTAGATATGGCTGACTGTGGATTATCTGGTAAAATCCCACCGGAAATTGGGAAACTTCAGAAACTTGAAGCATTATTGCTTCAAATGAACGGGTTTTCAGGGGGATTAACACCAGAGTTGGGGCACCTAAAGAGTTTAAGAGTGATGGATCTATCTTCTAATATTCTCTCCGGGGAAATTCCTAAAACATTTGCGGAGCTCCAGAATCTTGCTCTACTGAATCTGTTTAGAACCAAATTATATGGTTCTATCCCAGAATTCATTGGGGATTTACCTGAGTTGGAAGTTTTGCAGCTATGGGAGAATAATCTTACTGGAAAAGTTCCTCAAAGTCTGGGATTGAATGGGAAACTAATCCTTCTTGATATTGCTTCAAATAAACTCACTGGAAATCTTCCACCCGATTTGTGTTCCGGTAATCGGTTACAAACTCTAATAGCTTTTGAGAATTCCTTATTTGGATCGATTCCTGAGTCTCTTGGGAGATGTGAATCATTGACTCGGATGCGACTGAGGGAGAATTTTCTAAATGGTTCAATTCCTGATGGGCTCTTTGGATTACCAAATCTAACTCAAGTTGAGTTACATAATAACACACTTACTGGAAAATTTCCAGAAATGTTTTCGAGTTCTGTGAATCTTGAACAAATTAGTTTGTCTAATAATCATTTAACTGGGAGTTTGCCACCTTCAATTGGGAATTTTACTGGTGTTCAGAGATTACGACTAGATGGGAATAAATTTTCTGGTGAAATTCCTTCTGAAATTGGGAGATTACAGCAGCTCTTAACGATGGATTTCAGTAATAATAACTTCGCAGGCTCGATCACACAGGATATCAGTCAATGTAAGTTGTTAACGTTCGTTGATCTTAGTCGGAATAAGCTTTCAGGTGAAATTCCGGGGGAAATTACTAGCCTGAAAAATTTGTATTACTTGAATGTATCTAGAAACCAGTTAATGGGGAATATTCCTGTGAGTATTTCTAGTATGCAGAGTTTAGTTTCAGTTGATTTTTCATATAATAATCTTTCGGGTTTAGTTCCTGGAATTGGTCAGTTTCGTTACTTCAATTCAACATCATTCAAGGGTAATCGTAATCTCTGTGGTCCATTTTTGGGTGCTTGTAGATCCGGGGTTTCAGATAATACCGGCCAAGCGAATTCGAAAGGTCCACTTTCAGTTACTATGAAATTGTTTCTTGTGATGGGGTTGCTTCTTTGTTCGATTGCATTCGTTGCTGCTGCTATTATTAAAGGCAGGTCTTTGAAGAAAGCAAGGGAGTCTCGTTCATGGAGATTTATGGAATTTCAAAGGTTGGAGTTTACTTGCAACGATATTTTAGATGTTTTGAAAGAAGATAATATAATTGGGAAAGGAGGTGCTGGAATCGTGTATAAAGGAGAAATGCCTAATGGTGATCAAGTATCTGTAAAAAGACTCTCTGTAGTGAGTAGGTCAGGGTCTTCTCATGATCGTGGGTTTAATGCAGAGATTCAGATTTTGGGTAGGATTAGACACCGTCATATCGTGAGGTTATTATCATTTTGTTCCAACCATGAGACCAATCTTTTGGTTTATGAGTACATGCCTAATGGAAGTTTAGGTGAAGTTCTTCATGGCGAAAATGGAGGTCATTTGCATTGGGATACTAGGTATAAAATTGCAGTTGAAGCTGCAAGAGGGTTGAGTTATCTGCACCATGACTGTTCTCCTCCGATTCTTCACCGGGATGTGAAATCGAACAATATTCTTCTCGATTCCAACTTTGACGCCCGTGTTGCTGATTTTGGACTTGCTAAATTTCTTCAAGATTCTGGTACTTCTGAATACATGTCTGCTATTGCTGGCTCTTATGGGTACATTGCACCAGGTAAGATTGATGAATTCAGTCCATATATTCTGTATATATGTATTGTTGGTAGATAGTAAATGGATCTTGATATTTCAAACATCGTACTGTGCAGGGTCTATACTTTTCATCATGAGATTTCTATTTTATCAGATTATGACCACGTAGAGCTTCAGTTTGAAATGAAACTGAGTTTTACCTTCATTCATTGAAAACAGCATCATTGTGCATCTGTTAGAAATTTGCTCTTGCATGTGAATTTAAATTGTTTTTTTGTATTTAATTTTGCAGAATATGCATACACATTAAATATTGATGAGAAGAGTGATGTATACAGTTTCGGAGTAGTTTTATTAGAGTTACTGAGTGGTAGAAAACCAGTTGGTGATTTTGGAGATGGAGTTGGTATTGTTCAATGGGTTAGAGAAATGACAGATTCAAAATCAGAAGGAGTTTTGAAGATTCTTGATCCAAGACTTCCTTCAGTTCCTTTAAATGAAGTTACGCATGTGTTGTATGTTGCAATGCGTTGTGTTGAAGAACAAAGTATTGAGCGACCAACAATGAAAGAAGTTGTACAGTTTCTTACCGAGTTACCCTAACCAACAGCAGAAACCACACCAAATTAATGTTGAAATCCACGCAAAAATATTGCTGTTGTCAAGGAAAGTATTAAAGATCAGTCACCATTGTCATTATTACCAACTGATCTTCTTAGCATCTTATTGTCTCTTGGGGTTCTTTTCAGTTTTATCTTATGCTATTGTGACTTTTTTTTTTACTTAAGCTTGGCTTTCTTTGGTTTTTTGGGAGTTTGTTTTAGAGATATAGGGGTTGTGTATTGTTATCAGTTAAGTCCTTTAGTATTGCTTACTACTACTATTCTGTAATATAACGGTGCTTGTAAAAATTATCTAACATCAGTGTCTGATATATGTTTGAACCCCTCTGCTCATCGTCTCTCCTGGCCAATTTCGATCTGAAGCGCTCTATGTGGGTAAGCTTTCTTGGCTTGTTGCTGTGTGTGCTGTGCCTACAAGGCTATTAGATAATAATGGAATAAAAGGGATGGAACCTTTTAAAGAGCAGGTATTGTGTTCATCTTTCTAGTTGTCAAATGGAAGACAAATGAAAGAAAGGCAGCGACACCTTCCACTAAAAGAATAAGAAAAGATTCATCTCTCAACACTTTAGTGGTGTGCATAAATGCGCACACTGCATGTGAAAACCCCACCAGGACAAGAGATCTAAGTAACCCTTGTACTACTCGTGGTTGAATAATTTAATTGCTCGACACATTAAAAACATGCTAGATAGATCCTGTTAAATCCAATCATCCTCCGTCCCAGAAAAAGTGTTCCTCTTTTTCTTCTTCTTCAATTTGGTGTCTTTTTGGGCAATATCACATTTTTTAAAACAGAGATAATAAAACTTTTAGACCACTCGCCAAATTCCAAGTCAATGAGGAGCATATTTAGGGCTGCGGTATTTTGCAATTAATCAATCAAACGACAACCTTCAGCAGAGATGTAGAATTTGGCAACCTCCACTTTTTCTTTGTGTGTTAAAGTTGAAGACAAGAAAGCAGTGCACTCTTTATGCTAAGAAATCCCAATCAAGAGATAACTCCACTGCTTACCAGCGGTGAATGTGATTCGGAATCCTAGGCTGTGCGTTGTTTTGTTGGTCCCATCACATCAGAAATTTCTTCATTTTAGCATTTTGAGTTACAAAAATCTTGACCCATCATAATTTACCACCTGATCATGGTGATGAGTCGAATATGTACCCTATTCCCCCAACAAAACAAAAACAACTTTATATAATGGGAATTTGGTTAGTGTGACCGTGATTGCCAATAAGTTTGTGAAATCTCTTATCTTTCTTTCATTCTAGAAGACGAAATCCTATTAAGGCCTCCGGCTAGTATTTTGACTACTTATCGGGTGACTGGTGAGCTGGTTAGGTGCAGCAACAAGGTAAAGTCAAGTCCTCAACTAGCCGTTTTGCCTATGCGGCAAAGCCAAAAGGCCCATCTATCCTGCCAATTCTTCTTCAGTTTTGTTAGACCTTTGAGAATTTCAGAAAAATCATACCCTTCAAATCTCATTTCTTTTTCTTATTGATCACACAACAGACACTCGACTTTTATCAGCTGGAGAAAAATCTTAGTACAAACACAGTAGGTTGTTGATGGAACAGTTGTACAGTTTGGCTTTCGGCGTCATAAGTAAAGACAACAAGGGATTTGGGTATTAAAAATCACCAGCCTTTACCAATGAGCCACATCCAATCAAGTGTTGCACCAAGAGTAATGCCTATGAGCAGAAAAAGAGCAAACAGATTTCCCAACGCATTTTGCTCTGGACCCTGTAAATGGAGAGAACGTACAATGAGCATACAAACGACATTCTAACAAAAAAAAAGAAATGTAATTTCTGTTCAAGTGACAGGTAGTGAGTATATGTATATGATTGACCAACCTTGTAACCTTGAGGTAACACTGTGAAGACGCAGACAGTGAGATATCCGTTACTTAATCCTAAGAATGCTGTTAGAAATATCATCCAACCCTGGCTTCCATATCTCGCCGTAAAGTAGAAGCATGGGATGAGTAAGTAACGGCACATTGCTGCAACCACGAGGCCTTTTCTTGATAATATGGTTTCTGAGACTGGAAGATATCTTCCAATGAGATCTAGGAGATTAAACACTGTAATCAAAACAACAGCATACCTGAACAAAGCAAAAAAACAAAAACAACGGCAAATTAGACGAACATATTCAATCACAGATTTGGAAACTTCAGGACAGTCTCCTCTAGTTGATAGACTGAGAGATTACCAGAAACCCAAGCTGTGTTTCCCCGTGTCTTCAGATATGAACCCCGGGAAAATCAACAATGTCAGTACATATGTAAGAATTACAGCTACCGTAAGGTCAATGTTTTGAACCAACAACTGTTTGGTGCTCAGGCGTTCCAGTTGTTTATGGCCACCCTCCATATCAGCCTGAAATTGAAAAACTCCAAAATCTTGATGCTCACCAAATAAATAAGTAACGAGTTGGTTCACAGGATAAAATGGAAAGCACGAAAGATGGCGAGTATAATACCATTCCGATTTGCTGCATTTCCATGCCAGCTGCAGCCAAATCAGCTGCGACTGTTTTTGACCCTTCTGAAGCAGCCTTGGACCTATAGTACTTGACAATTGGTAGTTTTGCAAAGACGAATGCATAGAGGAAAACACATAACAGCATAAAAGATGTGGCAATTGAGAGAAACACCACTGCAACAGATAATTACATAAGAAATTCATAAGAAATCGATAACGTACCAAGGAAAATTCAGATGTTACTAGTAGTGTGCCACTTACTTGCCCCATTGCGAAGACCACTCTTGGTATTTTCAAAGGCTGCTTTTGTTATTAACCTCAAAGATGAGGTTAGAAGCCCCGACGCAGCCATCCCACTCAAAAAAATCTGCATTTGTTTCAGTACTAACATCCAGTGAGAAAGAAGAGAACATAAAAAAATTGAAGAAAAAAAAAAAAACATTACCTGCATGAACTCTGGACACATGAAGGAAAGATCCCCGAACAACCCGCCTTCAAGAGTCCCCTCCGCAATTGCAACTACCACCACAATTAAGCAGAGACCAATGAACCTTGCAAGCCCCCCACCTCCAGATGTTGCTAGGTCCAACTATGACGCCAACAGAAGAACAAAGAAAGATAAGAATCTAAAGCTGAAATTTCCACAATTGCACAAAAGGAGCGATGGAACCGCTTGATAAATCAATAACATAAGGGAGGAGGTGACTACTTACAATGATAATTGCAGCATTACTCATAAAGAGAAGTAGAAATCCAGAAATAATCCGTTTTCTTGTGTTTAGTGTTGCTTCATAGTATGCTAATATAGCAGTAGTTGTCAGAACAACAGGAAAATAAACAATTGGGAGCACTCTGGCCGAATGGTAATCCTACATCAATGAAAGAAAACACTGTAAGTTCAGTAGCTAGTTGATCTGCCTCCTCCTTTAGCTTTAATTCTTTGTGGCATACCTCCAAAGCACATAGGCATTAGGTTCTTTAACTTCTTCATCAGTATCATGTAAGCCTTTAAGTATTGTGCACATACATAAGGATTTTGGACATTGAAAGATGAAACGTGGAAATTCAGGAGATTTCATAGAAATTGCAACTCTATTTATTCTATTCTATATGTCAATTGTCATAAAAATGCAGCATATTGTCTTCCAGATATGTGAGTTGGGATAAATTCTAATACGAAGCTTGTAGTCAGGGTCATTTTTACTGAAATGAAACAGTGCGTGGATTGATTATAGGAAAAAAGAAGGCATACAAGTAAAATCAAAAGGTAGACGCGATAGTACACATACCGGGAACAAGTATTGATAGTAATCTTGTATGGTCAACATACTGTTCCAAGCAAGAAGGCACCCATTTCCTAGAAGCCAGCATATGATACTTGCCATCATCCGTCCTTGTACCTCTGGTTTGGCCATTATTCCAGCCATATGGTTGTTCCTTTCTTTGAGTTCCTACCATCAACATAATCAAAATTGGCTTATAAACCAATGTGTACTTAGAATGCAGATGAGATTTAACAAACAAAAAGTTCTGAACTTCTTAACTAAAAAAATTGATATAATCAAGAAAAATGAAAGCCAATCATATTGCATGCAATCCTTGAAATAAAAAATAAATAAATCACAAAATAAAATCACAAACCAGATTTATTGATATACTCCAAATTCTAATCTCCAATGAAAACAAGGAAGAATTAACAAATCAAAAGAGAGAGATGAATTTTTGTAGTGACAGGATTTTGCTGCACTGTTGATTTGGTTTATAGAGATTAAGATGAAGCAGAAGATGTTGTTAAATGTTTGCACCAGCAGGTAGTTTGATGGTAAATGGGGGACTTCATCATGCTCTGTCAATGTCTACTTACACTTCACCAACTCTGTTACCATGTTTAACCATTTGGTCATTAATAGGTTCCTTATTTGGCAAATTGAAATGAATGCCTTTGTCTGGTTATTTTGGGGATGAATTGGCAAAATTATTCCTTGTATTCAGTCTTTAAAATGTATTCTTTTGGCAACACTTTTTTTATTAAGAGTAATTTTCTTTCTTAATTGTCAAGGACTACAAAGAATTTACTCACCCATCCTTACATTGTGTGCCAAAAACCAACCATCTGGCTGTGAATGGAGAGGCTCATTGTCATGTAGGGACATGCTGCTGCAGCAATCGAAAGACTGCGCAAGACTGCCAATGCCAAATTTCTTTTCATATAGGGCTATGAGTTTTGAGCATCAAATTCTCAGCCGATTGGCATTCAGGCCAACCACTTTCATCAAGCCATCAAGCTGCAAGTTTGGATGCACAGCCAATGTTTGGAAAACGGATTTGGACCCAGACTTTTTACCAATCATCTGTTAAAAAAAAAAAAAAAAACCAATCAACTGTGAATGGAGAGGCTCATAGTTTAAGTTTGAGATTTTTTGTGGTAGCTGATAGCCCATATAGGACTATGCTGGCTGCAATCGCAGGAACTGCCAAATTTTCATTGACTTTCTGTTTAGCTGATAGCCCATATAAGGCTATTAGTTTTGAGCATCCAATCCACAGCCGATTGGCGAACATAATTCAATCCTAATGCCATATAAACATAGTTCTCACAATCGTATCCCCCAATGTGGGACTATTCTTAAGCGCATATCACACCTTACACTATCAAGTAACACAACATATTAAGGAGAGATCTTCGCGAGTCTTTGAGGACAGTTGGATGGTACGTTTAAAAAAAACACATCCAAATTCAACTGTCAAACCAATTCTTTTATCAGCCGGAAATAGAAAATCTCAGTACATCTCATAAGTAAAAAACAACAAGGGATTTGGGGATTCAGAGAAAGAATCACCAGCCTTTACCAATGAGCCACATCCAATTTAATGCTATACCAAGAGTAACCCATATGAGCAGAAAAAGTGCAAACAAATTCCCCAACGCGTTCTGCTCTGGACCCTGTAAATGGAGACAACGTACAATGAGCATCGAAAAGTCGTTTAAAACAAGAAAAAGAGATGCGTTTCTGATCAAGTGAAAGGCAGGGGTTATATGATTGACCAACCTTGTAGCCTTGGGGTGCCATTGTAAAGACGCAAAGTGTGAGATATCCGTTGTTTAATCCTAAGAATGATGTCAAAAAGATCATCCATACTTGGCCGTAAAATAGAAACATGGGATGAGTAAGAAACGAGCCAGTGCTGCACCCAGGACGACCTTTCTTGATAATATGCCTTCTGAGACTGGAAGGTATCTTCCAACAAAATCTAGAAAATTATGCACTGTTATCAAAACAGCTGCGTACCTGACAACCACAAAAATGTAAGAAGCTCAAGTAAATGATTTGTTATGCCAAAAGTTACTCAGCACACAGGAAAGAGAGATTACCAGGAACCTAAGCTATGTTTCCCTGTATCTCCAGATAAGAACCCAGGGAATATCGACAATGTCAACACTTGTATTAGAAGTATAGACATTGGAGGGTCAAGGTTTTGAATTAGCAACTGTTTTGTGGTCAGGCGCTCCAGTTGTCTATGGCCTTCGTCATCATCCTGTAAGAAAAACTCCTAAATCTTACTGCTCGGCCTGATAGTAAATAATGAGTTCGTCCACAAGATGAAAAGGAAAGAAAGAAAGAAAGAGGGTAAGTAGAATACTATTCCGATTTGCTGCATTTCCATGCCAGCTGCAACCAAATCAGCTGCAACTGTTTTTGACCCTTCCTAGTACTTGCCAATTGGTAGTCTCGCGAAGACAAATGCATAGAGGAGAGCACACAACAGCATAAAAGACGTGGCAATTGAGAGAAACACCACTGCAACAGATAATGAGATAAAAGATTCATGAGAGATCCACTGAGTACAAAGGAAAATTCAGATGTTACAGATTTGAGTCCGGCCGTGTATAAACATGGAAAGTCGTATTGTTGGTTCCTAATGATGTGCCACTTACTTGCACCCTTGCGAAGACCACTCCTGGAATTTTCAAAGGCTGCTTTTGTTATCAACCGCAAACATGACGTTAGGATCCCTGATGCAGCCATGCCACTTAGGAAATTCGGAATATATTTCAGTACTAACAACCAGTAAGAGAGAACCTGGAGAATTTGAGCCAAGAAAAAAAGATAAACAGTACCTGCATAAACTCAGGACACATCATGGAGAGATCTCTAAACAGCCCACCTTCAAGAGACCCCTGTGCAACTGCAACAATTATAACAATTGAGCAGAGACCGATGAACCTCCCAAGCCCCCCACCTCCAGATGTTGCTAGGTCCAACTATGGAACAAACGGAAAGACACAAATTTAAAGCCAAAATGTTTCACAAACAAAAAGATGAAACTGCTTGATGTATGATAACATACAAGAGAAGGTGACTACTTACAACTATAATTGCTGCATTACTCAAAAATACAAGTAGAAATCCCAAAATAATATGTTTTCTTGTGTTGCCTCATAGTATGTCAGTATAGCAGTAATAGTTAGTACAACAGGCTCATAAACAAGTGTGAGCACCCTAGCCGAATGGTAATCCTGCATCAATGAAAGAAAGCAGTGTAAGTTCAGTAGCTAGTTTCTATGTTGCATAACCCCAAAGCACATAGGCATTTTTCATTTCTTTAAGATAACACATATAAGTAAAAGCAAAAGGTAGACACAAATCGGGAACAAGAACTGATAGTAATCTTGAATCGTCACAATACTGTTCCAAGAAAGAAGGCACCCCCAACTCCTAGAAGCCAGCATATTATACTTGCCACTATCCGTCCTTGTACCTCTGGTTTGGCCATTATTCCAGATATGATGACTGTTCTTCTCTTGAGTTCCTACCTTCCAGATTATCAAATTGGCTTTAGCTCTTTTGTGGCTCTATAGAAAATCTCCTTTTTTTTTTTTTTTCGTTTTCTTTTTTTGAAGTAAAAAGGTTAAGATTTTATTAGAAAAATGAAAAGAAGTACATAATCAAGGAAATCTCCTTATAAACGTCTAAACAGAAAAACATAATCAAGAAAAATGAAAGCCAATCATGGAGTTCTTGATAAGAAAAAAATAATCACTAATCAAATAAGCATAGAAGATTATGCTGCACTGTTGATTTGGTTTATTGATTTTTTTTTTTTGGACTTTCAAGGACCAAAAGTGAAATCATCTTATTTCCTGTATTCTCTAAACACGTTTAATTGTGCCTTCTCCCCCTCCTTTAAAGCTCTCTTGTCCATTCCCCTTAGCTCTTTTATTTCCTTGGTCATAAATATTGCAAGATCCCTTCTTAAATCCCCTGCACTTATTGGTGTATAATTTTTGATGCATTTCTCAACTGCTTCAATTCTATTGTAGTAGGAGGATAATTCCAAAGACGTTGGATGCATTTCTCAACTGCTCTATTTCTTCCTTATAGATTGTTTTGTTTCCATTAGTTCAAGAGTTCCGAATGAGAACAATAAAAACTTCAAGAGTGATGAGGTAGATCAGCATATAAAAACTGAAAAAAAGATCAAAAAGTAAAACCAATCAGCTGTGAATGGAGAGGCTCATTGTCATAGTTTGAGAATTCTTGTGGTAGCTGATAGCCCATATAGGACTATGCTGCTGCAATCTCAAGACTGCGAGTGCCAAATATTTTCATAAACTTTTGTTTGGCTGATAGCCAATATAGGGCTATTAGTTTTGAGCATCCAATTCACAGCCAATTGGCGTTCAACTTTCGAATCCTAATACCATATAAACATAGTTCTCATAATCGTATCCCCAATGTGGGACTATTTGTAAGCACCTATCACACCTTAATACTATCAAGTCACACAGACATCTCACGCTGTACATACAACAGATCATATAACCCAAACCTCTAGTTTGAGCATCGGGCCATTTTCATTCTGATTTCATTAGCGAATGCTTCTTCCTTGTGTCAACTCCAACTACTTTCATCAGGGAATGCCATAGCCATGAAGCTGCAAGTTTGAAAAAACGGATTTGGGCACAGGCTATCGGTGCATACAGTCAGATTGGATTGGTTCGTAAGATAAGTTTGGCTCATTCAATAATCAATTACACAATGCAACTCCATTTCCATTGATAAAGTTTTATTTTATTTACAAACTCTTCCTTTTTAGTTCAAAGCAAAAGTAAAAAAAAAGAAAAACAACAGAAAAGTACAAATTAGAACTGAAGCGTTTTCGCTCCTAAAAAATAAAATGCACAGAGGTTCTGTAATCACAATTGTGTGTTTATTTACAGAAGAATGACTTCTCCGTGAAAAAGCACCAGATTTTGCCGATGAGCCGCACCCAATCAAGTGTTATGCTGAGAGTATCTATAAGAAGAAAACAGTGCAAGCAAATTCCCCAATGCAGACAATCTATTTCCGAGAATTATGTCTCATTGCCTAGTTTCCAATCTGTCTTGATGGAACAAATGGAGGTTATTTGTTAGTTTCGAGTCGAGAGGAGGATTCTTACTAATCTCTCGAATACATACCCGCTGCTGCTGAAAGGGATGACTTGGTAGAATTCAAAGATTCATCAAGCAATTGAATATAAAACGCCAAGTGAAGCCCTTTTCGAAGAGAAGTTTAGATGAACAAAAACTCTGATGAAGAACATGTACTTGAATAAAGTTGAAACAGGTGAAGAAACAGGGCAGCGAAGCAACATATCTATTGTTCTGATGCAGAAGCAGGTTCAGGTTCGGTTAGACATTCTCGTTAATTCCCCAAGCTTGGAACACGCGTTGAGGCAGAACTCCATTGCCTGCTCATAAACAATTTTATTGACTGATTATGCACAAGCTACAACTGAACAGCCATGCTACTACTATACAATAATTTCCATTTTCTGCAGTTTTTGAGAAAATTTATTGGCCACTCTCTTACTCCCAAACTGCAAAAAAGAAAAAAAGCCTTCCATATGCAAAAACAAAGTGTTGGACATCACTATCAATGTGCAGTAGTTACCATGCAGTAAAGAAAAAAAGCCTTCCATATGCAGTAATTTTTTTAGTTTTCACCCTGAGATTTGAAAACTACTTATATGGTGCCATGTAGGGTGAGCATTTTACCCGTAATCCGCGGATTTAACCGGGGCCAACAATGTATTGGTGGATGAATGCCCGGACCGTTCACTAATGGGTTGGACGCGGATGAATTTTTTGAAATCCAACGGGTTATGGATTGGGCGTGGATGCAACCTTGAAAATCCGTTGGACATCCATATCCGTTAGATTAAGGGTATTTATATAGTTTCTATAAAATATATAGATAGTTTTGGAATTTTTAAGGTGCTTGTTTGGAGTGTTGTCCATAACACTTCTATATTTATATACATATATAAAATGTTTAGGTTCTATAAGAAATCATCCATATATGCTTTATTTTTTCATTATAAATTTTAACTTACACAAATTCATTGGATTATCCACACCCAATCCGTTCATCCGTGCATCCATTGGATGTTGGATTGGATGCGGATGCCAAATTTGAAATCCGTGGTGAATTGGATTGGATGCAGATGAGGTAAAAACCGGTCCATACCGGCCCATGCTCACCCCTAGTGCCATGAAGGTCACGCTAAAGTGAACCCCTGTAAAATAAATGTGCCAAAATTTTATGAAGATCGCTATCACAAACAGTAGGCCTTTATACTTGTGTTTAAGCATGGCTCATATTGGTATTGCTTTATGGTCTCTCATGTTTAATGGTTTTGATCTGACAATGTTCAATTATCTTAACGTTGGGGCTTGGGATACGGTTGTGGACAAGGTTTTTAAATCGTAAATCGAATCGTGAATCGTTTTTCTATTTTTATGAATCAAATCGTATATTAAATCGTGAAACGTAGATTCATGGTTGATCATTGAATCACTATATTTTAATATGTATGTATGCCTATAAATATTATTGAACTAAATAAAATGCTTGATAAGAACTTATACGTTTTGACCTTCAATCTTATAAATTGACAATACGTTCAACATAATCACCAACAGTCAACATGGTTCAGTGGTTAAGGTTGCTTACCTACACCCTTGAGGGGGTTCAGGTTCGATTCTTTCCAACGTTTAATTTTTTTACTGACATTAATTTCTGAATTTTCAATGGATATGAATAGGCTGTACGAGTCGAGTTTAAAAACATTGGTTGTGGAATTAATTTTTTACTAACATTAATTTCTGAATTTTCAATGGATATGAATAGGCTAACATGGTCAACGATTCAGGAAAAAGTCAAAAATTACGATTCTGTGGTGTTTAGATTCAGAGGCACGATTCAATTCGAGTTGGGATTAAATGACGCGAATCGTACGAATCGAGTTTAAAAACCTTGGTTGTGGAAATCAATTAGCTTCATCAGAATGGAGTGTACCACTGCAGCAAGAAGGACCGGACACCTGAATTTGGGGAATCAGCCGTGGATTCGACCATGGATTCGGAATAATGAAGCGAGTATTACCATTCTGTGGGATCGTGGATTTTTCCACATAATCAAAGTAATAAAATTGTGTATTACCAATTCATGAGATCAGTCGTGGATTCGATCATGAAATTGGAGTAATGAGATTATCTATTACCATTCCACGAGATCAGCCGTGGATTCGGTCATGAAATCAGAGTAATTATATAGAATAGATCATGTTCTAGGAATTCAGTGGTGAATGTCACGGTAGAACTAATATATGTGCATTGTCAGGAGACGGATAATATCCTGAAGGCGCTCTCAAATCTTACAGAGAACTCCCGAGTCTATACACGGTCTCTCTACATAGTCAGGATCAGTGAGTGTCACTGTCCTGAAGGCGTTATTTCTCTCAATCTTACAAAGAACCGCCCAATCATTCTTCTATGTAGAGGGGAGTCTCTCTCCTGTAGTCAGGGAACAGTGAGTGCCACCGACGTCCTGAAGGCGTTAAGCCCTCTCAACAAATAATTATGTAGGAGGACCGCCCAATTTCATTATTCTACATAGAGGGCACAATGAAATGTCAGGGATCGAACGCTCATCTAGTGGAGGCTTTTCAAAAGACATATTCATCTTGTCTTCGTAAAATATGAATCGTCGCATGCCTGAAGCCGTATCAGAAACATGCAGTATCATGATCTTACGGTTTTTACCTTTGTTGAAAATCCACCATCAACATTAAGTCCCATGCTTAGTGAGGAACAATCATGTTTCGCAGTAAGCATTAGATGGTGATTTCCAATCGATGAGATCGTGGTTGAACTCAGTCTACAAAGGTAGTTTCAGAATCCTTGATTTGCTCCAATGGTGTCATGTACGAGAAAATGTTCAGGTGAGGATCCTGATAGTATGATAGAGTGCGATTCTGTGAGCATGGAGGAATGGAGCATCGCTGATTTGGTCGGTCAAAAGTCCAGTTCTGGTTGATTTAGGATTTACGGGCCCGAGCCCAAAAAAGGAAACCCGTGTTTTATTAGGTTTTGGAAATAAAATTAATATAAAAGGGTGAAGCCCTAATTTTTTTTTTTTTTTTGCTAAACTGTGGACCTCTTATCTTCATCTCCTTCACGTGTTCAGCAGGGAAGAAAACAAATTCTCCGGAAAAACCAGCGCCGATCACCGCCACCGATCAACGTCCGACTAGTTTCCGACCGGCGACATGTAAGCTCTTTTTTTTTCTTTTCTGTATGTTCTATGATTCATGAATTGTTCACAAAACAAAAAGTCCCATAGTTGCAAGCATGCGTAGGATTTATGAAGGATTTGTTTTTAGAAAACGTATGAATGCCCGTTTTTTGTTAGTTTGGAAAACGAACAAAATCCCCAACATGGAAGAAATACATAAAATTTTGCATAGACATGGTGTAGTTGCATTAGTGAAAGTTTTTTTATTAAGTTTCATCAAAATCCAAGTTTATTTTCAAAGCATGGATTTTGCAAATACTTTTAGGAACGTAAGTTCGTTCGTAGTAAAAGTAAATAAATAATAATCCTTAGGTTTAGAGGAAATTTTGAAAGGACCTGGAGTTCATGATAAAATTTATGTGAGAACTTTCAAAACTTTGATTGGAACATGCGGACTTTTACAAAAATATAAAATACCCTGGTTTCGTAACGAATGCTCGTTTGAGCAAAAAGATTTATTTATTTACGTGAGTTATTAGCTCACCTAATTATTATTTTTTAAATTACGTGACTTATTCACGTTTTTAATAAATAAAAAATTATTCTTTGATTTATGAAAAATCGTTGATAGCAAGCAATATTTCTTTGAGTTGATGAATTCGAAGTATATATGTGAGTTTGACGATTTCATAGTGTATGTACACGCAAAAAATCAGCGAATATTCACACGGAAGGTTATGTGAATTATTCATAGTTTCATGAAAAGTCAATGTCGACTTTAAATAATAATAAGTTTTTTGCTCGGTTTTGAAGGTTTGAAAGAATGAACAAGTTTTTGAGGTTTTATGTTGTTATCACTAAGTTCGTGAAATCGTAAATAGGTAAGAGTTAAGGATTACCATTTTTGTAGACGCTGATTGTAAGCATCATAATTGTTTGATTGCTTTAATTCCATTATATTGACGAAACCCGTGTGGAATGTTGCAGCGATTTGGCGGAGATGACTCGATTCCGTAATGATGCTGAAAGTGACGTTTCGAGAGAAGACACTTCTGGAGATGATGTTTCCATAGATGCATCTTCTAGAGATGATGATTGCTCCAGGGATGGTAATTCTGGAACTTCTCAGGGGAAGGAGAAAATTCCAAAACCTAAGAACATTCCAAACATCGAAGAAAGATTCTTTGAGTATTTGTATAAGCCGGAAAAGCGTCCTTTAGGTTCCTCGTTTCGGTAGCTCATAAAACCCAGGACTACTACTCAGAAAAAGTTGGGGTATCCTTCAGCAATAATTCGGTTCTGTTTGGAAGGGAAGCATTATTCGGCTTCTCAAGTGGAACTCAAACTTTCTCGGAATCCGCTGACGCATTTTTCTAGATGGGCATGGCATATGCTAGGCCATTGCCGTGTGAGGTCCTTGTTGGATAGTGCGCAGGTGACACGATCCATTCAAGCTGCTGGAGATTTGATCATTAATCATGATATACCAGGTATCGTGGCTTTGCTTGCTCGTTAGTGTATTCCTACTCACACCTTCATATGCATATGGGGAGAGTTCACAATTACTTTAGAAGATGTAGTCGCTTTGTTGCATATTCCACCCTGGAGAACTCTCGACAGAGGAGAAGCTGATATCCCACACTTTGGAAACTAAGATGCACCAGTTCAACGAGTCTCCCAAATTTTGATATGCTCAATGGTTGAGATACTGGTGGCCTAAAGATATAATTCCTGAAGAACCTATTGATGGTACCATGTTCATCGCTGCTTTCCTGTGCTTGTGGCTTTCCAGAGATGTTCTTGAGGACAAAGGACATTTATTGAAGCCGTTGGTGATACCCTTTGCCATTAGGATGGCCAAAGGTGTGAAACTTCCAATTGGTAGCCTGTTTTTAGGTTCACTGTTTTCCAATTTGGACTCTTTGGTTATTGACTCCAGCGTCTCTAACGGTTTCATGAAAATTGAGACATATGATAATATCATGTTCCTACAAGCTTTAATGTTGGAGCATCTTGAAAAGTATGCTCCGATTCCACGTAGTGTTTTGCAATGGCCTAATGTCGACACTCGCCATGCTTTCCTCGAGAAAGACAATGCCAGGATCAAGAGGTGGTCTACCAAGCAGCCGCAATACAAGATATGTATAGCTGATATTTCAAACATTGAATCTGAGTTTAACTTTCGCCCCTGGGTGTCGATCCCTGATATCTTCTCACAATTAATCACCTTCAACACTACTGAGGAAAATATCACATTGAAGACTGGTGCTGATTTGAATGATGGAGGGAGATATTTCATATTAAGTTGCACTCCTGGCCACCTAGTATCAGTAATGCATGGAGAATTCATGGTAGAGGAATATAACATTGACAGGGAAGCTCGGCATACGGGCGTCGACCAGTGTATCCTAGGTTACAGAATGAACAAACCATCAGTTGAGTATTTGAAGGCTAATCTGGACTGCACTCATGTGGAGGGGAATGAGTATTTATCCCCATGCTCTAATCATGCTAGTTTCGTGACTCCGGGTTACATAGTCTTCTGGCGTCAGTAACTTGGGCGCCTGTATGTTTTTGTGATGGATGTTAAGTCCCCAGCGCAAGACTTTCCTTCCCTTGACTCTATTAATGCTCGACCAAGGCTGAAGTACCTTTCCCATGGTGACAAGAGGAATACATCTCCAGAATGTGCTCAGGTAAGCATCTTTTCTTCACGATCGGTGAAAGTAAGCTAGACGTGTTTTAATCATTCATTGATATTTTGTAGGATGGACATGATGTGAGGCTTTGAATCTGTGTAAACTTCTCAGATCTTCAAGAAAGTCCCTAGGGTGGATAAGGAAGAAGCAAAACATCTCATAGAATGATACCGAATAATGTGCAGTCCCCTGCCGCTTCTTTTGTGAGTTGTTAGCACTTATTTCATTGTTGGAGTTTATTATCCATATAATCAGGATCTTAGAAGATTATTACTATTTTGTTTCAGAATTTTACTCCATTGGTTATTGACGGTCTTCATCTTTCTCCCAAACGAACAATTCAGGAATCCATCATCGACAGAGAGGTTGATGTGAGTACTCTTTCATGTAAGTGATTTCGACATTTCTTTAAATGAAAATAAAATAATTATTGTTAATGGATCCAGGAGGAGATTATTTTGGAAAGACAACATGGTCATGCTATTCATTCGTCTTCAAATAGTAGTGAGAAAGAGGATCCTCAAGAATCGCGACTGAATGAAAATAATGTCACTCCCAATGTTGATGTCGGCCTTGTTGACCCTTCGAATGAGTTGGAGACTCCTCAAGTAAGTATCCATTTTGTATTATGTTCATAGAAGTCTAGTATTTCTGATTTGTGAATGAATGAATGATAATCTCGCGAATAAATGAAAAGCTTTACCGAAACACGTCACCAGATAATTCAGAACTCATCGTTTTAGCTAAAACGTCATAAAATCTTCATCTGATGTCGTATTTTTGCAATATACCCATGCATCCTTATGCCAAGGAAATTTACAAGCTTTTTCAAAGAATATTTTTTAGTTTTGAGCACTTTCAAGGGTCGAAATCGATGAAACAATAAACTTCCAGGAGACCTCCAGAAAATTTTCAATTGGTATGAGGTCGAATGTTTTGGCACAACTCCCTGCTCGTTCATCCAATTGCTATGAAATTTTAATATGTTGTAGGTGAGAAACATACTAAGGTAATAGTATATGACTCAACCTTATATTCCTTAATAATTTCTCCCAGTTAGTCATTTTATACAGAGTAGTATAAAATTTTCCTGACGGACTTATTGAAAAACATGTTTTATGACTTTTATGCTATTTTCTCATGTCTTAGTAGAGAACTTAGATAATGTTAGTTCACTTTCATTCTGGAATTTATGATTGCATTAAGTTCCATGCTTGGATCTCTCTAATCCCGTGTAATTTTCTTATTAGGTGCCAAATGCCGAAGCTGAGAATAATGAGACCAATAATGATGATTCGAGCAATCCCGGCGCTGTCGATAATGAGACAACCACCTCTACACTTCAGGAACGTGATATGGTTTCTTTTGATATTGTTGAAGCGATTGAAACACCAATGGTGATTGCTCCGTAAACAGAGGAGCCAAGAGTAAAAAATACCTCCCCAGAAGAAGCCGCGCCTATGGTTGTTGAGGTTGCTCCATAGATCGAGAATCATATAATAGTGCATGAATATTATACTGCAAGGATTGTTTGTGAGACTCCATTTGGTGTTTTACTCCCTAATCATATGTTGATTGGCGGATTCAGTGTTCCCACTGGGTATGCCAATATATATGAGAAGTTGTGGAAGATGTATGGCCATATAGTCGTTATAAGAGATCCTGAATGTAGCTACTTCTTGACAATGAAATTAGGAAACATATTGCGTGTCATAGATGATATTTGTACCAGGCCCAGAAGTATCGTCACTCAGGATGTACTCTTTGATTGGGAGTACAACTTGGAGAATTCTGAGAGACTTGACATTAACCTGAAGCGGCTTCGTCAGAAGATCAACGCCGTCAAGGATGTAGTAGTGAAGAGTATACCTTTTACCAGTGATACTGTGGTAGAGAAAATGTCTAAGATTGCTGAATTGACCGAAAAGTTGGAGTTAGAGAAAGCGGCCTTGCAGGCCTTGGAGAATGAAGAGAAGCAAAAGTATTACTTTGTTGGCTTCCTTTAGTTTTCTTTCAATGATCTATTGAACATTGAATTTCTGAGAGATGTGAGGTTTTATTTTTGGTTTTGAATTTTGATAAGTTTTGAGTTTTTGAACGATTGAGGATTTTCTTTTGAATTTTTTGGATTTTATAGAGATTTTTCTTAAATAAAAGAACTTTGATAAATTGCTGAATTCAAATATTGAATGTAAGTATTGCAAACATTTTTGAGGAATTGAAAATACATGCGAAAGAAAATCCTAAAAATATGAAGATGTTAGGTGTCTCGAGCGTTTACGCCTTGAACATAAAACACGGACATTGAATGCTTCATGCATCAAAGGCTTTGAGCCAGTTTTCCTTCATCACCGGCACAATGGGTTTGTCATACATGTTGGTCAATTTTTAGTACCCACCAACCATGGATTTGGAGATCATGAAAGGTCTTTCCCAATTAGACTTCCTCCTTATACGATCACTGCGTTTGAATGCCTTTAGAACAAAATCCCCCTTCACGAAATTTGTTAGGTTTGATTGTTCGTTCCCTGAATATCTTCTGTTGGTTTGGAATCCCCCGTATTATAGGGATCTGCATTGGTGGATCTTTCCAATTATGAGGCACATGTAGACACTCATGCAAGGGAGAATATTTAGGGTATTGATTGTAAAAATCGGTCATTATTCTATCAATGACCGTGTTAGTGAGATACTGAATTTTAAGAGATTCGGCATCTAACCACTTGGTGAAGTATTGCTGAGGTGAGACTGACCACTCATAACATTTGGTGACAGCTGATTTATGGGTAAAATCAAGTCCCCTGACCAGAGTTGCGTATTTGAAAGTTGGTAATATAAATGGATGAAGGGGAATGAGACTTCCCTGAGTGCGGAACCTTTTGATAAATTAGTGTGCGCTTTTCTCAGGTTTCTATAGGAGTTCCATCAAGGCTTCAACTTTTTCCAAATATTTAAATGGTGGAGTGTCATCCATCTCTTATGAACTGGGAATTTCCTTTGAGTCGGAGCTTTCCTCAACAGATAAATTTGCAATTGAAGATGTTGCAGTTAACTTTCCATCATGAATCCATGCTCGTCCAAGAACCATGTCATATCCTGGATCTTCTCTAATTATGAAAAACTTGGTTTCAGTCTAAGTTGAGTCAGCTTTTATTTTGAGAATAACGTAATCATAAGCATCCCTGGAGATTCATTCATGGTCTATGACTGAGACAGGAGTGTGAGTTGCTTCTTGTCGAGTGATGCCAGCAGCCCTGAGAGTCTTTAGAGGGATGATGTTAATAGTAGTACCAACATTGACTAGTGCTCACTTGAACTGATTTCCTGTGAGATGGACTGTAGTGAGAAGTCCCCAGTCCTACATCTCCTTGTCTGTTAAGACATGATCAATTAGGGATTGAACCGCCTCTTTGACCGGATGCTCAGAGAGTGTGAATGTCCTGATTGTGAGAGGATTTCTGTGCACTCCTTCAGTTCCCCCGAGTCAGCCTTTTCTTAGAATATACACTTCAGGATTCTGAAATCACTTATCGGGTGACTGACATACCTATGAAATGGCAGTAACGTGCATTTTCCATATGTTCCTCTATTAGTTCCTTCTTGACATGAGGTAGTTTGATCGCACCGTCTTGGATCCATAACTCCAGTAGTTCGATCACTTCTTCAATAGAAAATTGGAAGTCAGGTGCATCTAGATCGTTCTTTTGATGTTGAGTAGGCGATTGTGCATTCCTGGCTTGACCATCTTTCCTTGGCGCTTTTGAGGGATTGGACGATGGAGGAGCATTCTTATGTAGTCGTGCTTCAGATTTTCTTTTGCTCCCTTCAGCAACATTCATGGAAGTTTCAACACTATACTGCTTATTAATTAGACTCATGTTGGTGTTGCTTCGAGCATTGGGTTCCTCGACTTTGACAGTTTCGGTTCTTTCTAACAAAGCTGGAGAAGTGGTTGTTGATCGCTTGGATGCTTCATGAAGTTCTGAAAAGGTCTGAAACCGGAGATTTTCCAGCAAGGCTCTGTAGAATGGGATCATCTAGTTGATGCACAAGTCCACCAGTTATTGTTCAGTGACATTTGGATCGTGACAATCAGATCCTGGAGTCTAGACCTTTTTATGTAGTCGTTTGGATGTTCATTATTCTTCTGAGACATCCTTCCCAAGTAAGATAGTGTATCTTGCTCAGAGACAAAGAAGTATTTTATGTAGAAATCATTAATCATTTCTCCCCAATTGTCTATGCTCCCTGGTGCGATGTTGTTGTACCAAGTGTATGCTCGACCCGTCAGGGATTTTGAAAGCTCCTTCAAACAGATGACATGGTTGTATTCATGCTCTCCTAATGCTTCCAGGAAACAAGAAACATGTTCTCGGGCATTCCCCGTTCCATTGTAGAGAGTGAAGGTTGAGGAAGTGTAACTCTTTGGAATAGGAATTATTTGCATAGCAGTAGGATATGGAGGCTGATGACGATGGGCTGATGATGCATGGACTTTTCCCTGTCTCTCTTTAAAACGTTCCAGATCTTCACGAGTTTCATGGGTTTCATCATTGTCAGGGACTGGAATAACTTCGATATCCGTAGTTGGAGGAGTTTCCTTGTCTTTTCCTTTCTCTTGAGTTTTATCTGACATCTTGTCAGTAAGAGTCTTGAGGTAATTTCACAGCTTTTTATGCGTCGCAGCCATGTCAGTCTGATTTTTGGCAAGAACTTCCTGGACCTTTATGAGATCAGCAATAGTAGGAGGATTTCTCTGGTTTTTTCGGGATGCCTGTCAAAGAGAGGATTATCTCCAATGTTGGTTTGCGAAGGAGTAGTATTGTTCGTGCGGTTGTTGGAAACAAAAGTATTTTCTGGAGCTTCACCATTGTCGTTAGTGCTAGCGTTGTTTGGGTTGGGATTCTTAACTGAACCTGACCTAAGATCAACCATTTTGTGAAAATATGGGATTGCAACCGAGAGATTAATCTCCCACTGTGGTCGCCAATATGTAGATGGGGAAAAACGAGTCGCTGTTCTTTTAGGAAAAGTGAAGAGACGGACGTGTTTTCGAGACTCCTCGACCGAGAAAACTGCTTAACCTCACACATATACACTGTAAAGGGAGTGCTTAGATTCGAAAGATCAATCTGTAGGACTCTGGCCTAAACCAAGTCAATATCCGTTCCAGAGTCAATTCGGTCGCAAAGAGGGAGATGGCTTGATCTATAGGAGGAAAGATGAGAATTGTGTGGGATCAATGATAATCAAGGATTGTGGATGTGTTGAAGGTTTCTGCAATAATTGGTGAACTATTGAGTTCAAATAAGTTTTGATGGATTGATGAATTCTTGAGAGTAGTTACTCGAGAAATTCTGGATAATTGCTGATAGCTAGTGATCATTCCTTGTTTTCAATCATGGATTCAGAGACTTATTTATACTGTCAGAGTTGTGAACACCTTTATCCATGTAAGTGTGACGCTTTCATGAGTGGAAGAGTGGGAAAGTGAAAGATCGTGGTAAGGTCAGTTCCATGTCGTGTGGATACTTGACGGATCGTGCACCCACTACTTTTATAACTCCTTCAACCGTTTACACAACTTACGCACATTTCTCGTCGTGGATGAATCCACGTATTGTAGGCCGCCAGACCAAAACACTAGTTGTTATCCCCCAATTTGACGTGATTGATCTCACGAATCGTGGAGTCTGCATGACAGATGTGTACGTAGTTTGTCAGTTGTTGACTGATTAGACAATTAGCCTAGGTTTTGTTGAATCGAGCATGTTTGACAAATGCTCAGCGATTCATGAATGTTAATGTTGCTCATCTGAGAAATTGTTGTAAATTCGACGAGTTGTTGAATATTGATGAGTTACTGAATATATGCGGATTATTCGAGCAACTGAGCAAGTATTGCTTGATTCGACGAAATCCGATAAATTGCGAATATTGATAGTTTGGATTAATATTAGAAATCGAGCAAGTATTGCTCAATTCGACAATTATCAATATTAAGAATTTGACGAGCAACTGAGCAAGTATTGCTCAATTCGACAAATTACTGATAAATTATTAAATATTGATAGCTGGATCAATATTTGAGCAAATGTTGCTCAATTCGACGAAATATTTATTGGTGGCGTGACCCAATAAAATATTAAAATATTGGTAGATTACCAAGTATTATATAATTAATCCTCGTGGATCAACATGAATTTATTTGGTATTCGAACTTGCTCAGAATAATGATTTGTTGAGCGTTAATTCGAAAACCATAATTTTGATGAATTGCTCATTAGTCGACGAATTGATGAAAATAGGTCATGAGCAAAGGAGGGACCGACCACATGAGACCATGGACATCCATGTGATGCTCAATTGCTCAAGTGAGCGTGCACCAGGGTTGGAGAGTTGGTGAAGGAATGATGATTAAGTGTCGGTTTCATCATTTACTGAAATATTGCTGGGTTCAGCATTAGGTGATAAAACCCACGTATGAAAGATGAGACCGACCAAAAGAGCATGGGACCAGCCCATGGTGGTCACAAGACCAGGTGTTGTCCGTTTGAGCAATCTCCAGGTTGGTTGGAGAGAGTTTGGGCCCAATACGAGCAATTGAGCAAATTAGGTCAAAATTATGAAAACGTGTGGGACCGGATTTGTGCAAGCCCTAGGAATAACCCTGGTCGGTTATTAAGGCATGCACGTGTTTCCATGATATCTGTGCCTCCGTACTGAGAGTTTCAGTATTCTCTGATATCCGTTCGAGCAACATTGTGAATTTTTAGAAGAGTTTCATCGTGAATGAAATTCTTGATTTTGTTGGAATGAGCATGTATGCTCAATTGATCAATATTTTGTAAATATTAAAATAAGAGTGTTTTAACATTTAAAATTGCCATGAGAGGCTAGCCGGTCGTGTGACCCTGTTGGCTTTTGGTTTTTCGTGATTTGAGCAAAATTTGAGAAGTTTTGACAAAATCATGATTTTTGGTCAAACCAAGGAGTTTCATGAATATAGGAAAATAATAATTATAAAAGTCTATGGATTGCAGCGTGTGGGACCGGCCACGGATAGGGCATGGCCGGTCGGCAATGTTGCCCGATCTTGCACACCTTTTCCTATTTAATAATATTATTTTTCATGAATCCGTGATGTTATGGAGAATCCATGAGTTTTGTTGAAACGGAGGAGTTTCATGAATTTTGAGAATAATAATCATAAAAGGATAAGGATTGAAAGATGTGGGACCGGCCACGGCTTGGGCATGGCCTGTCGGCTAGGTTTCCCGGTCCCGCACACCTTTCCTTGTTTTATAATACTTTTTTTTATGAATCCATGAATTTTGCACACACAATGAAAATTGCTAAATTGAAGGAGTTTATCGTGAGTTCATGAAAATAACAAAATAGGGAAAAATAATGGAGGAGGCATGGGACCGGCCAAGGCTAGGGAAATCCCGGCCGGCCGGTGGGCCCGGTCCCTGGGCGCCTCCTATTATTTTATTTTATTTGTTGTTTTCTCCTGTTTTGCGTAGGATTTCTCATTTGTTCATATTTTTTGGATGCTCGTTCGTGCATCCGGGTGCTCAGTCGTGCATCATTGTCGAGTACACATACACCATTTTTGTGGGGCTTACTCAGTGATAGTTTAGATGCCCGATGGTTGAGTATTTATTACTAATTTATGAAATTCAGTGGAGAATGATTCATGAAACTAAGTAATAAAGTGAGTAATTATTTATTATCAATCCATAGGATCATCCATGGATTCAAAATAATGAAGTGAGTATTAACATTCCGTGGGATCGTGGATTTATCCACAGAATCAGAGAAATAAAATTGTGTATTACCATTTCATGAGATCAGACATAGATTCGATCATGAAATCGGAGTAATGAGGTTATATATTACCATTCCATGAGATCAGTCATGGATTCAATCATGAAATCGGAGTAATTAGATATAATAGATCATGTTCTAGGAATTCATTGATGAATGTCACGGTACAACTAATCTATGTGCATAGTCAGGAGACGGCTAATATCATGAAGGCGCTTTCAAATATTACAGAGAATGCCGGAGTCTATACACGGTCTCTCTACATAGTCAGGATCATTGATGTTGCTCTCAATCTTACGGAGAACCGCCTAATCGTTCTTCTATGTAGAGGGGCGTCTCTCTCCTGTATTCAGGGAACAGTGAGTGTCACCGACGTCCTGAAGGCGTTAAGCCCTGGCAACAAACAATTATGTAGGAGGACCGCCCAATTCCATTATTCTACATAGAAGGCACAATAAAATGTCAGGGATCGAACGCTCAGCTAGTGGAGGGTTTTCGAAAGACTTATTCATCTTGGATTCGTAAAATATGAATCGTCGCATGCCTGAACCCGTATCAGAAACATGCAGTATCATGATCTTACGGTTTTGACCTTTGTTGAAAATCCACCATCAACATTAAGTCCCTGCTTAGTGAGGAACAATCATGTTTCGCATTAAGCATTAGATGGTGATTTCTAATCGACGATATCGTGGTTGAACTCAGTCTACAAAGGTAGTTTTAGAATCCTCGATTTGCTCCAATGGTGTCATGTACGCGAAAATTTTCAGGTGAGGACCCTGATAGTATGATAGAGTACGATTCTGTGAGCATGGAGGAATGGAGTATCGCTGATTTGGTCGGTCAAAAGTCCAGTTCTGGTTGATTTAGGATTTAGGGGCCCGAGCCCAAAAAAAGGAAACCCGTGTTTTATTAGGTTTTGGAAATAAAATTAATATAAAAGGGTGAAGCCCTAATATTATTTTTTTGTTTGCTAAACTGTGGACCTCTTCTCTTCATCTCCTTCACGTGTTCAGCAGGGAAGAAAAAAAATTCGCCTGAAAAACCAGCGTCGATCACCGCCACCGATCAACGTCCGACCAGTTTCCGACCGGCGACATGTAAGCTCTTTTTTGTTTTTGTTTTTGTTTTGTCGTATGTTCTATGATTCATGAATTGTTCACAAAACAAAAAGTCCCAAAGTTGCAAGCATGCGTAGGATTTATGAAGGATTTGTTTTTAGAAAACGTATGAATGCTTGTTTTTTGTTAGTTTAGAAAACGAACAAAATCCCCAACATGGAAGAAATACATAAAATTTTGCATAGACATGGTGTAGTTGCAGTAGTGAAAGTTTTTTTTATTAAGTTTCATCAAAATCCCAGTTTATTTTCAAAGCATGGATTTTGCAAATACTTTTAGGAACGTAAGTTCTTTCGTAGTAAAAGTAAATAAATAATAATCCTTAAAGTTAGAGGAAATTTTGAAAGACCTGGAGTTCATGATAAAATTTATGTGAGAACTTTCAAAACTTTGATTGGAACATGCAGACTTTTACAAAAATAAAAAATACCCTGGTTTCGTATACGAATGCTCGTTTGAGCAAAAAGATTTTTTTATTTATTGGCGTGAGTTATTAGGTCACCTAATTTTTTTTTAAATTACGTGACTTATTCACGTTTTTAATAAAGAAAAAATTATGCTTTGATTTATGAAAAATCGTTGATAGAAAGCAATATTTCTGTGAGTTGATGAATTCGTAGTATATATGTGAGTTTGGCGATTTCATAGTGTATGTACACGCAAAAAATCAGCGAATATTCACAAGGAAGGTTATGTGAATTATTCATAGTTTCATGAAAAGTCAATGTCGACTTTAAATAATAATAAGTTTTTTGCTCAGCTTTGCAGGCTTGAAAGAACGAACAAGTTTTTGAGGTTTTATGTTGTTATCACTAAGTTCGTGAAATCGTAAATATGTAAGAGTTAAGGATTACCATTTTTGTAGACGCTGATTGTAAGCATCATAATTGTTTGATTTCTTTAATTCCATTGTATTGACGAAACCCGTTTGGAATGTTGTAGTGATTTGGCGGAGATGACTCTATTCCGTAATAAGGATGAAAGTGACGTTTCAAGTGAAGACACTTCTGGAGATGATGTTTCCATAGATGCATCTTCTAGAGATGATGATTTCTCCAGGGATGGTAATTATGGAACTTCTTAGGGGAAGGAGGAAATTTCAAAACCTAAGAACATTCAAAATATCGAAGACAGATTCTTTGAGTATTTGTATAAGCCTGAAAAACGTCCTTTAGGTTCCTCATTTCGGTTGCTCATAAAACCTAGGACAACTGCTCAGAAAAAGTTGGGGTATCCTTCAGCAATAATTCGGTTCTGTTTGGAAGGGATGCATTATCCGGCTTCTCATGTGGAACTCAAACTTTCTCGAAAGCCGCTGACGCATTTTTATAGATGGGAAGGAATATGCTAGGCCATAGACGTGTGAGGACATTGCTGGATAGTGCGCAGGTGACACGAGCCATTCAAGCTGCTGAAGATTTGATCATTAATCATGATATACCAGGTATCATGGATTTGCTTGCTCGTTGGTGTATTCCTACTCACACCTTCATATGCAGATGGGGAGAGTTCACAATTACTTTAGAAGATGTAGTCGCTTTGTTGCATATTCCAGTCACCAGAAATTTCCCTGGAGAACTCTCGACAGAGGAGAAGCTGATATCCCACACTTTGGAAACTAAGATGCACCAGTTCAACGAGTCTCCCAAATTTTTCTATGCTCAATAGTTGAGATACTAGTGGCCTAGAAATATAATTCATGAAAAACCTATTGATGGTACCCTGTTCATCGCTGCTTTCCTGTGCTTGTGGCTTTACAGAGATGTTCTTTAGGACAACGAACATTTGTTGAAGCCGTTGATGATACCCTTTGCCATTAGGATGGCTAAAGGTGAGAAACTTCCAATTGGTAGCCTGTTTTTAGGTTCACTGTTTGCCAATTTGGACTCTTTGGTTATTGACTCCATCGTCTCTAACGGTTTCATGAAAATTGAGACATATGCTAATATCATGTTCCTCCAAGATTTGATGTTGGAGCATCTTGAAAAGTATGCTCCGATTCTACGTAGTGTTTTGCAATGGCCTAATGTAGATACTCGCCATGCTTTCCTCGAGAAAGACAATGCCAGGATCATGAGGTGGTCTATCAAGCAGCCGCAATACAAGATATGTATCGCTGATATTTCAGACATTGAATCTGAGTTTAACTTTCGCCCCTGGGTGTCGATCCCTGATCTCTTCTCACAATTAATCACCTTCAACACTACTGAGGAAAATATCACATTGAAGACTGGTGCTGATTTGAATGATGGAGGGAGATATTTCATATTAAGTTGCACTACTGGCCACCTAGTATCAGTAATGCATGGAGAATTCATGGTAGAGGAATATAACATTGACAGGGAAGCTCGGCAGATGGGTGTCGACCAGTGTATCCCAGGTCACCGAATGAACAAACCATCAGTTGAGTATTTGAAGGCTAATCTGGACTGCACTCATGTGGAGGGGAATGAGTATTTATCCCCATGCTCTGATCATGCTAGTTTTGTGACTCCGGGTTACATAGTCTTCTGGCGTCTGTAACTTGGGCGCTTGTATGCTTTTGTGATGGATGTTAATTACCCACCAGAAGATTTTCCTTCCATTGACTCTATTAATACTCGACCAAGGCTGAAGTACCTTTCCCGTGGTGATAAGAGGAAGACATCTCCAGAATGTGCTCAGGTAAGCATTTTTTATTCACGGTCGGTGAAAGTAAGCTAGACGTGTTTTAATCATTCATTGATCTTGTGTAGGGTGGCCGTGCTGTGAGGCCTCGAATATGTGTAGACTTCTCAGACCTTCAAGAAAGTCCCCAAGGTGGAGAAGGAAGAATCAAAGAAGCTCATAGAATGATACCGAATAATGTGCAGTCCCCTGCCGCTTCTTTGGTGAGTTGTTAGCACTTGTCTCATCGTTGGACTTTATTATCCATATAATCAGGATCTTAGAAGAATATTACTATTTTGTTTCAGAATTTTGCTCCATTTGTTAATGACGGTCTTCATCTTTCTCCCATACGAACAATTCAGGAATCCAGCATCGAAAGAGAGGTTGATGTGACTACTCTTTCATGTAAGTGATTTCGAAATTTCTTTAAATGAAAAAATGATAATTATTGTTGATAGATCCAGGAGGAGATTATTATGGAAAGAAAACATGGTCATGCTATTCATTCGTCTTAGAATAGTAGTGAATGAATGATAATCTCGCGAATAAATGAAAAGCTTTACCGAAACACGTCACCATAAAATTCAGAACTCAGCGTTTTAGCTAAAACGTCATAAAATCTTCATCTGATGTCGTATTTTGGAAATATACCCATGCATTCTTATGCCAAGGAAATTTAAAAGCCTTAGAAAAGAAGATTTTTAAGTTTTGAGCACTTTCAAGGGTCGAAATTGATGAAACAGTAAACTTCCAGGAGACGTCCAGAAAATTTTCAATTGGTATGAGGTCGAATGTTTTGGGCACAACTCCCTGCTCCTTCATCCAATTGCTAAGAAATTTTGATATATCGTAGATAAGATCCATAATAAGATAATGGTATATGACCCAACCTTATATTCCATACTAATTTCTCCCAGTTAGTCATTTAATACAGACTAGTATAAAATTTTCCTGACGGACTTATTGAAAAACGTGTATTATGACTTTTATGCTATTTGCTCTTGTCTTGGACACATAGTAGAGAACTTAGATAATATTAGTTCACTTACATGCTGGACTTTATGATTGCATTATGTTCCCATGCTTGGATCACTCTAATCCTGTGTAATTTTCTTATTAGGTGCCAAATGCCGAAGCTGAGAATAATGAGACCAATAATGATGATTCGAGCAATCCCGGCGCCATCGATAATGAGACAACCACCTTTACACTTCAAGAACGTGATATGGTTTCTACTGATATTGTTTAGGCGATTGAAACACCAATGGTGATTGCTCCGAAAACAGAGGAGCCAAGAGTAGAAAATACCTCCCCAGAAGAAGCCGCGCCTATGGTTGTTGAGGTTGCTCCCTAGATCGAGAATCATGTAATAGTGCATGAATATTCTACTACAAGGATTGTTTGTGAGCCTCCATTTGGTGTTTTACTCCCTAATCATATGTTGATTGGCGGATTCAAAATTCCCACTGGGTATGCCAATATATATGAGAAGTTGTGGAAGATGTATGGCCATATAGTCGTTATAAGAGATCCTTAACGTAGATACTTCTTGACAATGCAATTAGGAAACATATTACGTGTCATAGATGATATTTGTACTAGGCCCAGAAGTATCGTCACTCAGGATGTACTCTTTGATTGGGAGTACAACTTGGAGAATTCTGAGAGACTTGACATTAACCTGAGGTGGCTTCGTCAGAAGATCAACGTCGTCAAGGATGCAGTAGTGAAGAATATACCTTTTACCAGTGATGTTGTGGTAGAGAAAATGGCTAAGATTGCTGAATTGACCTAAAAGTTGGAGTTGGAGAAAGCGGCCTTAAAGGCCTTGGAGAATGAAGAGAAGCAAAAGTATTACTTTGCTGGATTCCTTTAGTTTTGTTTCCATGACCTCTTGAACATTGAATTTCTGAGAGATGTGAGGTTTTATTTTTGGTTTTGAATTTTGATAAGTTTTGAGTTTTTGAACGATTGAGGATTTTCTTTTGATTTTTTTGGATTTGATAGAGATTTTTCTTAAATAAAAGAACTTTGATAAATTGCTGAATTCAAATATTGAATGTAAGTATAGCAAACATTTTGGAGGAATTGAAAATACATGCGAAAGAAAATCCTAAAAATATGAAGATGTTAGGTGTCTCGAGAGTTTACGCCTTGAACATAAAACACGGACGCTGAATGCTTCATGCATCAAAGGCTTTAAACCAGTTTTCCTTCATTACCGGCACAATGGGTTTGTCATCCATGTTGGTCAATTTGTAGTACCCACTATCCATGGATTTGGAGATCATGAAAGGTCATTCCCAATTAAACTTCCTCCTTATACGATCACGGCTTTTGAATGCCTTTAGAACAAAATCCACTTCACGAAATTTGTTAGGTTTGGTTATTCGTTCCCTGAATATCTTATGTTGGTTTGGAATCCCCCGTATTGTAGGGATCTGCATTGGTGGATCTTTCCAATTTTGAGGCACATGTGGACACTCATGCAAGGGAGAATATTTAGGGTATTGATTGTAAAACTCGGTCATTATTCTATCAATGACCGTGTTAGTGAGATAATGAATTTTAATAGGTTCGGCATCTAACCACTTGGTGAAGTATTGTTGAGGTGAGATTGACCACTCATAACGTTTGGTGACAGCTGAGTTATGGGTAAAATCAAGTCCCCTGACCAGAGTTGCGTATTTGAAAGTTGGTAATATAAATGGATGAAGGGGAATGAGACTTGCCTGAGTGCGGAACCTTTTGACAAATTCGTGTGCGCTTTGCTCAGGTTTCTGTATGAGAGTTCCATCAAGGCTTCGACTTTTTCCAAATATTTAAATGGTGGAGTGTCATCCATCTCTTCTGAACTGGGGATTTCCTTTGAGTCGGAGCTTTCCTCAACAGAGAAATGTGCAATTGAAGATGTTGCTGTGAACTTTCCATCATGAATCCATGCTCGTCCAAGAACCATGTCATATCCTGGATCTTCTCTAATTATGAAAAACTTGGTTTCATTCTTAGTTGAGTCAGCTTTTATTTTGAAAATAACATAATCGTAAGCATCCCTGGAGATTCCTTCATGGTCTCTGACTGAGACAGGAGTGTGAGTTGCTTCTTGTCGAATGATGCCAGTGGCCCTGAGAGTCTTTAGAGGGATGATGTTAATAGCAGTACCAACATCGACCAGTGCTCACTTGCACTGATTTCCTGTGAGATGGACTGTAGTGAGAAGTCCCCAGTCATACATCTCCTTGTCTGTTAAGACATTCTCAATTAGGGATTGAACCGCTTCTTTGACCGGCTGCTCAGAGAGTGTGAATGTCCTGATTGGGAGAGGATTTATGTGCACTCCTTCAGTTCCCCCGAGTTAGCCTTTTCTTAGAATATACGCTTCAGGATTCTGCAATCACTTATCGGGTGACTGACATACCTATGAAATGCAGTAGCGTGCATTTTCCATCTGTTCCTCTGTTGGTTCCTTCTTGACTTGAGGTAATTTGATCGCACAGTCTTGGATCCATAACTCCAGTAGTTCGATCACTTCTTCAATATAAAATGTGAAGTAAGGTGCATCTAGATCGTTCTGTTGATGTTGAGTAGGCGATTGTGTATTCCTGGCTTGACCATCTTTCCTTGGCGCTTTTGAGGGATTGGACGATGGAGGATCATTCTTATGTGGTCGTGCTTCAGATTTTCTTTTGCTCCCTTCAGAAACATTCATGGAAGTTTCGACACTATACTGCTTGTTAATTAGACTCATGTTGGTGCTGCTTCGAGCATTGGGTTCCTCGACTTTGACAGTTTCAGTTCTCTTTAACAAAGCTGGAGAAGTGGTTGTTGATCGCTTTGATGCTTCATGAAGTTCTGAAAAGGTCTGAAACCGGAGATTTTCCAGCAAGGCTCTGTAGACTGGGATCATCTAGTTGATGCACAAGTCCACCAGTTATTGTTCAGTGACATTTGGATCGTGACAATCAGATCCTGGAGTCTAGACCTTTTTATGTAGTCGTTTGGATGTTCATTATACTTTTGAGACATCCTAACCAAGTCGGAGAGTGTAACTTGCTTAGAGACAAAGAAGTATTTCAGGTAGAAAGCATTAATCATTTCTCCCCAATTGGATATGATCTCTGGTGCGATGTTGTTGTACCAAGTGTATGCTCGACCCGTCAGGGATTTTGAAAGCTCTTTCAAACAGATGACATGGTTGTGTTCATGCTCTCCTAATGCTTCCAGGAATCGAGAAACATGTTCTCGGGCATTCCCCGTTCCATTGTAGAGAGTGAAGGTTGAGGAAGTGTAACCCTTTGGAAGAGGAATTCTTTGCATAGCAGTAGGATATGGAGCCTGATGACGATGGACTGATGATTCTTGGACTTTTCCCTATCTCTCCGTAAAACGTTCCAGATCTTCACGGGTTTCACGGGTTTCATCATTGTCAGGGACTGGAATAACTTCTATATCCGTAGTTGGAGGAGTTTCCTTGTCTTTTCCTTTCTCCTGAGTTTTATCTGACATCTTGTCAGTAAGAGTCTTGAGGTAATTTCACAGCTCTTTCTGCGTCGCAGCCATGCCAGTCTGATTTTTGGCAAGAACTTCCTGGACCTTTATGAGATCAGCAATAGTAGGCGGATTTCTCTGGTTTCTTCGGGATGCCTGTCAAAGAGCGGATTGTCTCCAATGTTGGTTTGCGAAGGAGTAGTATTGTTCGTGCGGTTGTTGGAAACAAAAGTAGTTTCTGGAGCTTCACCATTGTTGTTAGTGCTAGCGTTGTTTGGGTTGGGATTCGTAACTGAACCTGACCTAAGATCAACCATTTTGTGAAAATGTGGGATTGCAACCGAGAGATTAATCTCCCACTGTGGTCGCCAATATGTAGATGGAGAAAAATGAGTCGCTGGTCTTTTAGGAAAAGTGAAGAGACGGACGTGTTGTCGAGACTCCTCGACCGAGAAAACTGCTTAACCTCACACATATGCATTGTAAAGGGAGTGCTTAGATTCGAGAGATCAATCTGTAGGACTCTGGCCTAAACCAAGTCAATAGCCGTTCCAGAGTCAATTCGGTCGCAAAGAGGGAGATGGCTTGATATATAGGAGGAAAGCTGAGAATTGTGTGGGATTAATGATAATCAAGGATTGTGGATGTGTTGAAGGTTTCTGCAATAATTGGTGAACTGTTGAGTTCGAATAAGTTTTGATGGATTGATGAATTCTTGAGAGTAGTTACTCGAGAAATTCTGGATAATTGCTGATAGCTAGTGATCATTCCTTGTTTTCAATCATGGATTCAGAGACTTATTTATACTGTCAGAGTTGTGAACACCTTGATCCATGTAAGTGTGACGGTTTCATGAGTGGAAGAGTGGGAAAGTGGAAGATCGTGGTAAGGTTAGTTCCATGTCGTGTGGATACTTGACCGATCGTGCACCCACTACTTTGCTAACTCCTTTAACCGTTTACACAACTTACGCACATTTCTCGTCGTGGATGAATCCACGTGTTGTAGGCCGCCAGACCAAAACACTAGTTGTTATCCCCTAATTTGACGTGATTGATCTCACGAATCGTGGAGTCTGCATGACATATGTGTACTTAGTTTGTCAGTTGTTGACTGATTAGACAATGATCCTAGGTTTTGTTGAATCGAGCATGTTTGACAAATGCTCAGCGATTCATGAATGTTAATGTTGCTCATCTGAGCTAATGTTGTAAATTCGACGAGTTGTTGAATATTGATGAGTTACTGAATATATGCGGATTATTCGAGCAACTGAGCAAGTATTGCTCGATTCGACGAAATACTGATAAATTACTAAATACTGATAGTTTGGATCAATATTCGAGAAACTGAGCAAGTATTGCTCAATTCGACGAATTACTGAATATTAAGAATTTGACGAGCAACTGAGCAAGTATTGCTCAACTCGACAAATTACTGATAAATTATTAAATATTGATAGCTGGATCAATATTTGAGCAAATGTTGCTCAATTCGACGAAATATTTATTGGTGGCGTGACCCAATAAAATATTAAAATATTGGTAGATTACCAAGTATTATATAATTAATCCTCGTGGATCAACATGAATTTATTTGGTGTTCGAACTTGCTCAGAATAATGATTTGTTGAGCGTTAATTCGAAAACCATAATTTTGATGAATTGCTCATTAGTCGACGAATTTCTGAAAATAGGTCATGAGCAAAGGAGGGACCGACCACATGAGACCATGGACATCCATGTGATTCTCAATTTCTCAAGTGAGCGTGCACCAGGGTTGGAGAGTTGGTGAAGGAATGATGATTAAGTGTCGGTTTCATCATTTACTCAAATATTGTTGGGTTCAGCATTAGGTGATAAAACCCACATATGAAAGATGAGACCGACCAAGAGAGCATGGGACCAGCCCATGATGGTCACGGGACCAGGTGTTGTCCTTTGAGCAATCTTCAGGTTGGTTGGAGAGATTTTGGGCCCAATACGAGCAATTGAGCAAATTAGGTCAAAATTATGAAAACGTGTGGGACCGGATTTGT
This sequence comes from Papaver bracteatum, assembly GCA_023529315.1. Taxonomy (NCBI): domain Eukaryota; kingdom Viridiplantae; phylum Streptophyta; class Magnoliopsida; order Ranunculales; family Papaveraceae; genus Papaver; species Papaver bracteatum. Next base: position 183,006 of record JAJJWX010004567.1, read on the forward strand.
GCAAGCCCTAGGAATAACCCTGGTCGGTTATTAAGGCATGCACGTGTTTCCATGATATCTGTGCCTCCGTACTGAGAGTTTCAGTATTCTCTGATGTGCGTTCGAGCAACATTGTGAATTTTTAGAAGAGTTTCATCGTGAATGAAATTCTTGATTTTGTTGGATATGCTCAATTGATCAATATTTTGTAAATATTAAAATAATAGTTTTTTAACATTTAAAATTGCCATGAGAGGCTAGCCGGTCGTGTGACCCTATTGGCTTTTGGTTTTTCGTGATTTGAGCAAAATTTGAGAAGTTTTGACAAAATCATGATTTTTGGTCAAACCAAGGAGTTTCATGAATATAGGAAAATAATAATTATAAAAGTCTAGGGATTGCAGCGTGTGGGACCGGCCACGGCTAGGGCATGGCCGGTCGGCAATGTTGCCCGATCCTGCACACCTTTTCCTATTTAATAATATTATTTTTCATGAATCCGTGATGTTATGGAGAATCCATGAGTTTTGTTGAAACGGAGGAGTTTCATGAATTTTGAGAATAATAATTATAAAAGGCTAAGGATTGAAAGATGTGGGACCGGCCACGGCTTGGGCATGGCCGGTCGGCTAGGTTGCCCGGTCCCGCACACCTTTCCTTGTTTTATAATACTTTTTTTTTTATGAATCCATGAATTTTGCACACACAATGAAAATTGCTAAATTGAAGGAGTTTATCGTGAGTTCATGAAAATAACAAAATAGGGAAAAATAATGGAGGAGGCATGGGACCGGCCAAGGCTAGGGAAATCCCGGCCGGCCGGTGGGCCCGGTCCCTAGGCGCCTCTTATTATTTTATTTTATTTGTTGTTTTCTCCTGTTTTGCGTAGGATTTCTCATTTGTTCATATTTTTTGGATGCTCGTTCGTGCATCCGGGTGCTCAGTCGTGCATCATTGTCGAGTACACATACACCATTTTTGTGGGGCTTACTCAGTGATAGTTCAGATGCCCGATGGTTGAGTATTTATTACTAATTTATGAAATTCAGTGGAGAATGATTCATGAAACTGAGTAATAAAGTGAGTAATTATTTATTATCAATCCATAGGATCATCCATGGATTCGACCATGGATTCAAAATAATGAAGCGAGTATTAACATTCCGTGGGATCGTGGATTTATCCACAGAATCAGAGTAATAAAATTGTGTATTACCATTTCATGAGATCAGACATGGATTCGATCATGAAATCGGAGTAATGAGGTTATATATTACCATTCCTTGAGATCAGTCGTGGATTCAATCATGAAATCGGAGTAATTAGATAGAATAGATCATGTTCTAGGAATTCATTGATGAATGTCACGGTAGAACTAATCTATGTGCATAGTCAGGAGACGTCTAATATCCTGAAGGTGCTTTCAAATCTTACAGAGAATGCCGGAGTCTATACACGGTCTCTCTACATAGTCAGGATCATTGATGTTGCTCTCAATCTTACGGAGAACCGCCTAATCGTTATTCTATGTAGAGGGGCGTCTCTCTCCTGTATTCAGGGAACAGTGAGTGTCACCGACGTCTTGAAGACATTAAGCCTTGTCAACAAACAATTATGTAGGAGGACCGCCCAATTCCATTATTCTACATAGAGGGCACAATAAAATGTCAGGGATCGAACGCTCATCTAGTGGAGGGTTTTCGAAAGACTTATTCATCTTGGATTCGTAAAATATGAATCGTCGCATGCCTAAACCCGTATATGAAACATGCAGTATCATGATCTTACGGTTTTGAAGTTTGTTGAAAATCCACCATCAACATTAAGTCCCCTGCTTAGTGAGGAACAATCATGTTTCGCATTAAGCATTAGATGGTGATTTCTAATCGACGATATCGTGGTTGAACTCACTCTACAAAGGTAGTTTTAGAATCCTCGATTTGCTCCAATGGTGTCATGTACGAGAAAATTTTCAGGTGAGGACCCTGATAGTATGATAGAGTACGATTCTGTGAGCATGGAGGAATGGAGTATCGCTGATTTGGTCGGTCAAAAGTCCAGTTCTGGTTGATTTAGGATTTACGGGCCCGAGCCCAAAAAAGGAAACCCGTGTTTTATTAGGTTTTGGAAATAAAATTAATATAAAAGGGTGAAGCCCTAATATTATTTTTTTGCTTGCTAAACTGTGGACCTCTTCTCTTCATCTCCTTCACGTGTTCAGCAGGGAAGAAAACAAATTCGCCGGAAAAACCAGCGTCGATCACCGCCACCGATCAACGTCCGACCAGTTTCCGACCGGCGACATGGAAGCTCTTTTTTGTTTTGTTTTTTTTTTCGTATGTTCTATGATTCATGAATTGTTCACAAAAAAAAAAGTCCCATAGTTGCAAGCATGCGTAGGATTTATGAAGGATTTGTTTTTAGAAAACGTATGAATGCTTGTTTTTTGTTAGTTTAGAAAACGAACAAAATCCCCAACATGGAAGAAATACATAAAATTTTGCATAGACATGGTGTAGTTGCAGTAGTGAAAGTTTTTTTTATTAAGTTTCATCAAAATCCCAGTTTATTTTCAAAGCATGGATTTTGCAAATACTTTTAGGAACGTAAGTTCTTTCGTAGTAAAAGTAAATAAATAATAATCCTTAAAGTTAGAGGAAATTTTGAAAGGACCTGGAGTTCATGATAAAATTTATGTGAGAACTTTCAAAACTTTGATTGGAACATGCGGACTTTTACAAAAATAAAAAATACCCTGGTTTCGTATACGAATGCTCGTTTGAGCAAAAAGATTTTTTTATTTATTGGCGTGAGTTATTAGGTCACCTAATTTTTTTTTTAAATTACGTGACTTATTCACGTTTTTAATAAAGAAAAAATTATGCTTTGATTTATGAAAAATCGTTGATAGAAAGCAATATTTCTGTGAGTTGATGAATTCGTAGTATATATGTGAGTTTGGCGATTTCATAGTGTATGTACACGCAAAAAATCAGCGAATATTCACACGGAAGGTTATGTGAATTATTCATAGTTTCATGAAAAGTCAATGTCGACTTTAAATAATAATAAGTTTTTTGCTCAGCTTTGCAGGTTTGAAAGAACGAACAAGTTTTTGAGGTTTTATGCTGTTATCACTAAGTTCATGAAATCGTAAATATGTAAGAGTTAAGGATTACCATTTTTGTAGACGCTGATTGTAAGCATCATAATTGTTTGATTTATTTAATTCCATTGTATTGACGAAACCCGTTTGGAATGTTGCAGTGATTTGGCGGAGATGACTCTATTCCGTAATAAGGCTGAAAGTGACGTTTCGAGTGAAGACACTTCTGGAGATGATGTTTCCATAGATGCATCTTCTAGAGATGATGATTTCTCCAGGGATGGTAATTATGGAACTTCTCAGGGGAAGGAGGAAATTCCAAAACCTAAGAACATTCAAAATATCGAAGACAGATTCTTTGAGTATTTGTATAAGCCTGAAAAACGTCCTTTAGGTTCCTCATTTCGGTTGCTCATAAAACCCAGGACTACTGCTCAGAAAAAGTTGGGGTATCCTTCAGCAATAATTCGGTTCTGTTTGGAAGGGATGCATTATCCAGCTTCTCATGTGGAACTCAAACTTTCTCGGAAACCGCTGACGCATTTTTATAGATGGGAAGGCATATGCTAGGCCATAGACGTGTGAGGACATTGCTGGATAGTGCGCAGGTGACACGAGCCATTCAAGCTGCTGGAGATTTGATCATTAATCATGATATACAAGGTATCGTGGATTTGCTTGCTCGTTGGTGTATTCCTACTCACACCTTCATATGCAGATGGGGAGAGTTCACAATTACTTTAGAAGATGTAGTCGCTTTGTTGCATATTCCAGTCACCAGAAATTTCCCTGGAGAACTCTCGACAGAGGAGAAGCTGATATCCCACACTTTGGAAAATAAGATGTACCAGTTCAACGAGTCTCCCAAATTTTTCTATGCTCAATAGTTGAGATACTAGTGGCCTAGAAATATAATTCCTGAAAAACCTATTGATGGTACCCTGTTCATCGCTGCTTTCCTGTGTTTGTGGCTTTCCAGAGATGTTCTTTAGGACAACGAACATTTGTTGAAGCCGTTGATGATACCCTTTGCCATTAGGATGGCTAAAGGTGAGAAACTTCCAATTGGTAGCCTGTTTTTAGGTTCACTGTTTGCCAATTTGGACTCTTTGGTTATTGACTCCAGCGTCTCATACGGTTTCATGAAAATTGAGACATATGCTAATATCATGTTCCTCCAAGATTTGATGTTGGAGCATCTTGAAAAGTATGCTCCGATTCTACGTAGTGTTTTGCAAGGGCCTAATGTAGATACTCGCCATGCTTTCCTCGAGAAAGACAATGCCAGGATCATGAGGTGGTCTATCAAGCAGCCGCAATACAAGATATGTATCTCTGATATTTCAGACATTGAATCTGAGTTTAACTTTCGCCCCTGGGTGTCGATCCCTGATCTCTTCTCACAATTAATCACCTTCAACACTACTGAGGAAAATATCACATTGAAGACTGGTGCTGATTTGAATGATGGAGGGAGATATTTCATATTAAGTTGCACTACTGGCCACCTAGTATCAGTAATGCATGGAGAATTCATGGTAGAGGAATATAACATTGACAGGGAAGCTCGGCAGACGGGCGTCGACCAGTGTATCCCAGGTCACCGAATGAACAAACCATCAGTTGAGTATTTGAAGGCTAATCTGGACTGCACTCATGTGGAGGGAAATGAGTATTTATCCCCATGCTATGATCATGCTAGTTTTGTGACTCAGGGTTACATAGTATTCTGGCGTCTGTAACTTGGGCGCCTGTATGCTTTTGTGATGGATGTTAAGTACCCACCGGAAGACTTTCCTTACCTTGACTCTATTAATGCTTGACCAAGGATGAAGTACCTTTCCCGTGGTGACAATAGGAAGACATCTCCAGAATGTGCTCATGTAAGCATTTTTTATTCACGATCGGTGAAAGTAAGCTAGACGTGTTTTAATCATTCATTGATCTTGTGTAGGATGGCCGAGCTGTGAGGCCTCGAATATGTGTATACTTCTCAGACCTTCAAGAAAGTCCCCAAGCTGGAGAAGGAAGAATCAAAATATCTCACAGAATGATACTGAATAATCTGCAGTCCCCTGCCGCTTCTTTGGTGAGTTGTTAGCACTTATCTCATCGTTGGACTTTGTTATCCATATAATCAGGATCTTAGAAGAATATTACTATTTTGTTTCAGAATTTTGCTCCATTGGTTAATGACGGTCTTCTTCTTTCTCCCATACGAACAATTCAGGAATCCCGCATCGACAGAGAGGTTGATGTGAGTACTCTTTCATGTAAGTGATTTCGACATTTCTTTAAATGAAAAAATGATAATTATTGTTCATAGATCCAGGAGGAGATTATTGTGGAAAAACAACGTGGTCATGCTATTCATTCGTCTTCTAATAGTAGTGAATGAATGATAATCTCGCGAATAAATGAAAAGCTTTACCGAAACACGTCACCAGAAAATTCAGAACTCAGCGTTTTAGCTAAAACGTCATAAAATCTTCATCTGATGTCGTATTTTGGCAATATACCCATGCATTCTTATGCCAAGGAAATTTACAAGCCTTAGCAAATAAGCTTTTTAAGTTTTGAGCACTTTCAAGGGTCGAAATCGATGAAACAGTAAACTTCCAGGAGACTTCCAGAAAATTTTCAATTGGTATGAGGTCGAATGTTTTGGGCACAACTCCCTGCTCATGCATCCAATTGCAAAGAAATTATGATATATCGTAGATAAGATCCATACTAAGATAATGGTATATGACACAACCTTATATTCCTTACTAATTTCTCCCAGTTAGTCATTTTATACAGACTAGTATAAAATTTTCCTGATGGACTTATTGAAAAATGTGTTTTATGACTTCTATGCTATTTGTTCATGTCTTGGACACATAGTAGAGAACTTAGATAATGTTAGTTCACTTACATTCTGGACTTTATGATTGCGTTATGTTCCCATGCTTGGATCACTCTAATCCTGTGTAATTTTCTTTTTAGGTGCCAAATGCCGAAGCTGAGAATAATGAGACCAATAATGATGATTCGAGAAATTCCGGCGCTGTCGATAATGAGACAACCACCTCTACACTTCAAGAACGTGATATGGTTTCTGCTGATATTGTTTAGGCGATTTAAACACCAATGGTGATTGCTCCGGAAATAGAGGAGCCAATAGTAAAAAATACCTCCCCAGAAGAAGCCACGCCTATGGTTGTTGAGGTTGCTCCCTATATCGAGAATCATATAATAGTGCATGAATATTCTAGTGCAAGGATTATTTGTGAGCCTCCATTTGGTGTTTTACTCCCTAATCATATGTTGATTGGCGGATTCAGCGTTCCCACTGGGTATGCCAATATATATGAGAAGTTGTGGAAGATGTATGGCCATATAGTCGTTATAAGAGATCCTGAACGTAGATACTTCTTGACAATGCAATTAGGAAACATATTACGTGTCATAGATGATATTTGTACCAGGCACAGAATTATCGTCACTCAGGATGTACTCTTTGATTGGGAGTACAACTTGGAGAATTCTGAGAGACTTGACATTAACCTGAGGCGGCTTCGTCAGAATATCAACGCCGTCAAGGATGCAGTAGTGAAGATTATACCTTTTACCAGTGATGCTGTGGTAGAGAAAATGGCTAAGATTGCTGAATTGACCGAAAAGTTGGAGTTGGAGAAAGCGGCCTTGCAGGCCTTGGAGAATGAAGAGAAGCAAAAGTATTACTTTGCTGGCTTCCTTTAGTTTTGTTTCCATGATCTCTTGAACATTGAATTTCTGAGAGATGTGAGGTTTTATTTTTGGTTTTGAATTTTGATAAGTTTGGAGTTTTTGAACGATTGAGGATTTTCTTTTGAATTTTTTGGATTTGATAGAGATTTTTCTTAAATAAAAGAACTTTGATAAATTGCTGAATTCAAATATTGAATGTAAGTATTGCAAACGTTTTGGAGGAATTGAAAATACATGCGAAAGAAAATCCTAAAATTATGAAGATGTTAGGTGTCTCGAGAGTTTACGCCTTGAACATAAAACACGAACGCTGAATGCTTCATGCATCAAAGGCTTTGAGCCAGTTTTCCTTCATCACCGGCACAATGGGTTTGTCATCCATGTTGGTCAATTTGTTGTACCCACCAGCCATGGATTTGGAGATCATGAAAGGTCTTTCCCAATTAAACTTCCTCCTTATACGATCACTGCGTTTGAATGCCTTTAGAACAAAATCCCCTTCACGAAATTTGTTAGGTTTGGTTATTCGTTCCCTGAATATCTTCTGTTGGTTTGGAATCCCCCGTATTGTAGGGATCTGCATTGGTGGATCTTTCCAATTCTGAGGCACATGTGGACACTCATACAAGGGAGAATATTTAGGGTATTGATTGTAAAACTCGGTCATTATTCTATCAATGAACGTGTTAGTAAGATACTGAATTTTAAGAGGTTCGGCATCTAACCACTTGGTGAAGTATTGCTGAGGTGAGACTGACCACTCATAACGTTTGGTGACAGTTGAGTTATGGGTAAAATCAAGTCCCCTGACTAGAGTTGCGTATTTGAAAGTTGGTAATATAAATGGATGAAGGGGAATGAGACTTGCCTGAGTGCGGAACCTTTTGACAAATTCGTGTGCGCTTTGCTCAGGTTTCTGTATGAGTTCCATCAAGGCTTCGACTTTTTCCAAATATTTAAATGGTGGAGTGTCATCCATCTCTTCTGAACTGGGGATTTCATTTGAGTCGGAGCTTTCCTCAACAGAAAAATGTGCAATTGAAGATGTTGCAGTGAACTTTCCATCATGAATCCATGCTCGTCCAAGAACCATGTCATATCCTGGATCTTCTCTAATTATGAAAAACTTGGTTTCAGTCTTAGTTGAGTCAGCTTTTATTTTGAGAATAACGTAATCGTAAGCATCCATGGAGATTCCTTCATGGTATCTGACTGAGACAGGAGTGTGAGTTGCTTCTTGTCGAATGATGCCAGCGGCCCTAAGTGTCTTTAGAGGGATGATGTTAATAGCAGTACCAACATCGACCAGTGCTCACTTGCACTGATTTCCTGTGAGATGGACTGTAGTGAGAAGTCCCCAGTCATACATATCCTTGTCTGTTAAGACATTCTCAATTAGGGATTGAACCGCTTCTTTGACCGGCTGCTCAGAGAGTGTGAATGTCCTGATTGGGAGAGGATTTCTGTGCACTCCTTCAGTTCCCCCGAGTTAGCCTTTTCTTAGAATATACGCTTCAGGATTCTGCAATCACTTATCGGGTGACTGACATACCTATGAAATGCAGTAGCGTGCATTTTCCATCTGTTCCTCTGTTGGTTCCTTCTTGACTTGAGGTAATTTGATCGCACAGTCTTGGATCCATAACTCCAGTATTTCGATCACTTCTTCAATAGAAAAGGTAAAGTAAGGTGCATCTAGATCGTTCTGTTGATGTTGAGTAGGCGATTGTGTATTCCTGGATTGACCATCTTTCCTTGGCGCTTTTGAGGGATTGGACGATGGAGAATCATTCTTATGTGGTCGTGCTTCAGATTTTCTTTTGCTCCCTTCAGCAACATTCATGGAAGTTTCGACACTATACTGCTTGTTAATTAGACTCATGTTGGTGCTGCTTCGAGCATTGGGTTCCTCGACTTTGACAGTATTAGTTCTCTTTAACAAAGATGGAGAAGTAGTTGTTGATCGCTTGGATGCTTCATGAAGTTCTGAAAAGGTCTGAAACCGGAGATTTTCCAACAAGGCTCTATAGACTGGGATCATCTAGTTGATGCACAAGTCCACCAGTTATTGTTCAGTGACATTTGGATCGTGACAATCAGATCCTGGAGTCTAGACCTTTTTATGTAGTCGTTTGGATGTTCATTATTCTTCTGAGACATCCTAACCAAGTCGGAGAGTGTAACTTGCTCAAAGACAAAGAAGTATTTCATGTATAAAGCATTAATCATTTCTCCCCAATTGGCTATGATCTCTAGTGCGATGTTGTTGTACCAAGTGTATGCTCGACCCGTCAGGGATTTTGAAAGATCTTTCAAACAGATGACATGGTTGTGTTCATGCTCTCCTAATGCTTCCAGGAATCGAGAAACATGTTCTCGGGCATTCCCCGTTCCATTGTAATGAGTGAAGGTTGAGGAAGTATAACCCTTTGGAAGAGGAATTCTTTGCATAGCAGTAGGATATGGAGGCTGATGACGATGGGCTGATGATGCATGGACTTTTCCTTATCTCTCCGTAAAACGTTCCAGATCTTCACAAGTTTCACGGGTTTCATCATTGTCAGGGACTGGAATAACTTCTATATCCGTAGTTGGAGGAGTTTCCTTGTCTTTTCATTTCTCCTGAGTTTTATCTGACATCTTTTCAGTAAGAGTCTTGAGGTAATTTCACAGCTCTTTCTGCTTCGCAGCCATGTCAGTCTGATTTTTGGAAAGAACTTCCTGGACCTTTATGAGATCAGCAATAGTAGGCGGATTTCTTTGATTTCTTCGGGATGCCTATCAAAGAGCGGATTGTCTCCAATGTTGGTTTGCGAAGGAATAGTATTGTTCGTGCGGTTGTTGGAAACAAAAGTAGTTTCTGGAGCTTCACCATTGTTGTTAGTGCTAGCGTTGTTTGGGTTGGGATTCATAACTGAAACTGAGCTAAGATCAACCATTTTGTGAAAATGTGGGATTGCAACCGAGAGATTAATATCCCACTGTGGTCGCCAATATGTAGATGGGGAAAAATGAGTCGCTGGTCTTTTAGGAAAAGTGAAGAGACAGACGTGTTGTCGAGACTCCTCGACCGAGCAAACTGCTTAACCTCACACATATGCACTGTAAAGGGAGTTCTTATATTCGAGAGATCAATCTGTAGGACTCTGGCCTAAACCAAGTCAATAGCCGTTCCAGAGTCAATTTGGTCGCAAAGAGGGAGATGGCTTGATCTGTAGGAGGAAAGATGAGAATTGTGTGGGATCAATGATAATCAAGGATTGTGGATGTGTTGAAGGTTTCTGCAATAATTGGTGAACTGTTGAGTTCGAATAAGTTTTGATGGATTGATGAATTCTTGAGAGTAGTTACTCGAGAAATTCTGGATAATTGCTGATAGCTAGTGATCATTCCTTGTTTTCAATCATGGATTCAGAGACTTATTTATACTGTCAGAGTCGTGAACACCTTGATCCATGTAAGTGTGACGGTTTCATGAGTGGAAGAGTGGGAAAGTGGAAGATCGTGGTAAGGTCAGTTCCATGTCGTGTGGATACTTGACCGATCGTGCACCCACTACTTTTCTAACTCCTTCAACCGTTTACACAACTTACGCACATTTCTCGTCGTGGATGAATCCACGTGCTATAGGCCGCCAGACCAAAACACTATTTGTTATCCCCCAATTTGACGTGATTGATCTCACGAATCGTGGAGTCTGCATGACAGATGTGTACTTAGTTTGTCAGTTGTTGAATGATTAGACAATGAGCCTAGGTTTTGTTGAATCGATCATGTTTGACAAATGCTCAGCGATTCATGAATGTTAATGTTGCTCATCTGAGCTAATGTTGTAAATTCGACGAGTTGTTGAATATTGATGAGTTACTGAATATATGCGGATTATTCGAGCAACTGAGAAAGTATTGCTCGATTCGACTGTAGTACCAGAATATCGCTACGACACTACTTCTGCGATATTAACAACGTTTCTGCGAGCGTTACTGACGATTCTTCAATAACGCTTTACGAGCGTTACAGAATAATTAAAAGAAATTGACGATGGAAGAAGTAAAAGAAGAATGTGTTGATCCTGCGATGGCCATCACTCTTGTGATAGGGAATATTGTACCAATCGCGATAAGATTGCAAAGTAGATCCGAATTAAGGGGAAATCTTAGCTGTCTTCCACTATATGTTTTCCTATATAAAGAGCACGATAGATCCAGAAAAGGAGGATGCATTTTTGAGAGCTGAGAGAATTTTGAGGAGAGAGAAACTCCAGAAAGAAAGTTGTAATTCTGAGTTTTAATATCTCTTCTAAATCTTCCTGAAAGTGAATTAATAAAAGTGTTGTTGTTTTCTCACAATTATGATTTAGTTTTCATAGATTCTTGACAAGGGTGTAGTGTAGGAAATCCTGCAACTACATTTTGGCATCCAGAAACAGGGAGAATCAATCTAAGAAATCTCAAATTGCAACTTGAAGATTTGAAAAAATTGTTAGAATTGGAGAAATGGCTAGAAGGAGAGGAAATACATCAGAACCACCAACAACTGTGAGAAGGAGCAAAAGACTTGCAGGTGAAGGAACGGGTGAATTAGAAGAATATTTAAGAATAAGATCAGGAAGAAATAGAGCAATAAATGAAGTAGAAAATTCAAATCAACAGCCGAATCAACAAGCACAATCGCAAAATAGGGATGTGGATTATGATAGAGTGAGTGTACACACTTGGAGGTCAGATTCAATGGAAGAAGCAGAAAATCGACAATTAAGAAATGGGGAAGGAGGAGAAAGAAATCAAAGAATGGCTGGAGAATTATTTCACGTGGGACGTGAAAATGGGACAGTAGATGATCTGAGGCAAAGAACACAGGAAGAAAGGAGATTAGAGGCGGAGGAACGTGCGAATTTAACAAGACAAAATCATGAACTAAGAATGGAGAATTTGAGGTTACAAAGAAGGAGGTCAAGAAGTACTGTAAGATCAAATTCAAGATCATTCAGGGAAGAACCAAGGAGATATTCCCCAATGAGAAATGTTAGAGAAGAAGTGCAAAATTTAAATGGAGAGAAACGTCATAGAGAAGAAGAGATAATTGGCGATCGTTATAATCTGCGTGACAATAGAAATCAAGAGGGAAGAAACAACCAAATTGAAGAAGATAATTCAAAGGAAGGTAGGAGAATATTGCATGGACGAGAGAATCAAAGGAATCAAAGAATAATTGAAGAAGAAATTGAAAGATACTATACTGAACAAGCACGCCTAGCTTGCGAGAGAGAAAGATTAAGAGCAGAAGTAGAGGAGCAAGAATTTCGAGAGGCAGTACGACAAAATAACCATGAAAATCGAGAAAGAAGACGTGCACAAAATCGCTATAATGATAATATTCAAGAGGAGTATGATAGGATACAAAGGAGAATAGAGAGACATCGAAGAGAAATGAGGAGAAATGAAGAAATTCGGAGAGAAGAAGATAGGCAACTGCAATTTCAAGAGGATGGTGAAAGAAAAAATCGCAGAGAAAGACAGGATGATGATGAAGAAGGAGATACGCAAAATCTCGCAAGACAAGAAAGACAAGAACGCAGAAGAAGAGAAGCTGCATTAAAAAGGCCTATGGAACAAAATTCAGCTGAGAATGAGCAAATTTTGAGAGAATTAGCAGAAATGCGAGGAATGATAAGCAATAGAAGAGAAGGAGGTAGAAGGAAACTTGATGAAGCTATTGAAGAAGCTGCGAGAACTCCATTTACTCAAGAAGTACAGTTGAGAGGAATACCTCCAAAATGCAATTTACCAGCATTAACCAGCATTTTTGATGGGACTACTTGTGCCGTTCAACACGTTAAATCTTATGTTAGATGTATGCTACAGTGGGAGAACCATGATGCTGTGTTATGCAAGTATTTTGCATCTAGCTTAACTAGCGAGGCGTTGAAATGGTTTGAGGGATTACCAAAAAATACTATAACTTCTTTTGATCATTTACAAGCTACATTCTTAGGAGCGTACCTCAACAACAATTCATCGCGGCCAGGTATTGAAGATGTGTTTGGGCTAAAACAAAGAGTTGGCGAGAGTCTGAAGCACTTAACTATAAGATGGAAATCAATGTGCAGCGAAATGGCTGGAAGAGTGGATGAAAGATATCTGATCTTATCCTTCATTAATGCAATGTTCGCGACTAATTTACTGTACATTCAGATTTTCAGAATCAAAAATACAATCACCATGACAAAATTGCGAGAACTGCAGGAAGAATACATTTCTTTGGAGGAGAAACAAAATGAGATGGAATCATACCCAATCGCGAACACCAGCTCGCTGGAGGCAAGTGGAAGTTTGCTCCCTAAAATGATAAATAATGTAGCGAGCACCTCGCAATCACAACAAGAGAAGGTAGTCATTGATAATCAACAAAAATTAGTAGCGATGGGAAGTCGAGATCAGGAAGAATATGAAAGGGAGAAGAATTATTATAATCGCGGTGGTAATAATAAGATTCAAAGACTCGATCAACCTCAAGAAACTTATGGTGGACAAAGGCAGAATAATTTTAAAGAACAAGGTAATCAGAGGATAATCTGGGAAGAAATTAAGATGCCTGCTCTCAATACTAGTATAGAAAAGATTTGGGAAGCTATCATTTTAATGGAAAATATACCCTCTCCGTGGAACATGGGAAAAGAACCCCATCCAAACAATCGAAGTCAAGAATTCTGTCTTTATCATCATTTTCATGGTCACACAGTAAACGATTGTAGGAATGTGAAGAGAATAATCTTGAGGATGATTGATCGGGGGAAAGTTAAATCATTTTCTAGTAGGACATCCACAATCTCAGCAATTACCGCAAAGACACTAGAAACTCGCAGGTGAATCTTTGTAAAAGGAGCAGAAACATTCGTAATAGAAGTTGGAGCCAAAGCAAAGAATTTTTTTTGTAATTCAATTGTACATTCACGCAGAACTATAGAGGACTTTCATGACAATATCTTAAGTAGGGTATTCGCAAGAGACACAGATGGAAGAGAGATATTGAATATCGCGAGATCCTCGCCATTAGAGGAGTGGCAGAAGCAAACTCTATCTTTCACTGCGCAAGATGTACCTGAGGTTGGCGAGCAGCACGATAATCCACTGGTCGTACGATTAGAGATTAATCCAAAACAGATGCAAGAAGAAGATGAGGATAATTATAGTAAAGTTGAAGATTCCTGGGCTATCAACATAGTCTTAATAGATACAGGGAGTTCTGTTGATATCTTATTTTATCATACCTTTAAAACCATGGGAGGAAGAGACGAAGATCTAATTCCATCAACATACAAAATCTATGGTTTTAATGCCATTGCTAACAAACCAAAGGGGGAAATTGAAATGCAGATACCTTTACAAGGAATATCTTCAAAAATCTTATTCTGTGTTGTGGACATCGAATCACCTTACAATTCCTTGATAGGACGACCCTGGTTACACGGGATATTGGGTGTAGCATCTACTTATCACCAGTGTACCAAATTTCCTCATCCAAAAGGTGTCGGAGTTATTAAAGGAGATTGGGGAGAAAGTAAGAAATGTTATGAAATTGATATGAAGTCTTGCGAAGAAAGAGCTGAAAAGAATGGCAATTGGAAGTGCAAAATTAAGCAACGACATAAATGTGAAAGGTTAATGATTGATGCAATAGAACGAAAAGAAGATGTGAAATCTAATGACGAGCGTATCGCAGAAAAAAAAACAACAGCAAAACGTAGCAGAAAAGCAGAATCAGAAAATAGTAAGTAAAGAGGTAAAATGATGAACTTCAGAGAATTCTGCGAATAATTTGTTCGAAAAATATGTAATTGAACAAGATATTATGCTTGAAAGAATAGCAAAATTTTACCAAAATGATCAAAGTAATGAAATTCTATCAGAGTTACAATACTCGCGAGAAATGCGAATAAAATTTCGCAGAGACATAAGAATGGGACGAACTTTTATGGCATGCACCCTAGTTCGCGAATAAAATTTCGCAAGAGGCAAATGTAAGACCTAATAGCACGTCATAAAAAGGGTATTTTTGGACATGACTCAGCGATAAGGTTATACCGCTGCTGGAACCTGAGTCATGCAGACGATGGGGTTAAAGAAAACCTATCCGGGAGAGAGATCTTGGATTTCCAACTATATATGGTTATACCCTGGTTGGACGACCGAGAATCTCTTCCAAGAAGTGCAAAGTATGACCAAGGCGCCGAGGTACACGGTTGAGCCAAGGGTGCCCGGAGCGTACGAAACTCTCTTGCCATCCTTGGTAAGTCTTGGCTACAATGCACTTGGCCTGAAGAAAACCCCACTTAGGGTGAAGTCTTGTAACTATAATCCATATAGGCATAAAGGATAAGAGGCTGCGAAAACAACTGGTTGTTGACAGATCCGGATGGGAGGAGCTAGTCTTGTATGGCCGATGTGCCCTCCTTGAAGGGGCAACCATGGGGAAGATAATGGCGGCACCCTCCATTAGGGAGCTGATAAGTGTCATAAGACGGCAATGTCATGGGGCTTTATGATCGCAAGAACATTTAGGCCTGTCATATTGTCGCGTAACGTAAATAATGCAGAGGCAACAAGCCACGAGAAAAATGTTAAGATGAGATCAATGGGTTTTTACATAAAAGTGTAAAGACGTCCTGCGATTTTATCGCAAGACGATAATGTCACGAGGCTCTGATCTTGCGAGAGAACTTAGACTTGTCATATTATCGCAATATTATCAAAGAAGAAAGTTAAGGCAAGATCAATGGGTCAATACATGCAAGTGTAAAGACGTCCTGCGATTTTGTCGCAAAAAGAAGAAGCGTGGCAAAATAAGACCTTTAATTAGGAAGGCACAATAAGACCACAAGATTACTGCGATAATACTCGCAGATGTTATAAGAATTGCGATTTCACGCAATTATTATTTGACGGTAAGATCGTCAATATTAAGGTAAAATTTTGATTTTGATTTAATCTTTAATCAATTTTTATATTGCAGAAAAATAATAGAGGCAAGTATGGGAATGCATGAGAACGATGAAATTATTATTCATCTATCATATAAAAATTGCATAGATACAAGCACGCAGATAATTAAAAGAATAATAGTTATATTGATTGATTAACTTGCAGAAAGAGAACTGTTTTCTGATTCTTACATTTAGAAACAAAAGAGGCAAAAGAGATTTATAAATTAACGACAATATTACAGAAAAAGGAGAAAGAAAAAGAAGAACTAGTCAGATCTATCGCGATCCTCCCTATCAGACTTCTCTTCATCGCCAGATTCTTCCCCTTTATCATTATCATCACTATTTTCTTCTCCACCAGATTTTTCACCCTCATCATCATTATCATTCTCATCCTCATCAGAATTTTCAGCCTCACTATCAGAGATGTCAAGAATGGGAATCACTGCGGGTACTTCTTTCGCAAGATCAGGGTATACAGAAGGAGAAATTCCATGGTCATCGCAGACCAATTTAACAGAATCATTACGAACGACAATGAGAGATCTATTGAAGTTCGCGGTGGTGATGCCAAACTGCTTCTTCAGTTGCGAATATTTGTAATTGCGAGCAGCAAGATTATTCGCGAGCTGATCCTTCTCTTGCTCAAGCTCCTTGATTCTTTCAAGATAACCTTTTTCAACTTCTACAAGAATATAACAACAAGTTAGAAATTTTATAAAAGAGAATAATGAAAATAAGAAATTAGTGAGAAGAAGATTAGCTAATAACCTTCTCTGTTAGAAATCATATCTCTAATTAGAGCCGCCTGTTCGACTTGAAGGCTAACATTTACACCTAAATCATTCCTGGCATTGTCAAGAACCTTCGCAGCCAAAGCAAACTCGTCATCGCTATTAATAAGGAGACGAGATCGAATTTGAGTCTCCCTCGCAAGAAGATCTTCATTCTCGCGGATAAGTCTATCTCTAACCATTTAAACTTCAAGGAGAGTTTTATGAAAATCTGCTAAGGTTTCAGATCCCTTTTTTATGGCGAGATCCTTCTCATCAATAAGATCGTTATTCTTCTGCCTTAATTTATCTATTTCTTTCTTTGAATCAAAATAAAGGCGCCTAAATTTGTCAGTCAAGCCTAAATTGAATCTATGTTCAAGTTTTAAGAGAGTAAACTGGGATCTAAGTTCATCTATGGAGAGGGAGTTAATCTTATCATCTGAGAAGTTACTCAAGGAATTATTAAGACTAGCGAGAAGAGTATGATCATCTACAGGTTCAGGGAAAGTTTGAAAGATTATAGCCTCGTCAGTAAGACCATAAACATCTACAAGTTAAAAGTGATTGCTTGAATAAGCTGTGATAGAATAAAAGGAATTAAGAAAGAAGGGAAATTAGTCATACCATAAAGTTGTTGGTTAGCTTTATCGAGATTGGCGATCTTTTGCTTATCAACAGTAGCTTCCGCCTCTATCTGTTTATTCTTCTTGCGAAGTTCAATAACTTCAGACTCTAGTTTTTCTTTATCTTGGCCAACTTTAACAGCTTTCTCTTCAGCGTAGAAACATCTTTTGTCTAAATAAGAAGCAACAGCAAAAGAAGCTCTTCCAACCTGCGAAGAAGAAAAAAAAAATTAAAATATAGCGATGAAGAAAAATAAATAAACTAAGGAAGTGAAAACATACCAAAGCACCAAGAGAATTCAAGAGACTTGGAGTCAGTGATCTTGAGATTCCTTGGAGAGATTCATTATCTACTAAGATAGGAGCATCGCAAACTTTAGCGAGAGCTTGAGATGTCTTTTCAATGACTTCATCCTCGCCATTAGAGGTCATGCTATGGGAAATATCGCTAAAAATTCTGGACAGATGAGTCATTGAGGAATCAGAAGAAGAAGAATTTCTTATTGAAGGAAATCCACCAGCATTAAAATCCTCATCAAAACCAGCACTTGGATTCTCTGGAATTGTTTGAGGAGTTGAAGAAGAAGAAGGTTGAGTTTTTCTTCTCTTTAGCGGAGGCTCGCTAGATTCATCATTGCGAGGGGCAGAAGACCTTCCCCTAGAAGAAGTAGTAGGCTTTTCCTTTATAGATTTCCCAGATGGTTCCTTTGGAGATTTCTCCTTGATTTGTGGAGGAGGCAGTGGTTCTAATTCTTCGATTTCCTGCGAGCACAGATGAAGATAAGAAATAGAGGCAACAATATATTGTTAAAAACTTATAAAGAAGTATTTCTTACTTCATCTGTGAAAGACATCAAAGCCAGGCGAATGATGGGTTTCCTAAGAGTTTGATAGCTGAGTTTTATTCTATCAATCTGAGAAAATCAAAAAAGTTAGTGAGAATATAAAGAAGACAATAAATAATAATAACATGAAAAGTTGAGAGAATATACTTCTTTAGATTTTTCAGGCCAGTTGAAGACCCAGGGTTGATATTCTGCGAGACTCGTAGGAAGTTCGCGAGAACCAGATATATAAGGACCTTCAAGACTTAATGGGAAGATAAACCACTTATCGTCGTTAGAATGACGAGGACCTTGGTTAGTAGATGTATGAAAGTCAATATCCATCATAAGAGTGTTGTCACCAGTGACCTTCTCTTTCTTCAGACGAACACCCCAACATGTACTATCCCTCTTCATAGGGACAATACTATAGTTTACAAAAAAGTTATCCACAGTATAATCGCAAGAAACAATGGGGACATCTGCGAACAAAGGATTCTTTGGAGCATTGGGGTAGCGAGTTCCTTTACTAGGGCCACGAGAAGCATATTCAAGTAGTAATCTGATGCAATCCCCACCCAATTGGTATATTGCTCGTGAGAATCTCTCGTCAGAAATTATTTGATAAAACAGCGGAAGCTCAGGATCGTAAAGAGGGATGTGAAGACCAGCTTCAAGTTGTCCTAGCGATACTATGACTTTCTCGTGAGAACATTGATCATCAGTGAACAGCTTAAGGGAAAGTTCAGATTTAGCATCTTGATATGGAATCAAAGATAAGTTAAAACCTTTAAGTATGAGTTTCTCGCGCATTCTATTGAAGGCCTTCAAATTTTTAGCACCAACAACAACCATTTTGAGTATGGGAATGAAGGAAAAAGTTGAAAAGAAGAAATAAATCACAGCAATTATAGAAGCGCAATTTGCGGAAGAACAGTAAAAATTGCAGAGAGAATATGGAGAGAAAGAAGAAGAAAGTAAAAGAGAAAAGAAGAGGAATGAGAAGAGTATTTATAGAAGAAGAAAATTCTCGAAAAGGATGAAGGTAATTAATGCAAATAAAAGACATGGATGGTCAGATTTCAGCGATTACAGAAGACGTGTCAAAAATTTATTGGTAGAAAGAAACTCGTGAAAACAGCTGGCGAAGTACATAGAAACGTGTCATAATGGGAAAGCAAAAAAGATAAGCGATTATAGCATTCTTAGTTCTCATGATCTTCTCTTCTTCTTAGAAAAGACATGAGAAGAGGCAAAATGTAGTACCAGAATATCGCTACGACACTATTTCTGCGATATTAACAACGTTTCTGCGAGCGTTACTGAAGATTCTTCAACAACGCTTCACGAGCGTTACAGAATAATTAAAAGAAATTAACGATGGAAGAAGTAAAAGAAGAATGTGTTGATCCTGCGATGGCCATCACTCTTGCGATAGGGAATATTGTAACAATCGCGATAAGATTGCAAAGTAGATCCGAATTAAGGGGAAATCTTAGATGTCTTCCACTATATGTTTTCCTATATAAAGAGCACGATAGATCCAGAAAAGGAGGATGCATTTTTGAGAGCTGAGAGAATTTTGAGGAGAGAGAAACTCCAGAAAGAAAGTTGTAATTCTGAGTTTTAATATCTCTTGTAAATCTTCCTGAAAGTGAATTAATAAAAGTGTTGTTGTTTATTCACAATTATGATTTAGCTTTCACAGATTCTTGACAAGGGTGTAGTGTAGGAAATCCTGCAACGACATATCCGAAATACTGGTAAATTACTGAATACTGATAGTTTGGATCAATATTCGAGCAACTGAGCAAGTATTGCTCAATTCGATGAATTACTGAATATTAAGAATTTGACGAGCAACTGAGCAAGTATTGCTCAACTCGACTGATAAATTATTAAATATTGATAGCTGGAACAATATTTGAGCAATTGAGCAAATGTTGCTCAATTTGACGAAATATTTATTGGTGGCGTGATCCAATAAAATATTAAAATATTGGTAGATTACCAAATATTATATAATTAATCATCGTGGATCAACATGAATTTATTTGGTGTTCGAACTTGCTCAGAATAATGATTTGTTGAGCGTTAATTCGAAAGATAAGACCGGCCAAGAGAGCATGGGACCGGCCCTTGGTGGTCACGGGACCAACTGTTGTCCGTTTGAGACCAGCTGTTGTCCGTTTGAGCAATCTTCAGGTTGGTTGGAGAGAGTTTGGGCCCAATACGAGCAATTGAGCAAATTAGGTCAAAATTATGAAAACATGTGGGACCGGATTTGTGCAAGCCCTAGGAATAACCCTGGTCGGTTATTAAGGAATCCATGATATCTGTGCCTTCGTACTGAGAGTTCCAGTATTCTCTGATGTGCGTTCGAGCAACATTGTGAATTTTTAGAAGAGTTTCATCGTGAATGAAATTCTTGATTTTTTTGGAATGAGCATGTATGCTCAATTGATCAATATTTTGTAAATATGAAAATAAGAGTGTTTTAACATTTAAAATTGCCGTGAGAGGCTAGCCGGTCGTGTGACCCTGTTGGCTTTTGATTTTTCATGATTTGAGCAAAATTTGAGAAGTTATGACGATATCATGATTTTTGGTCAAACCAAGTTGTTTCATGAATATAGGAAAATAATAATTATAAAAGTCTAGGGATTGCAGGGTGTGGGACCGACCACGGCTAGGGCATGGTCGTCCGGCTATGTTTCCCGGTCCTGCACAGCTTTCCCTATTTTATAATATTATTTTTCATGAATCCGTGATGTTATGGAGAATCCATGAGTTTTGTTGATAAGGAGGAGTTTTATGAATTTTGGGAATAATAATTATAAAAGTCTAAGGATTGTAAGATGTGGGACTGGCCACGTCTTGGGCATGGCCGGTCGGCTAGGTTGCCCGGTCCCGCACACCTTTCCTTATTTTATAATACTTTTTTTTCATGAATCCATGAAGTTATAGGGAATTCATGAATTTTGCAAAAACAAGGAAAGTTGCTAAATTGAAGGAGTTTTTCGTGAGTTCATGAAAATAACAAAATAGGGAAAAATAATGGAGGAGGCATGGGACCGGCCAAGGCTAGGGCATGCCCGGCCAGCCGATGGGCCCGGTCCTTGGGCGCCTCCTATTATTTTATTATTATTTGTTGTTTTCTTCTGTTTTGCGTAGGATTCCTCATTTGTTCATATTTTTTGGATGCTCGCTCGTGCATCCGGGTGTTCAGTCGTGCATCATTGTCGAGTACACATACACCATTTTTGTGGGGCTTACTCAGTAATAGTTCAGATGCCCGGTGGTTGAGTATTTATTACTAATTTATGAAATTCAGTAGAGAATGATTCATGAAACTGAGTAATAAAGTGAGTAATTATTTATTATCAATCCATAGGATCATCCGTGGATTCGACCATGGATTCAGAATAATGAAGCGAGTATTACCATTCTGTGGGATCGTGGATTTGTCCACAGAATCAGAGTAATAAAATTGTGTATTACCATTTCTTGAGATCAGCCGTGGATTCGATCATGAAATCGGAGTAATGAGGTTATCTATTACCATTCCTTGAGATCAGTTGTGGATTCGATCATGAAATCGGAGTAATTAGATAGAATAGATCATGTTCTAGGAATTCAGTGATGAATGTCACGGTATAACTAATCTATGTGCATAGTCGGAAGGCTGCTAATATCCTGAAGGCGCTTTCAAATCTTACGGAGAATGCCCGAGTCTATACACGGTCTCTCTACATAGTCAGGATCAGTGTTGTTTCTCTCAATCTTACGGAGAACTGCCTAATCGTTCTTCTATGTAGAGGGGGGGGTCTCTCTCCTTATTTAGGGAACAGTGAGTGTCACCGACGTCCTTGTAGTTGCAGGAAATCCTACAACACACCCCTTATCATATCTTGATATTAATTTCTAGATCTATGCATAGAAATGGTAGTAAAATTGCTAAAATTATAAATGGACACCAAGATTTTTTACATGGTTCGATCAATTTGATCTACATACATGATTCTTCACTATGATTGTTAAAATTTACATTGATAACCTCCATTAATGGAGTTCCAAATCTAGTTTTGGGGATGAAGATGATAAAGAAAAATACATTTTCTCTCTCTAAAAATCTCTCTGCAAAATATCTCTCTCTCTCCTAAAATTGTGTCATCCTCTTCTCTCTCCTGCTCTTCTCTTTATATAGGTATCTTCATGGTGGGTGACAGCTCATATTCAACTCATATTTCCCATTTTTTAGGATTTTTGCTATGCTCCTTGCAGGCTCTGCTATGCTCCTCGCAAGATATGCTATCGTGCTCGCGAGATCTGCTATCGTTCTCGCAGACACATTCAGAAACTCGCAGAAAAATTCAGAATCTTGTTGACTCATTCAAAAACTTGCAAACTCATTCATCATCTCGCAGATTATTCCAGAATATCGCAGGAGATGTGATTATTTCGAGGACATGATTATTTTATCGAATGAGGCAGAGGCAATTCGTTCATTTAACATTTTCTCAAGGATTCTACCTTCATAGATAAAAAAAAAGAGGCAACTATGGATTACCAAGAAAACATTTTATGTTCTTTATCTACTCGGCAAGAATCATTTCAAAATGGACAAGAATTTTCACCAGAAATGAAGTAGTAATTTCAGGCAATACTTATTATTTTCATTCAAGGACGGATACTTCTTGTATTTTGAGGATTGAGTACTTCTTATATTTCTTCAATGATACTTCATACTTCGAATACTTCAAGAGTTAATACTTCTTATTAACTTAGCAAAGATATGGAACTTCACAAAAGAATAGAGGCAAGTACGTACTTTTCAAGTCCAGTATTCTTTCGCTCGTTCCTTCATCAACAAAGATCAAAGACTACTACAACAATTGATTTTTCCTTAAAGATCGCTCTTCAAGCAATATTCAAGGAAAAAGAGGCAAGATGTAGGATCAGAATATTGCCACAACAATATTCTTACGAAATTATTAAACAACATTTCTATGAATTCTTCAACAACACTCTGCGAGCGTCGCAGAATAATTCAAAGAATGGCGTAATAGACAACAATATCATAAAACATGAGAAAGATGTGAAAATTTTGTAGTTAGAGAGAATGCTCGCGAGCACAAGGCGGGAGCTCGCGAGAGCAAGGCATGAAATGAAGATTTTGTGGTTATAGATGAGTCTCGCGAGCACTATAGCAGATCCTGCGAGCACTATAGAAGATCTCGCGAGCACGATAGCAGATCTCGCAAGGAGCATAGCAGAGCCTGCGAGGAGCATAGAAGAGCCTACAAGGATCATAGAAAAAATCCTAAAAAAATGGGAAATATGAGTTGAATATGAGTTGTCACCCTCCATGAAGATACCTATATAAAGAGAAGAGCATGAGAGAGAAGAGAAGGACACAATTTTAGGAGAGAGAGAGATATATTTTGCAGAGAGATTTTTAGAGAGAGAAAATGTATTTTTCTTTATCATCTTCATCCCCAAAACTAGATTTAGAACTCCATTAATGGAGGTTATCAATGTAAAATCAAATGTAAATTTTAACAATCATAGTGAAGAATCATGGATGTAGATCAAATTGATCGAACCATGTAAAAAATCTTGGTGTCCGTTTATAATTTTAGCAATTTTACTACCATTTTTATACGTAGATCTAGAAATTAATATCAAGATATGATAAGGGGTGTGTTGTAGGATTTCCTACAACTACAGTCCTGAAGGCGTTAAGCCCTCTCAACAAATAATTATGTAGGAGGACCGCCCAATTCCATTATTCTACATAGAGGGCACAATAAAATGTCAGGGATAGAATGCTCAGCCAGTGGAGGCTTTTCGAAAGACTTATTCATCATGGCTTCGTAAAATATGAATCGTCACATGCCTGAAGCCGTATCAGAAACATGCAATATCATGATCTTACGGTTTTGACCTTTGTTGAAAATCCACCATCAACATTAAGTCCACTGCTTAGTGAGGAACAATCATGTTTCGCAGTAAGCATTAGATGGTGATTTCCAATCGACGAGATCGTGGTTGAACTCAGTCTACAAAGGTAGTTTCAGAATCCTCGATTTGCTCCAATAGTGTCATGTACGAGAAAATGTTCAGGTGAGGACCCTGATAGTGTGATAGAGTGTGATTCCGTGAGCATGGAGGAATGGAGCATCGCTGATTTGGTCAGTCAGTCCCGTTCTGGTTGATTTAACGAGGAAAATACAAATGCATAAAAACCGCGGTACCTAGTCCAGATTTGAACACCACATTATATTGAGCCGCTACAGACACCATCCTACTACCAATGAACTTCGAAATGGAACGTAGTTGAGCCTTAATCAATCTCACACTGATCAAGGTACATTTGCGCTCCTTACGTATTTGAACCCCAACATGATTATACGCACTTGATTTCCTTAGCTGATCTCACCCACAACCAAGAGTTGCTACGACCCAAAGTCGAAGACTTGATAAACAAATATGTCTCACACAGAAAAGTCTATTGGAATAGATAAATCTGTCTCCCACAGAAATACCTATGAGTTTTGTTCCGTATTTTGATAAATCAAGGTGCACCAATTGATAAACCATACTTATATTCATGAATAACATCCTAGTATAATCAATCACCTCACAATAATCTTAATCGTATGGAAGCGAAACAAGATATTGTAGAATCATAAACGATGGGACGAAGATGTTTGTGACTACTTTTAATCTTACCTATCGAAGATAAATCTTAAGCAAAACTTAGCAAAGATAATACTCAATCACGATAGTAGAATTAAGATCAGAACATGCAACTACAGAGAAAATAGTTGTGTCTGGCTTCACAATCCCAATGAAGTCTTTAAGTCGTTAACCTACAGGGTTTCGTGAAAAACCTAAGGTTAGAGGAGAATCGACTCTAGTCGCAACTAGTATCACACAGAAGGTATGGGGATTAGGTTTCCCAGTTCCTATAGTTCTCCCTTATATAGTTTTCAAATTAGGGTTTGCAATCAAGGTTACCTTGGTAACAAAGCATTCAATATTCACTGTTATATAAAAACCTGATTATACTCAAGCTAATATCTTTCAACCGTTAGATCGAACTTAGCTTGTAATACACAAATGAAATGTACCTTCATTTAGGTTTGAGAAACCATACCTAAACGTGTACACTAGGTTGGCTCAACAGTAGTTAACCGAATCTAGCTATATGAACACTCTCATATCAACCTTATTCATGTTAACCACAACTAGTTCAAATGACTCAAATGAAACTAGTTATAGAGTTGTTCAATTGCTATATTCTCATAGAAGTATATAAGAACACAATTGAAGAAAAATTGGTTTGATTCACTTGAATCAATTCATGAACATTATAGACATGGTCTGCAAAGGATGCATTCCTTATTATATAAATGTATTAGTTCATGAACAAACGATTTTAGAATTTTAACCACTCAAGTATGCAAGCGGGTACGCATACTTCAAGTAGACGGATATGCATACTTCCAAACACAACAAAAATTCCCGGACTCAAACCCTTCTCCAGTGCGCGTACGGGTATGTGTATTTAGGTACTCGGAATTTCACAACTAACAGGTACGTATACGGGTATGAATACTATAGTTTCGGTCATGGATAATATATATGCAAGAACACATACTATGTTTATAATCCAATGATGGTTAAGTGTTCTCAACTCTATGTCAATCATTAAAACATTCTTAGAGGATGACAATAACTGTTTTCACGAACTATTAGCATCAAAGCATTTTTCAAGTTATTGAAATAATCATTACGAAACATTCCAAGTCTACACCAAATGATTGTATCACACAAACCATGTAAGATGTTACTCGGCGATTTTCACATGATCATCTTTTGACTTTCGTCAAGAATACAAGATGAACTTGGTTCAAGCGAAAGCTTAACAACACATATTTCGAGAAATATGTAAGCGAGTTAAACTCAACTCGAAATCTCAAATGTGTATAATCGAATACTATATAGTAATACGACTTTTGTCTCAATATAGGAGATAGAGTAGAAGTAGACTTTCCAAGTGATGGATGAGTTTTAGTCTCCACATACCTTTTGTTGATGAAGTCCCACAAGCTCTCCTTAGTAGTTTTTCGTCTTCAATTGATGAACGCCATGAAGTTTAATGCTCAACTAGACAATCTTTCCTAGTCTGAGACATCACTATAAGTAGACTAGAAATCAAGACTTATAGTTTTGATCACTAACATTGACAAACAAGCTTGAGATAACAACGCTTGAGAGTTCGACCGAGCAGTGCTCTAACATTAATATTATTGAAAACTCTGTTTTATCATGGTATTAGAAGGAAATCATTAAGGATATATTTCTTGGGATATGTGTTCTTCTTCCTCTGCCACTCACATCTTTCGTATCTCTTCCTAATGACAACACTTGAAACTCACACATCTGAATCCTGATGATATATCTATTGATACAATGATACTTACAACCCTTCCCCCAATAATGATACTCCTTCATACCCTTCTTTTGACTTATTTTTTTTAAATCTCTACCATTCACAACTTTTACCAACTTTAACATGTAATTAACATGTGTAGAATCTAGATTAGAGTGTTGCACTGGTCATGTTCTAAATGTAAATTGGATGAATAGTTCACTAATATTTTATTTTATATGAAGTTTTCTAGCTGCTCTATATGTATGTGTAATTTTAATACTACACTGTAATTTTGATGAACTTAATGAGAGAAATTGAAAATGAAACTGCAACTAGGATGTTTAAGGAAACCGATAAAATAGAGATATAACCAACTCTTAATCCCGAAAATAGTGAAACTCCACCTCAATGTTTCATAGTAATGAGATGAAATATATAGAATCGAGAACAAAATATACACAAAAAAATGTGTCTATCAGTAAAACATTCTATTTGGTTTTGTAACCTAATTTAGAAACTTGTTAGAGCATTGCTTGGTCGAACTCT
Organism: Papaver bracteatum; assembly: GCA_023529315.1. Lineage (NCBI taxonomy): Eukaryota > Viridiplantae > Streptophyta > Magnoliopsida > Ranunculales > Papaveraceae > Papaver > Papaver bracteatum. Next base: position 210,018 of record JAJJWX010004567.1, read on the forward strand.
CAAGCATTGCTATCTCAAGGTTGTTTGTCAAATTTAGTTATCAAAATTATATGTCTTTATTTCTAGTCTACTTATAGCTAAGTCTCGGACTATGATAATTAAATGTAGTTGAGCTCCAAACTCCATGACGATCATCTTATGAAGACAAAGAACTACTCAAGGAACCAGTAGAACTCCATTCTACTAAAATTTATGTGGAGACTTGAACTTATCTATCACTCAAAAGTCTATCTACTCTATCTCCTACTTTTGAGACAAAAGTCTTATAAGTATGATAGTTTTCATACATACACATTTGCTATTTCGAGCCGAGTTTACTCGCTTATCTATTTCTCGAAATATGTGTTGGTAAGCTTTCGCCTTAACCATTATTCATCTTTACCCGTGACGAAAGTCATGATGACATTTCAATATTGAAAATAGCTTTAATGATGATAGTTATGAATAACAATTGTTATAACATTATAAAAGAATGTTTCAATGATTGAAATGTAGAGTTGAGATTACCATCTATGGATATAAGCATATATAGTGTGTTCGCACATTAGTGTATAAATCCATGTGCCGGAAACCAAGTGTGTGCATACGGTATTGGTAAAGGAGACAGGTTGGGTACGAGTACCCGTACGCATACTGGCAGAACTTTTCCTCCCGGAAAATTCTGTTGAGTTTGGAGTTTACGAACTCATAAACCAGTCACCATATGTACGCATACCCATACACGTATTGGCGGAACTTTTCTACCCGAAAAATTCTATTGAGTTTGGAAACTCAAATCTGGTAGCTAAGGTATGCATACCCGTACGCGTACCCAAGATGGTTATTTCTCAAATCGGTAGTTCATGAACTTAAAACAATAAATTATAAGGAATGCAATCTTTGCAAATCGTGGCTATATTGTTCATGAATTGATTCAAATGAATCAAACCAATTTTGTTTCAATTGTGTCTATGTATAAAGACCTAAGCAATTGAACAACTCTTCAAATAGTTCTTTTGAAGTCATTTGAACTAGTTATGAGAAAGATGAATACGGCTAATATGAAAGTGCTCATATGGCTAACCATTGGTTAACTATTTGTGAACCAACTAAGTGTACACGTTAGGTACGGGTACTCAAACCTAAATGAAATACATTTCATTTATGTGACAAGCTAAGTTTCGATCTAACAGTTGAAAGATATTAGCTTGGTTGAATCAGGTTTTTCATCTAACGGTGAATATTAAATGCTTTGTTACTAAGCAAACATTGATTGGAAACCCTGATTTGAAAACTATAAAAAAGAGAACTCTATCAACTGGAAAAACTAATCCCAACACCTCCTGTATGATACTAGTTGGTTTAGATAGAGTCGATTCTCCTTTAACCTTAGGTTTCTTCTCGATACCATGTAGGTTAACAACTTAAAGGCTTCATTGGGATTATGAAGCCAGATAAAACTATTTCTCTTGTAGTTGAGCGATCTGATCTTGCCATTTTCTATCATACGATTTCAATTAAAAGATTGACTTGAGATTATATCTACGATAGGGCAAGATAATTAAAAAGAAATCACAAACATTTTCGTCTCATCGTTTGTGATTCCGCAATATCTTGTTTCGCTACCATACGATTAAGATTATTGTGAGGTGATTGTAATTCTAGTATGTTCTTCGAGAATATAAGTCTGGGTTACCGATTGGTTCCTATTCACCTTGATTTCTATCAAAAGACGGAACAAACTTGTAGGTTTATCTGGGGGAGATAGATTTATCTATCATCGTAGACTTTTCTATGTGATATAGATTTCTTTATTCAAGTCTTCGACTTTGGGTCGTAGCAACTCTTGGTTGTGGGTGAGATCATCTAAGGGAATCAAGTGCGTAGCATCCTGCTGGGATCAGAGACATAAGGAGCGCAACTGTACCTTGAATCAGTATGAGATTGATTAGGGTTTAAGTACAGTCTAGACCGAAGTTAGTTTGTCATAGGCTAGTGTCTGTAGCGGCTTAATACAATGTGGTATTCAATATGGACTAGGTCCCGGGGTTTTTCTGCATTTGTGGTTTCCTCTTTAACAAAACTTCTAGTGTCTGTGTTATTTCTATTCACCATTATATTTTTTTATATAATTGAAATATCACAGGTTGTGTGTTGTATCGATCAATTGTGAAATCCAATTTTTGTTTGTTGATTGGAAATTAATCTCTTGTATTTGATAAAGACTCACAGATTTATATTTGTTTGAGTATATATCAAATCGAGAGATAGAGATATTAACACCTTGATATATATTTTATTAAGATTGAGTCTGACTGTCTAGTTGATTCTCTTAAAAGTATATTCGAGTTAGTCCATACAGATTGCTAATCGAAATATTGGGTGAGGTTGTTAGACCCCCGCATATTCAAAATTGTTGCCTTAAGTTTATTTCTGATCCCTTCTGAGTTAAGGCTATAATATTCACACGAATTTGGCCCCTAGTTATATATGGCGGGCTTGATTATTCTCGCTAAGACATGTATTGAGGAAAGCGTATTTTAGGAAAGTATATTCCTAGATCAAGTTTGTTCATATCTTTAGGAATGAGACATGTCTTTGAGATCAAGTAAGTATGGGTTATAAAAAGGGAAGGGTACCAAGTACGCCACCAACTTATTCATTCGACAATATGTATGGACAAAACCTAATACAATCTCAAGAAGATATAATTAAAGATCCTTGAACAATATGTATATAAAGTTTATATCTCTTTCATTTCACAAATATAATGTTTAAGACAATAAATTCCATGAACTTGATTGAATATAAGAGTACTTGGAAGATCTTATAAATCAATGTCCAAGATCAATCTACTCGTATCCTAATAAAGATGATCTGAATTGTGCCAAGTATGAAACTTGTTATCTATCTTACAAGATACGAATTCTACAAAAAAAAATCTTGTAGTTAATCACAATTAATATGGATTTATCTACTAAAATTTATCACGTACTTCTTGTGCTATTAGGAATAAGTAGGATACAAGGGTGTTGGTGGGTGTAATTGAAGACGAGAGTTCAAAAATGAATGTGTATCGTGTTTAAAATGTGTTAAATATGAATTACATTGGGAGTTTTTTTCCTTCCTTCAGTGAAAATTTAATTTCGATCCACTCCTTCAAAATAAATTTTCTATCTGATGTTTTTCCATGTCGCTGTTTCTACACAATTAATTATTAAAATATAATTTTTTTTCCTAGCTGCTTAATTTCTCACAAAAGAACTTATTCATGACAAAACTTGACAAAAAAGTATTTGTACTTGTTTTATAAACTTTTTTTATTGTTGAAATATTAAATAGTTTCCCATTAAAATTAGATTGATTTTAAAATAGCTATAAGTTATATATTTCTTATATTTAAAGGAAAACATAAACAATAAATATTAATAAAATTTATCTTAAGAGAAAAAATTCAATGGTTTGAAATAAATTTACAGAATAATTATATAAATATTTCAAATAAATTTATAAATACATAAAAAAGTAGTGTAATTATCAATTTGCTCATAAACATGTCGAGCACAAAAACGCAAACGGATAAGACTCAATATAAAATATTTTCTAAGTAGTTTTAAAAGGTTCTCTATTGATTCAAACGTTTTACATGTACCTATGAGATATGCGTAGAGGAAGATGAAAGAATATTTCACATAGTACTTTTAATATTTTATATTGAGTCTAGTATAATAAACATAACAGGTAATCATTAAATATTTTATATTGAGTCTAATATGTTTCACATAGTACTTTTAATATTTTATATGAAAGAAGAACACATATCCTAGGTAATCATCAAATACTGCTTAGAGTCTTAGATCTTGGAAATATTTTGCAGAAAACAAATATAACAGAAGAAGTTTCAAAATTACTTCTTTTGACGTATTTGAATTTAGGATATCATTCTGGGTTTTCTGTTTCATCATCCAAAGGCAACTTGAGAAATTTAAAAACGCTAAGGTTATATTTTGGAAACTTACCTGAAACTATATCGAAGTTGGCACAACTAAGACACTTATGCCTCTTCGAAGTTTCACTAGATCAGAAATTTCGATTTGAGAATCTTACAAACCTCCAGATTATTGATGGTCTAGTGGCTGGGGAGTGGATAACAAAATTTTTTTTGGAGAACCTTTCAAATCTTCGAAAATTGTTTATAGATGGGACCACGCGGTTACAAACTGATATAATCATAGATGAGGTAGTTCGAAGTTCACCATCGTCATCGCCATCCCAGTAGCACATTCCCATTAAGAAATTGGGTATCGATAGTTATGAAGAGCTTCCGAAGTTAATATTTGATTATCTTTCTTGTTGTTATAACCTTCACACAAGTTAATATTTGATTGCTAGTTGGTTTGTAGTAGTTTTAAGATATCTCAAGTTGTCTCTTTCTAGTTGTTGCTTTAGTGCAACCTAGTTTTCTCTTTATTTTAGTTTTTTTCCTTGTTTTCTTTCGTCTTCTCCTGGAATTTTCCTTCTTTAGTTGTATTCGCCTTGCACACGGCTTGTGTGTTTTTAATTTTATTAACGTTTGCCGATCAAAAAAAAAAAAACAATGTATTTGAATGGTAAATTAGAAATTCTCAAACTCTAGAAATACCCACCAAACCTCACCAAGTTAACACTGATTGACAGCTTTTTTATTGAAAATCTGATGGCAGCTCTTCAACATCTCCCAAAACTCACGTTTTTATGCTTAGATGGGTGTAAATATGAATGAGAGGAAATGGTATGTTCTTCATAATGATTCCCTAACCTCGAATGTTTAGATTTGTATGGCATTAATAGTACAGAGTGGAAAATCGAACAAGGTGGAATTCCCCAACTTAATGAGTTACATCTAGTATCATGTGATAAATTGAGTATGCTTCCAGAAGGATTAAGGTTTATGACTGCCTTAAAAACATTGAAGATTGAGGAGACGCCATTGCTCAAAGGAATGGTTGTAGATGGAGGAGAGGATTGGTACAAATTTCAACATACACCCTCCATAACATATCATGATATAGCTTTTCCATAACTTACACTAGCAAACTTTACTTCTTAGTTACCGTTTATTTGTTTTCTTCCCACAAGAATATCCTAGGTTTATTTTGTTAGGGGCATTGCCATGAATGTTTAGTCCTTATCATTGGATAATGACAAGTCCTATAAGTACTATGATGTAATGTCTTTTACAATACTCCCTCTGTTCCATTTTAGATGATGTTTTAGGGTTATATTTTTGTTCCACAATACTTGAAAGTTTTCATATTTTTCCACAAAGCTGCCAATTACACCCTTACAATTTTCTTGGAACTATAAAAAAAAAATTAAATGCACAAATAGCAATTAATGTTTGAAGACTTTTCTCAAGGGTATAGATGGAAAACCTTCATATCTCTCTCAATTTCTTAATCTGCGTGAAAACTCCAAAAACATCATCTAAAGTGGAACAGAGGGAGTATCTTTTATCAACATTTATAACATCTTAATATTATTGAAAACTCTGTTTTATCATGGTATTAGAAGGAAATCATTAAGGATTTCCTGGGATATGTGTTCTTTTTCCTTTGCCACTCACATCTTTCGTATCTCTTCCTAATGACAACACTTGAAACTCACACATCTGAATCCTGACGATACATCTCTTGATACAATGATACTTACAACCCTTCCCCAAATAATGATACTCCTTCAAACCCTTCTTTTGACTTATTTTTTTTAAATCTCTACCATTCACAACTTTTACCAACATTAACATGCAATTAACATGTGTAGAATCTACATTAGAGTGTTGCACTGGTCATGTTCTAAATGTAAATTGGATGAATAGTTCACTAATATTTCATTTTATAGGAAGTTTTCTAGCTGCTATATATGTGTGTGTAATTTCAATATTAATATTACACTGTTGTGTGTGTAATTTTGATACTACATTGCAATTTTGATGAAGTTAATGAGAGAAATTAAAAATGAAACTGTAACTAGGATGTTTGAGGAAACTGATAAAACAGAGATATACCCAACTCTTAATCCCGTTGAAACAAATTACTAGGGAATGTTTAGAGATTGAAACCAATTATAGTATATTATTACCAGTTATATTTCAGACTACCTGTCTTTAGCAGCTAGATTAAAAAAAAAAACCTCTATAATAATACCATAAAAATTTCGGGTAATTTTAATTCTTAACTACTAGTACTACATCTTTCATATTTCATACTAATGTAAAGATAAGTAAGTACTATATATCACATGGATTATCTAGACATTCCTTTTTGTTTGCATTTTCTCTGAATTCTTTCTTCCTTTCTTCTAGACTTATTGAAAAAGCGGGGATCTAACAACCACACCCAATATTTCGATTAGTAATCTGTATGGACTAACTCCAATATATTTTCAAGAGAATCAACTAGAAAGTTAGACTCAATCTTAAGAAATATATATCATGGAGTTAAATATCTCAATCTCTAATTCAATTTGCAATCAGCAAATAGAAATCTGCGAGCCCGATTGAATATAAGAGATATAAACTTGGATGGTACCAAAGACCAATATCCAAGGATCAATCAATTTCCAATCAACAACCAAAGGTTGCATTTCACAATTGATCGATACAACACACAACCTGTTATATTTTAATTATATAATAAAATATAATACGGAAAAGAAATAACACAGACATCAGAAGTTTTATTAACGAGGAAACCGCAAATGCTGAAAAACCCCGGGACCTAGTCCATATTGAACACACACTGTATTAAGCCGCTACAGACAATAGCCTACTACAACTAACTTTGGTATGGACTGTAGTTGAACCCCAATCAATCTCACTCCAAGGTACAGTTGCACTCCTTACGTCTTTGATCCCAATAAGATACTATGCACTTGATTACCTTAGATGATCTCACCCACAACTAAGAGTTGCTACGACCCAAAGTCGAAGAGTTGCTACGAACAAACTCTTCAACATTAAGAGTTTCTACGAACAAACTAACACAAAATTCTTGTTCTGTTGTATTCTTTTTATCACAACATTCAACATTCATTCTTCCATGATCAGTTGGAACCACAGAGGTATTTATGCTTGCAATTTTGCTTTTAAATCCTAAACCATTTGTGTTCCCAAAGGATTTCTGACCAAATAGCATTGCTGAAATTTTGTCAGAACTTTCAGATAACCTCTGCAAATCATCCTAAAGAGTATTAATCTCTTTTTCTTTAGGGCCATGGTTTTGGTGAGTTTATCATTGAGACAATCTATCTCAAGATTTTTCACATGTATTGATGATTCAAGTTTCTTCAATGAAGCTTTTAATTGAAGATTTTCTTGAAGAACTTCTATATTCAAGAATTCAAAAATTCAAAAATCTCTGTTTCAGACTCAAGTTTTGGATCAGAATTTAAGTAGGTGGATGTTTCTACTGCGAGAGCTGAGGGTTCATTACATCCATCATACGTATCCAAGATGTCGACACCTAGGAAAGATTTTTCTTGTGTTGAATCATCTGAAGTAAAGACTGACTAATGACGTTTATCACATCTATTGCTTCTTTTCACAAACTCTTTGATCTTTTCTGTTATCAGTGATTTATCAAAACCAACATGATTGGAACAACATTCATCAACCCAAGACAAGTTATAGGCTTCACTGTCGTTGGAAACAATATTGAATGCAGATGTTCTCACAAAATTTTGATCAAGAATTTTTAACTTTCCAACAAGAGTATTTATGGAAAGAGTATCAAGGTTATTTCCCTCAACGATGGCATGCTTCTTAAAATCGTATCCAGATGGCAGCGATATGAGAATTTTCATCACAATGTCCTTTTCAGGAATAATATTACCCAATGCAAAAGATGCATTAACAGTTTCAGACACTTTGTGATTAAACTCATCACTTATAAGGTCTTTAAACGTGTTATCCTGCTCTAATACCAATTGAAAAAGCGGGAGTCTAACAAATTGATATATCAAGGTGAACATGAACCAATTGATAACCCATACTTATATTCCCGAAGAACAACCTAGAATTATAAATCACCTCACAATAATCTTAATCGACTAGCGAAAGAAGATATTGTGGAATCACAAACGATGAGACGAAGATGTTTGTGAAAAATTAACCCACAAGACACAATTGAAGAAAAATAAGTTTATATAAGTTATCTATATAAACTTAAGTTTATATAAGTTCATATCCATGGTTTGCAAGTATGCATTCCTTAGTTTATATAAGTTTAAGTTCACGAATAACCATTTTTAGAAACTAACCCACTTAAGTACGCATAATGGTACGCGGACTTAAGTACCCGGGATAAATTTGTTTTTAGTTCACAAACTCCAACAGAAATTCACGGGATGTGAACCTCCGACAGTGCGCATACTGGTACGCGGACTTTAGTTCCGATTTTCCTGAGCAGCAAAGTACGCATACTTTGGTTCAAGGAATAAGGACTTACACATGTATGAGTTATCACACAATGTTTATATCCTTTCAAGGTCATATTCTAAGCTCTCATTTCAATCATTGAAACATTCTTAGAGGACTTTATATAGTTGTTATTCACAAGCTATTTTTCGTCAAAGCGATTTTCAAGTAATTGAAACTAATATGACTTTCGTCACTAGTAAAGATGAACTTGGCCAAAGCGAAAGCTTACCAACACATATTTCGAGAAATAGATAAGCGAGATAAACTCAGCTCGAAATAGAAAATGTGTATAATCATAGTCTATATAGCAATACGACTTTTGTCTCAAGATAGGAGATAGAGTAGATAGACTTTTGAGTGATAGATAAGTTCAAGTCTCCACATACCTTTTAGTCGATGAAGTTCCACCAGTTCCTTGAGTAGTTCTTCGACTTTGTATGATGATCGCAATGGAGTCTAGAGCTCAACTACACTTTATATCCTAGTCCCAGACTTAGCTATGAGTAGACTAGAAATCAAGACTTATAGTTTTGGCAACTAAAATTGACAACAATCTTGAAATAGTAACGCTTACGAGTTCGGCCGAGAAGTGCTCTAACACTTATGCTCTAGTTGTTACCAACAGTAAACTCATTATTGTATTGGTGAAAACTCTTCTCCTAGTAACCGAACACATAAACCGAAAATTAATTCAATAAATGAGTCATTAGTGAACCAACATGCATGCATCAAAATGGGAATGAAATTATTGAGCCAAAGAAAAATCATCAAATCAATGTGTAGTCACAATTATTAGTTTAATTCACTCCGCCACTTACAACATAATCTACCGAAAATGCTAGAAGCGGCACTATCCAAAGGCAAAATAAAATAAAAATTGTACTTCTTATATTTTATTTTTCATAGTGAATCCAAGCAAAGGGGTACAAACCTTGAATCCAATTTTCTGTTGTAGGGCTTTCATTGTATCCTGAAGGCATTATTTCACATACCTATTGTAATTGCCAATTAATATTGGGAGGGTAGAAATAATCGTCTAAAAGAAATCTATTCGAGCCTTGAAGTGTGGAGTACAACAATTTCTTTGTGTTTATTTCATCCTCTATTTGAACCCATTTTCCAACAGTTATTTCCTATATTCTCTAACACGTTTAATTGTGCTTCCCCTCGTATCCTTTATTCTCTCGTCCATCCATTCCATCCCCCTTGGATGTTTTTAGTTTCTTGGTCATAAATACTGCAAGATCCCCGATACTTATTGCTGTCTAACTTTTGATGCATTTCTCAACAGCTTCAATTCTATTGTAGTAGGAGGAGAATTCCAAAGACATGAGCTACATATGGGTTTTTGATGCATTTCTCAACTTGTCTACTTCTTCTTTTTGTTTTCTAGAATGCATTATTATGTCAACATTTTTCATTTATATTTTGTTTTGTTTCCATTAGTCAGTAAGAATTCACCAAGCAGGGACGGTACTGGGGGTGGCTTAGGGGTGCTCCAGCCACCCCGAGATCTCCAAAACTCGCCCAAAAACTATTTTTTTCATGTGTAATTTTTGGGGATTTTTTTTAGCCCCCTAGGAATTTAATGTTTATCCCACTCAGACTTAGAATCATGTTTCCATCGCTGTCGCCAAGTATAAAAAGTAAAAACTTCAAGAATGGTGAGGTAGATGAGCAAGTATAAAAAGTAAAAACCTATCGAGGCTGATAGCAAAATTCCATCCACATGAGGTTCGGTTAGCCGATAGTTTGTGTAAAGATTTGAAATATTTCTGATGCGGAAACTTTTACGTATATCCAAATTCTCATAAAAGGTCAGGTCTTATGGGAAGTATTTTAAAGAAGGCTATTATTGGGGTGTCACATTCTATTAGAAGGGCTTCACTTGGATTCTTAGTGTCAAAAAAAGTGGTTATGGGATATCCTAACACCAAATTAAAATATCTAGATTACCCTTGAACTAAAATAAAAACTTAAAAACCTAATATTTTCTATTCTAATTCAAGAAAAAAAACTGCTCATCTTCATCTTTCTTCTCTTCCTCTCCTCGTAGCTTCAATTTCAGTTACGTTTCTGCTGGTGTTACGTCTGGGTTCAGGTTTAATTTCTAAACGTAAAATTTGATTAGAACTTACGTCTGGGTTCGGGTTGAATTCAACCGTAAAATAGGATTTGCATGTAGTCTTACGTCTAGGTTTTGTTTTAATCAAACCGTAAAATGTAGTATTACGTCTATGTTTCGTTTATTCAAACCGTAAAATGTAGGCTTACGTCTAAATTAGTCTTAGGCTTACGTCTAGGTTAGTAGGTTAGTTACGTCTAGGTCTAGGTTAGGTTAGTGGGTTAGTTCTAGGTTAGTTACGTCTAGGTTAGTGGGTTAGTTTTAGTCTTACGTCTAGGTTAGTAGGTTAGTTTTAGCCTTACGTCTAGGTTAGTCTTAATCAAACCGTAAAATGTAGATTTCTTTCGTCCTATTAATAACCAGTTACGGTTGAGAGTTCATCCAAACCTAACCTCAAATAGGGATTACGGTTGGGAACGAAGATTCAACCCAACCGTAACAGGACCAGTAAGTCGAAAAATCCAAAAAACTTTTTACGTACTTTAGCTAATTTTCTCTATCATACAAAGATTCACCCACTAACTTGTTTCATTTATTTTGGTTTGGGTGAATCAAAATTTAGGGTTTGAAATAAATTTCCAAAGAAATTCTTTTTTTTCTTCTCTCTAGTTTTTTTTCCCCACAAAAACTGTCCCAGAATTCATCAAGTATATAACAAAATTCATTAATTTAATTATTATCTAATTAAACGAAATTAAAATTAATTAAATAAGGATTGTTTAGTCATTGCAAAATTATTTGAGATAAGGGGTTTTTAAAATTTCTTATGGGTGACCTGTTTTTGTCCTATTAGGTGACGCCCCTCTAATGGAATGGGACGCCCCAATAATAGCCTTCATTTTAAACCTTAGATTACTTGATGCAACCGGATGACAAGTACTTGTTTCATATATCAGAAGAGTAGGATCTCACCTTTTTCTCTCTAAGGCCTCTTCCTATGCACATGCAAAAAAAATGGTGTTTGGCATGCCAGGTGGCTTGCCAAACCATTTGTGCCACTATGGGGAAACCGCAGAGCGATCGAATCCCTAGCGAGCGATATTGTGAATATCGTTCAAAATTCACTATATCGCTACCGATATAATCAATATCGCCACCGTTTAAGTTTCTGACGCCTATAAATACCGCATCTCTACTCCCACCTTCTCAATTCTCCTCAATTCTTCTTCTCAAAACCTTCTGAAAAACCTCTGAGTTTCTTTAAACTTTTGTTCTAAAACGATTATCTTCAACAGATATGGAGAGAATAAAAAGAAACAAAAAAAAGGAAAGTATCTAGTAGTACCTCAGGCACTGGAGAAAATTTTGTTGTGGATACATATTATGAGTTTAATAATGTTAGACTAGTAGCATGTGAAGGTGTATTCTCTAATCACCTTTCTTCTAATGAAGGGAGATGTAACGCTATATATCTAAGAGGTGGATGGAGTGAGTTACGTACAATTTTTCAATTACTTCCTCCTGCTGTTCAAGAGAGAGTGGGAAGATATCCTTGGCGACATCTATATCTAATACAACCTAGAAACCACAGGACTCAAGGTGTTCAAGTTATATTAGAACGATGATGGAAGACTACAAATACGTTCTTTTTCAAGGACTTTGAATGCGGTAAGTAGGTCTTTTCTAGTAATTTAATTTTTACATTATGTGTTTTGTTTCATAAAAATCAACAAATTCTAATTATGAATAATTATTGTTAATAGGAGTTACACCGCTAGATTTATACATGTTAACCGGAATTCCATGCCAAGGGAACTTACTTCCATTTAATAGACTAAAGTGGCAATCAGAAGATAGATGGAAAGAAAAACTTCCATTATACTCAAATGAATTAGAAGGAAATCCTACACATAGACAAATAAAAGCAAATGGGTTGAAGGTGTCTGGGTTGAAAAGTTTTTTCCAGCGTTATGCTGTAAAAATGCGTCAAAACAGGGTAGCTGGTAATCAATATTTGATCCCCGAACATTTTGAGGAGCTAGAACGTCTGTTTGTATTGTGGAAACTGGGCCAATGTATGTTTCCAAATTCTAGCTCAGTAGTGTTAATTGGGTTTCTCGAAGCATTAGAAGATTTAGAGAAAGCACCAACATATGATTGGGGGACTGCGATTTTATCAGAGATTTACATTGCCCTAAGTGAAAACTCGACGTGTGGAAAAGATAGCTTTAATGCTTTTTGGGGAGTTCTGGAGGTAAGAACCAATATTTTTCACATTATGTATTTATTTGTCATTTTCATATGGAAAAGTTATTAACCTCCTGAATGTTATTATTTTCAGTATTGGTGGTATACATATTTTCGCGTTTCGGAACCTTGTCTTAAGAATTATACGAATGTTTTTACGATCATACGGAAGTATGATTATGAGAATTGGGAAGCTGCGCAGATTGAAGATGGTCAACATGCTGCTATTGTTCATAAGATTCAGCAGTTGAGTAGAACAAGCCATAACCTTATCTCACAGCCATATGAAGCAGTACCTGAGTTCCAAGAAGAACTAGGTCAGACAATGGTAGAGTTAATCCTTAGAAGGATGGTGTTATACAGCCTTATTTCTGAGAAGGGTGTTTGGTATTATGGTGAAAGAAAACTTCTTCTGTTGCAAGGGAGATCAGTGATAGTTGTCAACCCTTATCCCAGTACAGATGTTTCAGCAGACGATTACTTTAAATTGATAAGGGGAGGTCATCGTTGGCAACAAGCTGATTAATTGATCCATGAGCCGATTGACAGAAATGAGTACCTATCTTGGTTTAATATTATTTTCAAGACAAAATTTCCATGCAACCGCAAATTTTGGGTCAGATGGATTTCCCAGCTATAGGTAGGTTGCCACTTGACAATGAATTTCTTCCTTCCCAACCTCCACCAGAGACGGGTGACATATTTGCATATCCTTCTCAAAGTTCATCGTCAAACATGCCACCCTTTTCTTGGGAAGTAAAGACTATATCCAGCACATCTGGAGAGATTTTTAGTTTTCCAATTGTTTCAAGTGCACCTACTCGGACTTATCCATACCCCGGGGTCAATGCTACAGAGTTGGATTATCAGACCCGTTGTAACGATTATGCAGCTCTTGTTCAGGGATTTCAGAATATGCACTTGGAACAGATGCTAAGTTTGAGGGAAAACATGATGTTTGAGATGAGTCAAGGACTTGAGGGTAATGATTGTTCAGGTGGTAGTAGGGTAATGAGTCCCGGTGTTACAGGATCTGGTAGAGGAATGACTCATTTGAGTCCCGGTGTTACAGGAGCTGGTAGAGGAATGAGTCCAACCGGAAGTCAGCAAAGTCACCAAAGTCGTCGAAGTCACCAAAGTCATGGAAGTCAGCAAAGTCGTGAAAGAAGTGAAAGAAGTTTGAGACGTCGTCCTATGGAGGAGGTACCAGAAAGTTCAACCCCATACATGGTGTTAGATACTCAAGGTGGTGAACAAAACATTGTCTTGGATACAACTCCTACACGTATGTTTAGTCATTTGCCAACTGACATACTGACTCCAGGTGGTGGTGTGAACATGGAAGTAGTTAGGCAAACGAATTTGTACACCCCAATTGCCTCAACCTCATCAGCATTTCAACCATTCCAGAAACACTATCAACCACACCCATTTCAAGATTTGTATCGTGTTCCCATACCCCCTACTCCCATTGCTTATCAAGGTTATGGTGATTCTGATGAGACTCAAGCACCAAGCGAGTCTCAAACCGGCAGCTTAACTAATTTGTTGAACAACTCTATGGATCCAGAAAATGCAGGCAATTGGATCTTTGGTCCGGGAGGAAATGGACAAAGAAATGAGTAGTTTAAATGTTTTCTTTTAAATGGACAAGGAAATGAGTAGTTTAAATGTTTTCCTTTGTATTCCATCTTTAGAAATCGCGCACTGCTCCAAGTTTCAAAGTTTCCGTATTCTGGATAACGACGAATACGAGGAACAAGCAAGTGTCACTACTACTACTAGGTTCACCTCCAACATCAGCTCTCTCTGCTCATTGAAGTTATATGACTGTCCTGCTTTGGGATATTTACCACGAAAATGGAGGACTTCTCTCACCAAACTATGGATTGAGGATTGTAAAAAACTGGGGGCTTATTATTATTCTTATGATTTGACATCCCTCCCCAATCTTCAAACTCCTCGGAGACCAGTTAGGGGCGAGTGTTTCAGATTTCTTTGATAGAGCCTATGACTTCCATTCTTATGGGTTAGAAGAAACTGTTGTCGAATTATATATTCCAGGATCAACATGTTATTTTATCAGATGAAACCTTTAATTGCTGTTTTTATTTGTGTTAGAAATTTGCGTTTTTTTTTTTTTTTTGAAGCATGAATTCTTCAAGGACCCAAAATCTAAGAAATTGTACATGGCAATCAGAACAACCGCATACCTGAGCAGAAACAAAATAACAACCAACCACAACAAATTAGTTTTGCGTAACCGTTACGGAAACTTGATAGATATTAGAGAACAATCCTTAGTAGCCAAGTCTAGTGATTTTTCTTTTTTTATCACTTTCATTTTTCTTGTTTAGAAGGAGATTTTTTGGATTATGTACTTCTTCTGTTTTTCATGTTTCTAGTAAAACTTCTTGGGTACCTGGTGAGCTCTCTCTCTCATTTTATCAAACTGCTCAAAGATGGACCGTCTTAAAAAGAATTCTTGCAAAATAATTAAAGAAGAAAAAAAAACAAAAAACAATCGTCATATGAATGGAGGGCCCAAAGGGTATCCAACTCACAGCCAATTAGCACCCGGCTTTCCCCTCTAAGAAATATATACATAGTTCTCATTATCGTAGCCTCCAATGTGGGACTATTATTAAACACTTGATTCAAGTCACAAGCACACAACTCAGCTTGTGGAACCCAAACGTCTCCCCTCGTATAATCGATACCAAAACTGAGACTCACCAACAAAAAGTAACATAAGAAATCCCCTCACGCTGGAAATTTAGCGTATACTACAACACATCACAACACAAACCTGTTTGACCGCTGTGCTACTTCCATTAGTGAATGCCATGGCTTTTTCCGTCTGTCAACTCCAACCACTTAAAATCAGGGATAGCCATGACGAATACTAAAGAATTCTATGTTAACCGTTTTGGTTTAGCAAAAAACGACGATCAGGGACACCGGACCATCGGTGCACAAAGTCTACAAGTTTGGCACATTCAATAATCTTCACATCGATAAAATTTTATTTTATTTACAACTTCTTTCTTATCAGTTCAAAACAAAAGCAAAAACTATTAATAATACTATCAAACTACTGAAATGAAATCCAAAAATTCAAATTGAAATCAGTTTGCTCCTCCTATAGAATGAAATGCATGGAGGTTCTGTAATCACCATTGTGTGTTTATTTACAGATTGACTTTCGCGTGAAGAATCACCAGCCTTTGCCGATGAGCCACATCCAATCGAGCGTTACACCGAGAGTAATACCTACAAGCAGAAACAGAGCAAGCAAATTCCCCAATGCATTTTGCTCTGGACCCTGTACATGGAGAAAACGCTGAGCATCAGAAAATCACCGATACCTACAAAAATAGGATTCAAATATGATTTCAAGCGGTAGTAAGAATACTGTTGACCAACCTTGTAACCTTGTGGAGCCGCTGTAAAGGCGCAGACTGTGAGATACCCATTACTTAAGCCTAGGAAAGATGTCAGAAAGATCATCCAGCCCTGGGTTCCATACTTGGCCATAAAATAGAAACATGGGATGAGCAAGAAACGAGACACGGTTGCACCCAGGATGACCTTTCTTGATTTTATCCTTAAAGCGTCTATGACTGGAATGTATCTCCCAATCAAATCTAAGAAATTGTACATAGCAATCAGAACAACCGCATACCTGAACAACCACAACTAATTAGTACTGCGTAATAGTTAGGGAAACTTCATAGACAACAAGGTTTTGAAAATGATTATATTTGCAAGAAAAAATTTCAAGACAGTCCATCTTTGAGCAGTTTGATAAAGTGAGGGAGCTCACCAGGTACCCAAGCTGTGTTTTCCTGTGTCTTCTGCTAAGAACCCAGGGAGAATCGACAATGTCAATGCATATATTAGAATTACAGTCATTATAATGTCAATGTTTTGAACTAGCAACTGTTTGGTGGTCAGGCGCTCCAGTTGTTTTTGTCCTTCCTCGTCAGCCTGTAATAAAAAATCCGAAATCTTATTGCTACACCTTATAGTAAATTACTTATAAATAAGGGGTTGTGTCACTAGATAAAACAAGAAAGAAAAAGGGCATATGAAGTACTAGTTTGATTTGCTGTGTTTCTGTGCCAGCGGCAATCAGATCAGCTGTAACTGTTTTCGATCCTTCTGAAGCTGCCTTTGATCGGTAATACTTGACAATTGGTAGTTTTGCGAAGACCATTGCGTAGAGAAATACACACACCAGCATGAAAAATGTGGTGATTGAGAGGAACACCACTGCAACAGATGATTATACAAGATATTTATAAGTATCCATTACCCAGGAAATTTTAGATGTTACGAGTTCAACCATATTCGAACATGGAGAGTGAAAATTGAAGTAAAACAGTACGCAAAATTGTTTCCTAATGACGAAAATATGTCTCTCGACTCAAGCTGTGCCTAGAATCTGTATTCAGTAAATGTGGGTGTCTCTTGGTATGAATCAGTCATGACTCTAGGAACATTAATTTGGTGAAATACATAGATTTCGAAAGCAAATAATATTTGTATGGATCAGAGATGCATTAAGATGAATTAACTAAATGTGTGGCTTGCTCGCCCCCTTGCGAAGACCATTGTTGGTATTATCAAACACTGCTTTTGTAATTAACCTTATAGACGAGGTTAGAGCCCCCGATGCAGCCATACCCCCTAAGTAAGACTGCATTTTCCCCACGAGAACAAGTTGATTAATGAAAAATATGTTACAGTATTAACAACCAGTAAGCGAGAACATAAATAAACTGAACGGTAAATAAAAATTACCTGGACAAATTCAGGGCACATGAAGGAGAGATCCCCGAACATCCCACCCTCGACATACCCCTCTGCAATTCCAACAATTGCTACAATAAGGCAGAGACCAATGTACTTCCCAAGCCCTCCTCCACCAGATGTGGCTACATCCAACTATGAACCAAACAGAAGAGTAAAGAATAAGCCCGAGTGATTGAAGTAAGAGCAAAGGGAACGATGTAACTGCTTTAAATTATAGGAGGGGGATATTTTTCTGATAGGGAGTCTACTCACAATTATAATTGCGAGAGAGCTTATAAAGAAAAGATTAAATCCAATAAGGATTCGTTTTCTTGTGTTCGCTTTGGCCTCATGGTATGCAAATATAGCAGTTGTTGCAAGTGCAAACGGAAAATAAACAATTGAGATCACCCTAGCAGGATGGTAATCCTGCATCAAGAGAAGAAAAATCCATAAGTCAGTGGATAACTTGTTTTAGGCCAATCCTGCATCAAGGAAAGAAACAAAGTAACCTGACTTCAGCTGAAAATTCATACAAACTGATTTCACTTAAACTCTCAATTCAACAGAGTATATGGCATAAAAGTAAGGCAAAAGGTAAACTAAAAAACATACCGGGAACAAGTACTCATAGTAATCCTGCATCGTTAACATACTGTTCCAAGCAAGAAGACACCCATTCCCTAGAAGCCAACAAATTACCATTGCCATCTTGTGTCCCTGTTAGTAATTTCATCAAACAAATTCAATACAAAACTTACAAAAAGTAAGATAAAGCAAGATATGCTGTCTATAACACAACAGACCCCTGGTTTGTCCATAGTGCCACCACTTCCATGAGCGAATGTCATGTCCATGACCTTCTGTGAACTCCTACCACTTTCATCAGCAAATGCCATGAGCTACTCCTTCTGTTTGAAATCCTACAGTCAACCAAATTGAAGATTTTACATAATGAAGCGCAAATCCAATACATACAACAACCAAATTGAAAATTTGACATAATCAAGTGCAAATGTGCAAATAAACCTGAACATGTAACTACTAAAACCAGATCAAGACAAAGAAACCAAGCCAAGATTTTAGTATAAACTAGAGAATATCCTAACAAAATCATGCAAGAAATCACCAACCTAGCAAGAAAACAAGAGCTTACCACCACCAGAGAGAGTATTGTAATAATGGGGATTCCAAACAAGAAGAAGAAGAAGAATCTGTATCTTCCTCCTTTGTGGGTATTGATTTGGTTTTATTTATAGGCTAAAACAAACAAATAAAAACAGAATTGAATTCCGATAAAATATAAAGACAAATGAGTTTTTTATGTTAAAAATCTGCACACAGTTTAAGGTAAAAAGGGTCTCTTTTTTTTCTTCTATCTTTGTCTGTCGATTCCTTTAATGATGGGCTTCTCCGGCTGTCCCACTCCACCAACAACAACTACCGGAGGAGAGATTCCGTGTGATGATTGATGACGGGAAGGGGGTAGTTGGCTCCTGGCTGGGTAGGGTTTGGTGGTGGTGGTATGGAAATTCTCTGTATTTACTTTCTTCTTGATTTGGTTTTTTACAAGAGAGTACGAGTTGGGTAAGTTGAAGATACCGTGGGACTAGGGGCGTTGAATTATGAATATTCTGTTTCCCACTTTAGATAACTAACAATAATTATAAAAATCAAATTCTGAAAAAAAGAATCTTTTTTTTATTACAGTTGGTTTGGGTAAATGCTAGCTAAGATTTCTCTAAATGTTTTTCTTTTTTCCATTTTGGGACTAAGAGAGTTTTTTTGTCAATGAAATTCTTCTACTTCTGGTATGTGCATGTGACTCATGAGTTTGTAATTTGCTTTTACACGAACGATTAGGAGTGTTCATACTCGCGTGGGGACAATTTTCTCCACCCAAAGAACAGGGTATGGGGCACTTTTTGATAAGAGCAGAATAGCGGTCAAGGTCGTAGCTAGCTGGCCCACAAAAAAATCATGGAAGTCGGTGATGAAGTTGCAACGTGCGTAAGATAACTTGGTTAGTACCCGACCAGTATCCGCAATGGCTCAAATTCGAAGGCACAGCTCACCAGTTTTTCTGCTTTTTTTCCAAGGGCAATATGGTCAAGCTCAGTTTGAATGCCAACCCTTAGCGCCATATATGTTATTAGCAGAATGGCGGTGGATTTCGACCAATTAGGCTGAATCCAACTGCAGTTTGAATGCCAACCCTTAGTGCCATATATGTTATTAGCAGAATGCTGAGAGGTACCACCAAAAGAATGATAACTTCCTGTTTCAAGTGAATAGCATAAAATTCCTTCGCCTTCCAGATATAATCTAGGGAAATATACTTTGTTCTCCATCTGACTATTTGGAGCGACTGCTGAGAAACAAGTGATGTCGGAAATGAACAACATATGCTTTCCCAAACTTTCCACTTCAACCCATTCCATTTCCGAGAAATCCATTCTAAAGATTCTAACTAACATTTTGGGACATCCTAATTTTACTAGCAAGAGATCTTCTCCGCACTTCACCAAGAAACTTGGATACGAGTCATTAAAACGCTCAAGAGGTTTCTCAAGAAAGTCAATTGTATCATCACAAAAATCAAGTATTTTTAAGGTTCCATCATAACCTGCAGAATAGAAGACCCCGTTGAACAAAGTTGGAGTGTTTCGTGAAGGCGAATATTTTTCAACATCAGAATCTTGATGGTCAAGAACCACCCATTCTTGTTCTCCTCTTCTAATCGAGTAGACGGTGATAGAAATACCCCAGCCATATTTATCAATCCCAAAAACTACAGTCTGGAGCAGTCGGTAAAGAGGAGAAAGAGATGTCAGACAAGTCATGACGCCTTGGAAAATCAGGAAGTTGGATGGTCTCTCTTGCGAAAGGATTGTAAATGAATAACTCTTTCTCTCGCGACATCAGCAGCCAACCACCCCTTTGATAACGGATTGTGGCGCCTACTGGTAATTCCGAGAACTTCATGAGGTAGTTCTCATTATTATGCATCGGGTTTACAAAACTATAGATGCTGGAGTTGTTATCTCTAGAGAACACCAACCAAGGAAACAAATATCTGGTTTCTGCGGTTTGAGTAGTACGAATGAACCTAGATTTTACTACAGGCATTATCTCTCGATTCGCTTTATGGATCGATCGGAAATGCACGTAATCCACTGGATGAAGATAACTTGCTATCAACTCCACCATGTCAGTGTCAAGGATACACCAAGGATAACTTGCGTTCTCATTCTTATTTTCTGCCCCATAATAACTAATCGTCCTTGTTATGTAACCCCCTTCATCTAGTATGCAGCATTTTTCTTTTTCATCTTTACCTGACATACCTTCCTTCCTTTCCTGTCCACTAGGTAACGTGATCCAATATGATGAGAACCATGGTGTTGGCATATTTGGATACGGCAAGATAACAGAGTCAGTGGCGTTTTCTACGTCAAATTTGTACAACCCCTGATCTTCAGGAAGTGTGTAATACAAACAACCCCTGGTGAGTCCCAACTCAGAAATTAAGCAATAAGCTGTGTTTCGACCAACAAACAGAACAAGATCCCCAAGACTATCCACTGCCATCCACTTCATCAAAGAGAAATCCAACCTCATCACTACTATTGAGGTTACTACCTTCTCAAGTCCCCTTACATTGTAATCTATCTCGATCTTGAAAAATTCATCGCAGCACTCAACAAAATACATGATCCACAATGAAACATCCCTTGCTCCTTCAAAAGCATAGACATCCCAGAATCTTACCTTGAATGGCATTATAGCAAGGGTGGTATTATTATGATTAGCTCTAAGGAGGTGTATCTCTAGGTGTTCCTCGTTTATACCCATAGCATACAACTTACCTTGGAAACAATGGAGGGACACAAGTTGATCCATACTTATGATATCTCGAGACAACAATTGGGTCCTCCACCACTTGTCTCCAGGGTGGCAAAATACGAACACATGATCGAACCTTTCATCTTTTTGGCTGAAAAGAAATAAAACTACAGGATATCCTCACCTTTATGAAATCCTCCAGGAGGTGATGACAAAACACAATCAAACAGTTGATATGCATTAGGTTTAGTAATCCAGGAGAGTAAATTGGGTAAGTGAATTGTCTGTAATGTTACTGGATTCCACAAAAAAAACAATCCCCATATTTCCAATTTGAGATATCTGAGGGCTGATTAATATCAGCATTATCACATAGAACAACTAACCACCCTTTATGACAAGTTTTCTGCCAAAAAGTTTTCATACTCAACTCAGGAATGATTTTTCTACAATTTGTGTTATTTGGTTCACAAAGATTATAAAGAGCTTGATTTTTCTTACCTTTTCCGTATGGAAAAACAAGCCAAGGTGCTGCTAATGCTTCCTTTTCCTCCATGGCAGAGCTGAGATAGATTGAGTCAGTTCTGGGGATTAAAGAATGAGAAACGGGACTAAAAGTGACGAGTGGTGGTGAGAGTGAAACTGACAAAGGTGAAAGAAGTACATAGTACGCATTAGCAACCATTTTATATAACCATCTTTTGGGGACTACCCAAAAAAGGTGGGGACTAACCAGTGCTATAAATGTCCACCCTAAAATGATAAGGGGTGTCTTAAAATGTGGAAATGACTAACCTACCATTAATCTATATATATATTACCACCTCCTCCCATCACCACCACCTATATATATAACCACCTCCTCTCATCACCCCCGCCGCTCACCACCACCACCGACCACAATATATAGCTTAATTTAAATCATTAACAAAACAAAATCAAAATCAAAATTATAACAAACCCATTACTTGTCATTCGTTTTTGGTTGCAAAAATGAGAAGTAATCATTAAAATGAGTTGAAAATGTAAGTTGCAGAGAGAAGTTCGGTTAGGAATTATGTGAAAAACTTTGTCGAACTAGCCGAACTCAACTTTTAATGGAGGTTTTTCTTTCAGAAAAAAGTTCGGTTACGTCGCAATTCTTTTTCCCTAAATGAACTTTACGTCGCAATTTTTTTTCCTAACCGAACTTCAGTTCGGTTACGTCGCAATTTTTTTCTCCTAACCGAACTTTTCTCTGAAAACCTATATATTGAGTTCGGTTACATCGCAACTTTTTTCATTTTTTTTCCCAGCCGAACTTTTAGTTGATTTACGTCGTAAAAAAAATTCCTAACCGAAACATTCTCACGAAACTAAAAATTCCATTATATCTGAGTTCGGCTACCTGTGTTTTTAGAAACATTAACCGAACTACACTTGCAGATGAGTTCGGTAACCTGTTCTTCAAATGTTGTAGCCGAACTTTGTAAACCAAACGAAAATCAATTTGTAAATTGTTCATTTTTAGGAATGTTTTGGCCAATTCAAGCACCATTAACTAAATTTGAAGTATCCATGAGTACCCAAAACATCATACTCTTGTTCTTCCTATTTCCTTCTTCTTCTTATCTCTCAAAATAAAAAATGTTAAAAACAAAACAATCCAACTTATAAAACACTAATCACTAATCCCTAATCAGTTTTTACCTAATCACTAATCAGTTTTTAACTAATCATTAATCACTAACTAAGTTTATCATCAAGGGTAAAGTGGGTATTAGAAACAAAAATTATAAAGGGTGACCAAATATTACTTCTAATATCCTCCACAAAAACTGATGGGTAGTCCCCCAACTTTTTTGGGTAGTCCCCAAAAGATGGTTGTTGAAGCATTCCGTAAAAAGAAGCGGCCCAATTTTGGGTAACTTTCCATAACCTGGCATAGGGAAGCAGGCAAAGCCCCACTTGCAGGCAACAGAAGCCCAGGGGCAACAAAAAGCCTTGTAATATGAGGGGTTTTCATTAAACTATTTGTAATATGGACTGAATCGTTAGTTATAAATATTGGAAGGGCTTAAAATACATTTTCCAAATACTTTAAGTTTAATTTTGTGAAGAAACGTTTTCAGTTTCTTTTTATCTCTTTTTTTCGTTCACCTCTGTACTGTCTCCTTCGTTTCCTTCCGAGACTCCGAGTTCCTTCAAGCAGATCACCTGTTGTTGTTTTTTCTTCATTTTCTTACAAAACCCATCACTACAATCAACTCGATTGATGCCTAGTTAAATGTTTCTATAAGTATAAAAGGTATTGATGCTGTTTTGTTTTTCAACCCTAGTATTTTTTCCCTAATTTAGGTTTCTATTGTTAACCTCTTGATGATTGATGGGTTTCTTCAATTCCTAATAATGGTGATGCTGACAATCTTTAATTTGATTAAATGATGTTTAATTTTTAGAGTTTGTGTATGAAAACAAGTGATTTTTGGTAGAATTTTTGAAGCTTTTAGGTATACTCATATGGATAGATTAAATGTTCACCTTAATGTTTGTCAAGGTGTGATTGTGTGTGTTCATTCAATATTCACTGATCTTGTTGCTAATTTGTTGCAGGTATGCCTCCACTAAAGAGAAAACAATCCTCAGGATCTCACAATAGAAAGAAGTATAAGAAGAGAGATGAGTTAAAACAATCCCTTGTTGGATCTCTTGATAGATATGTGACTAGAGCTACTCCTATTGAACCCACATTGACAGAAAATGTAAATGTGACTGAAGTGAATGCGAATGGTGATATTGCAGGCATTGGGGAGTATGACAATGTAACTGTTGATCAAACAAATATTGGTGGAAACTTAATTGAGGTAAATGGTGATAGTGATGATGCAAATGTTGTTGAAAATAATGATATGGTTGGAGTGTAAGTGAACCAAATGAGAATAGCAATGGTGTGCATATGAATGAAGATGTATGTGACAGTGAAATGGATGCTAATCATAATGATACAACTAGGGTTAACATGGAATTGATCAAAATAATTGGAGTAAAATTGATCAAAACCCTGATTGATCTTTTATTAGTTGATTTCGTGGAAAAAATTTTTTTTGGAGGGGCAACAAAAAATAAGTTCACTTCGGGGCAAATTTTGTCCAGGAACGGTGCCATAATTTTTTTCCCATCTAAATGAAGATCGAGGTGTCTAAATTGGACGCCTTACTAAATTACCCTTTTTTTTTTAATTAAACTAAGACATCGTCGATAATGGACGATTCAAAAACCGATAAATCGTTTTTTCTTCTTCTTTGTATAACTAAAACTAGGTATCACATGGGCCGTAACCTTACGGCCCGGCTCAACCTCTCATTATAATCTTAAGTGTATATACATTAGAACAGACTACAACTTAGTTAACGTATCCAGATACTTTTAAAAGACTACAACGTAGTCAATGTAATTATTTGGACCCTTATGATCTTCACATGTATTTCATGAAATATATGTCAATATAAAAAAAATAATGTAATATTATCTCATTAAACACCTAAACTACGTCTACATTAAAGGAATAAAAAGTATTTCATGAAATACATGACGATAGGAAAAAATAATATACTATTTCTGCTTATAAAAAAAGATTGGATTAAAGATTATTAGAATTAGATTGCAGACGAAAAAATTAACCCTTACAAAAGATTAAATCAATAATTCCAAACAAAAAAAGAATTGAAAACCCTACATAAGTACATATTCATACCTATTATAGTCGGCATTGGTACATATATCACGTTCAACCAAAATAAGAAAGCAATAATATATGTTGATCAAAAAACGACATAAAACAATCATAAAGTTTCACGTAAAACGTAACATGACATTATCTTTTAATCTTATTTGATTTCTGCTAGTCATTTAATCCAAAACCAAACCTATGTCATTAAATTGCACTCGTCCATGTTAACATTGTATTTTTGTTGCAGATGTTCTTTGAACGTTAACATCATTCGTTTTTTTTTTTTTTTAACTTTTCGTTCATCTTCGTTATAATATGTCCCAAAAAAATTTATTTGCTCTTCAGATCCATGATCCTGGAAAAGACTCTTATTATCACGCCCTCTATATATTTATTCAATTACTTGTTCTCCTGGAAATGAAATCACTTCTCTGTCTATTTCTTTTACTATATTCCCAGTAAATAAGCCTATAAATCTTCTCTGAAAGAATTTTTGTAGTTCTTTTACATCCGACCCTCCATTAGAATCTAAATCTTCTCTGAAAGTTTTCCCAGTAAATAAGCCTCAAGCATTTTACTCTCACGCGAAAATATATGGGTTGTAGAATAATTTCCTGCATTGTTGATTTCGTCATGTCATCCAATTCTAAAAATTGGCTAAACGTGAAGTTATTCAGTCTTTTTCTAAGTTTTGATATTGTCCAAACTTTGTCAGATCATGTTTTTGTCTTCTGTTTTCATTGTACATATATATGATCCTATTGTAAAGATCTTTAATCTGATCTTTTCTATCTTTTGAAAACTCAATCGGATAATACTGCGAAAACATGGTCTCTTATCAATACTGTTCTCCATTTATATACTGTGTGAATTCATATTTGTCATCGTAATCCATTAGTTTTATATTAAGGAAAAAAGGGCGTCGTGTGTATGGTTTCTTATATGGTGTCGTACCTAACACTGGTCGTTTGATAATGATTTGTTCTCCATCTATTGAACTATATATTTTGATACGAAGTTTTAACTATATCTAGTTAAGGAGATATATTTTTTTTCTTTCTACTGTTCAATAATCCATATCAATTATTGCTCTCAAACTTCAGCTGTTGTAATACGAAAACTTTGTTATTTTCCGAGTTTATATAACCACAAACCATGTTATTCTGTTGATAACTGCTTGTGATTTGTATGCTTGATTACATTACTCTTTTATATATCTGCAAATAATATCACGACAGAGATGTAATAAGTAAAAATTTATACAATATGTTAAAATATTATAATTATAATGCAAAAGAATGATCTCAAACGTTGGTTGTTGTTGTCCTATTTATAGGTTTTATAGAAGCATGGTTAAGGAAATCATTATTTCCATATGATTCACACTGTAGTAGTTTCCCCATATAAGAAATCAATTTCCTAAGATAACTTAAACTTCTGAATCTAATTTGTTGTTCTTTATCACAACTAAGTTAAAATTGGATTTATGTTGTAACTAACTTTGGAAATTGTCTAGTTGCAGGAAACTGTGTAGATTGTTTCTCAAATTTTTGTAACTTTGTAGGTATTTTGGAATTAGTAGGACCTGTAGATCAGATTTATCCATTAAATTTCAAAACTACTATTGTAAAATCTTAAAATTGAGCATTACAAAGGTATCACAAAACACGGATTATCAAAATTGAATATCATCGCTATATTATGTATGTTATTGAAATTTATATTTTCTTGAACTGAATCACCATATTATTAAACACACATTATTTAATAGCTAGAAATGTGCACTCTTATACGAATTGTAGTCATTCTTGTTTTGCATTGTTCGTAGGGTTTGAAATGCTATCAGGTGCGCTTTTATTTCAAGGTTGTTAGTGCATATATCATATAGATGAGTCACCTTATCCTTTCCACCACTACTAACCATGTCATCCCAATTTTTTTGGTTGGGGTTAGCAGAAGTTTCCAGGGTAAGACATGTCAATGAACATCACCTATATAGAAATAAGTGGCGATGCGACAGAGATGTGCTTGCTGGGATCCTTGGTTCTAGACCTTATTATGGTACAATTGATGCTACTTTGCTCAGTGAAATCCTTTGTGATAGACATCATATTTTTGTGTGGTAAAACATTGGAAATCTATAATGCTCTAATGTAATGTATAAATACTCAAACGAAGGAACTAAAGAAGGTATATACCTAACATACTTCATAGTTCATGAAGGTACAAAATATGGTACGTCCTCTGAAATTCTTCAACATTATATAGTCCATGTTACTTCAACCCAAGTACCACCCCTCTTATAAACCTTAACAGTAAATATACAACTTATGTTGCATGTATATTAATATACTATGATTTTCAAAATGTGTTATACAACACCATGGATCTAAGTAAAATCCAATAATTGTAGTTGATATCAACGAAATAAATCAGACATATTTAAGAACTTAATTCTTGAAATACATTTACTTCTCATGTACTGCAATTACATTATAAAAAGTATATGCCTTTCTCATCACATCGTTGAATGGTGTCAATCTCTCTTCTATTTTGTTTACCTGGACTTTATCAAGCAAATTTGTCATTACAATTAATGTCAATATTTGAGGCAATAAGTATGGCTTTGTTTTTCTTAGGGTTAAAAAAAAACTATAGATTGATCTAGTTGTGTTGGCCGTGAATTAGCTCCTTATCTTTAGTCTATTATTCAAGAGATAAATGTAAACCATGGGTTCATTTAAGTCGTGAGAATTTCTATCTTTAATGACAATAATTGCAGAGAATTGACGTTTTTACCCTTGTTCATTCAACCTTCCATGTGTATAAGAAGATGATGAAATCAAGGGTAGTTTTCGGTCGGTTGTGTGTATGTACATGGGTATTAGTACCACATTCACTACTACCATCAGGAGTCTCACTACCACCTGCATTGCTACAATTAGTAACAATGTTACATTCCGTTGATAAAACGAAAACTGAACATCACATGACCTGTAGGATTACCAAATAACTAATCATGAACATCCCGAAAAACTTGCACTCCTGACTTGTTAACAATGAAATTTTTATTTCCCTTGAATTTCCATTAAATTTGTATGATGGATTACAATTATTCCATCAACGTTAATCCATATCTCTGATTCTCTTAGACATGTCAACAACAATTTCATGTTCTTTCTGCTTTTTGGATCAAATTTTTCTCTTTTTGAAAAATATTCCTTTATAAGGATTTTTTTCTTATTAATTATTGTAGCATCTATTAATGAAGGTCAAGATTTGGTTCTTTTGTATGTTTTTTCTTTATATATCCCAATAAAAGAACAACCTCATTTTCTGATACCAATACAACATAATAATATGCTGAAGGCTCGGGAACTACCTGCGAATTTGGTAGAAAAAAGATCTAAAATGCATTTACTCGTTTCTGTTTTCCATATTGGTGACACAATTAACCATAAACTCTGGATGTCTTTCTCAGCTGCATTTCCAGTCTCTTCCGTATCCCATTAGGTTGTCCAGATAATTTATTTAGCCAAAAGGGGATGAACTGTTATAGTTATATCGTGCTTACTTGACAAAAAGGAAAAAAACTTAGGAGCCAAAATGATTCTTGAGCTTCCATTAAATAAATAAAAAAAGAACAGATCATACCCGAAAAAGATAAAAGTAACCAATTACGAAAAGACTGAAAACTAACCTAATATTATAATTGTGGCATCTGCTTTTATACACAATTTTTTTTGAAAGGACTCAAAGATTAGGAATTTAAGTCTCATTTCCACATACACAAAAAAAAAAAAAACTCAAGGGCAACCTAACTTACTTATCTCTTTGTAGCTGTCATATGATAGAAGGGTAACTAAATGAGGAATCTGTGATGATCTGTAATTGTTTCTCTTTATTATGTTCTCACCTAGTCTTAGTAGTATATTGTGTGGAGGAGATCTATAGCGGGTTGCAACGCTATGACATCTAAAAAAAGATGTAGTTATGTTTTTTATGATCCTACCTAGTCTTATTATTGTGCCTCGGGAGTGTGGAAATTTAAAAAGAAAAGAAATGTATTGTGATAGATACTGGAACTGCAACTATCTATTTTCTATTGTATTGTCGATTCTCCACATGTTTATGCTTGAGTTAAGTTAATTTAACCACATATCCTCTATTGGATTTCTAAATTAAATATCCAAGCATTTTGAGAAACTATACCCGATTATTGTGAATATTATTTTTCCAACTCAGTAAGTATGATCTGTCATCGGAAGTACTGACCCTATAACTTGATAAGCATTTTCTTAGAGATGAATATTGATCGCTGTCGTATGCATCAAAAATAAATTTACTTTCTCACTACTCAAAATATAAAATATAGCAAGGGCAAGAAAGGATCGTTCCCACAGAGAGGTCTAGGTTGTCGTTTGTTTTGGTTTCCTATAAGTAACTCCCACTAGTTTTTCTGATTTTTATGCAAGTACTAAAAGTAAAATCAAAACAAAGAAATAAACAAATACGCAAATCAAGGATATGAAATATTAGGTAAAGATTTCATCTTCAATTGTAAACAAGTATTTGAATGTATGAATAGAATTCGTATTTAATATCGCTATCATCAAAAGCCCTAGAATACCTTATTGCAATAATACTATGTAAATTTCCTAAATTTATCAACACACACATTAGAGCTGCGTATGTGAATTCTACCTAAAGAATAACCTAACGCCTTGCGCTAATTAAGTTCAATTTCTAGGAGCATTAAGTTTTAGAAATAGGCTAATCAATGCAACTATCATACGTTGCGCATGAAAATTCGGACAAAGGTCAATTTCTACATATGATTACAAGAGTGCATCACTACAAACCGTAATCATATCATGCTACTCATATTCAAGGTTATCGCTCGATGAAAACCCTAAAATAGCTATAGATATGGATGTATGTTCAATCAATTCTATACTCAACCAAACAAATATTCAATCATATTGCAATACATCAATCATGCAATTATTATAATCAGAAGAAAGTGAACGATGGTTTTGAGAGAAAACTAACTCATAAAGATCAAAACTTGTTTTCAAAATCCGACTACATCTTTAACCAATACTAAAAACTTAGTTACTCATGGCATAGGAGTTCATAACAAGAAGGAAGAGAAAACCTATCATGTTTCTAAACCCTAGAACAAAAGTAGTGGATGATATTAGATAAAAATCTTAGATGTGCCTAGGCTTCCCTATATATAGAGTTTTGTAACCTCTTCTTTAAGAAAACTAGGAAACCTAGGAAAAATAAGAAAGTGCACCTCCTTAAAATTATATCCCGTGCATAACACCCCGTGCAAAGGATTGCCAAAACCCTAGCACAACTCACCAAATATCGTTCACAGCCAAGTATGGCCATGCAAACACACGTCCAAGGCTGGCCAACAAAAGAAATTTTAGCATAGCCTAAATGGGACGCGCAGCAGCAAAAGCCCAGCCCATTCAATAGCAACAACATCAGGCCATACTCTTTAAACTCGTACGCACCTTCACGACAGCAGCCCATCTAGCACACTTGGTAGCTTAACTGTTAGTCCCTGACTTCTCTATTCGACTTTAGCTCGACTGGTTCTCATTGTTTTTCCCTGCTGGTAGTTCTTCTGCGTCTTGTTTTATTATTATCCATCTCCACAACAGCCAACAGCTCAAGAAACCTTCCTTCGATCACTGCCAATGCCATTCTGCCACCAACTGCGACTTCATTCGATCACCAGAAAACTCCTAGAATCGAACGAGTTTATTCCTTCATCTCAGGCAGCTTCAATCCCACGAGCTTAACCCATTTTTCTGTTTTCTCAAACTCGAACTGAACTGAACCCAACGATTATTCTACAGCGTCAACTTAATGGATGTTCATTCGAACATATCAGACTCGGCCAACCACAACTCCATTTTCTCAGTGACTGCATCTCTCCCTTAAAACTCAGCACCAACATGTCTTCCACGGTCTCGAGTTGCAGCACTCTCCATCGTCTCGTCAGCTTCTCAACATAGCTTCTCCAGCTTCCATTTCAATCTTCAGCCAACAGTCTCGCACTGAATCATCACCACGAGCTCTACAAATCTTCATCGACACCACGGCATCTCTGTTTAACAGATCTTGGATAAAACTGCTACTCAACAGCTTCCATTAATCGTTCAGTCTTGCCACTGCCTCCTCATCGACCGCCATAACCACCATGCATTCAATTACGTCCATTCATGCCATCTCCTGTCAGTCGCTAATACTGCCATTACTTGCAGTAAGGAATTCCTTCTTCGTATCTCATTACCACAGCTCATCCTTCACCTGCTCGAGTTCTCTCTAGACATCTATGCCACGGCTTTCTTCTTGTTCACTGTCAGCAGCCACAGCACAACCCAATCATAGCCACTGCCAACCACCAATTCTTAGCTCCATAACCACTGCCAAGCTCCGTCAGTGGCTATATTCTTCTGTCCTTTCTGTTCAACTCCATCGTCCATGACCAAAACCATAAGCAACAAATTCTAATCTTCCCTGACTTCTCGTCGGAGTTTTCGAGTCCCAAAAACGTGCTAACTCATACCCATAAGGATTCAAAAATCCACTAAGCTTGTCCCTACCATCGCCAGTAGCTCAACCCATATTAAGCCCATGCATGGCCAGCTTGTCCTAGCACATGTAACCGGGCTCATGTTTAGCCCATGTTGTAAACAACGGACTCGGTATCTCAAACCCATTAAGTTCATTAGCTGTTTTTGAAAATTATAAACCGATTAATTTCATAGTTCCCTGGCCAGTGTATTAGATGACACGAGCTTCGAGCATCCGATATGCCCACACGACTGCCCGTAGTGGTTTCCCATGCAATGATAATTCTACCTCTTTCTTTAGCCAATTGGACGATTTCTTGTTCTTTTCGGGACTAAGCTCCAGAGTACCTAATAACTCAAAAACACACGTAAAATACATAATTTACATGAAAAATAGCAAAGAAAGCATAAACTCTACATAGTAAATATGGTGTATTCTACACCTATCAAATACCTTGTCATATCCCCAGTTCACTAACACTTGGAGATATTCACTTGACTATCCTACCTTGTATTAAATGTTGTAAGTGCTTGCTGCAGCGAGCAGTTGGAGCTTGACTGAACTGTGAAGACTGGTGCTTCAAGCTATTGGGATAACACCTGAACCTATGTTAAGCAAAAAACTTTATCACAGTATGGTTAAATCTTCCAACGAACTCCGGAAACTACGATACGTAAACAATAAAATATTGTTCTAAGATAAATTTTCAATAAACTGATTGGTCCAATATCTAATAAGCACCACCCGAAAAACCCAAAAAAAAAAAGTTACTTGATTTTCCATAAGCATTATTATTATAAATACTGCACATCAGGATTCCAGGGAAGAGCATCAATAATCCATAAGCATTATTATTATATATAAATATGCCAAATAAATTCATAGAATAATAACCCAAAACAATCTAAAAAAAATCTAAAACAGTGTAACTGAACCTTAAAGTACGAAGAAGATAGTAACGAAAAGCAAATCTTCTAAAAATCCTATTTTTAAGAAATTGATATAGCGAAACCAATCCATTATTTATGCTGATTAGTTTTCAAAAAATCATTGACCTCGTTCTCTTCATCAACGGAGTCCACTTATTTTTTTAGTCCGCGGCGAGTGGTTTTGGCTACTTTACTTCCTTTTAGTTATTTAATGTACATATTTTACCCGTCTAATTAGATGCCTCCTTGTCCTTATCTTCTCTAGCATGTGTAACACTACTTCTGCAACCTGATACATGTAAAGAAAGAGAGCTTTATATGTAAACAATGATTTTCTGGAAGTAAAAAAAGCAATTTAATACCAGTTGCCGCAAAGTACTTGGTATTCAGTATCAGCATCAGAATCCTCTAGTTCGCCTTTTTACTTGAAGACATTTTGGACTCTAAATCTTTCATATTGATTGGTTATATTGTACTTCTAGATTACCAATTTGAAAACAAAGGCGTGGTCTTTGATTCGGTTGAACCACCTTGTGACTTTTCTCCTTAATTAATCTGCAATTGGAAATAAATAATATGTGATCATGGGTTCACAATATGTCTATCTATAACCAAATTATCTTCCCATACTAATATACCATTACCTGATTGCATTGTTCCAGGTAGTCTATATATTCCTTGGTAGTGAATTTCATCAAATTTTATGTTGTCATTCTCATTACAGTGAATAATGCAGTATCTTTGTCATCTTTTTAAAGCCAATTTCAATTTGTATTCATGCATACACTAAGGCATTAGTGAGTCTCATTGGATTGTACATCTGTTTATTTTAGAACGTCGTTCATCAAGGTTCCTTGTATTCGTCGTACTCAACCTTTTACTATGTCTACTGCATGCCATGTAGTGTCACTCTCTGTACTCAACCAAGCCTAGTATCGCCGCTGATGAGTGCCAAATATTGCATATTCATACACCTTTTCATTGGCACTTAACTCATCTTTCACGCTTCAAAGTCATATATTATCCCAAATTCTGCATTCTTACCATCTTCAAGAATAAATATTTGTATTAATTAATTTTGTGTTTTTAAGTACTAAATAAAGCTTGGAAGAATTGAGAAGACAAAAGAGAAGAAAGTTGGAAGCATTTCAACCCGCTCGCGCATCAGTGGCAACCTGTTTACAAATTCATGGGATTAAACAACCCATGATCCAAAACCCATGATCCAAAACCCAAGACCCAAATCCATTTCCACCTCACCCCCATTGGATTCTTTCCAAACATCCATCCATTGGATTCTTTCCAAAACATCCACCTCACCCCATTGTATTCCATTCTATCCATTAATTAAGAAAACATGTTTTGTTTAATTGTTGAGTGGTTTCTACAAAGTAAATTTCGAATCCCAAGTGTGAGAGAATTTTTGTGTATAAATAGAGAGGGTTGTTGTGTTGAAAACTCATCCAAGAATAGCTTGTTCATGTTAGTTTATCAAATTTCAATTTTGTTGTAATGTTCTTCATGTTCTAATTTCATTTACTAGGGTTTAGATGAAGCCCTAATCTCATTGGTATGTATTCATATCTTGTATCTTGTTCTTGAAAGTTTAGAATTGTTTAAAGATATAATTTAATCCAAGTTTGTCAACATCTTGCTCTCACAATGTATGCCATGTATCCATTGTAGTTAGAATATCTCTATGTTGATTATGCTACAACTCATGCTTAACCAAATATTGATCTTTAGATTAGTTGTGCTTAATTAGACAATTAATGCTTTGGAGAAATACTTTAGTTGTGATTAAATTATCCATTGGAGAAACACCTTAGTTATACGGTAGACTTGAATCTACTATAAGGACAAGAATAATATTACAAGTTGAATGCATATCATAGGTTATTGGTGGATTTGAATACCCTAGTATCCATATTATCATTGTTTACATATCTTGCTATTTGCATCTTTTACTTTTATTATTTCATTCACTTGAAAATCATATCATCGTATCGACAAAATCAAACCCCTTTTGGTTACTCTCTGAATCAGGATTTAGAATCAACTTCTACACTCACCAAGTCTCTGTGGTTCGACCTGTGCTTGCCCTGTGTTGCTTGTCGACACTGTGCACTTGCAGTTTATACATAGTTGTAGGTATCTTTCCGAGCCTACCAGCCTCCTCATTAGTGAATGTTTTATCTTTCCATTTATTCGAAGCATCAAATATTTAGTTATGTTTATGTTTTATTATAAATGGTAAATAAAATCAACCAAATATAAGCTAACCATATTCTTACTGTAATATATCACGTCAGTTGATTCTTGTATATATGTTTTTTTTTTCGTTGGGTCATCTCATTTTGGTTGTTGAAGTTGGTTATCATGGGCTGAACAATGGTATATAACACTTCTTAGCGCTTTGCGATTAAGATGACTCCATTTAAATATTTATACAACATACCACCATCAACCGTTTCTGCTTATTTTCCTGGTACAACTAATGTTAATGTAATCTATACAATTGTTTTTAATTTAGTATGTTACATGAAAAAACTTTAAAATATCATTAACATGCTTATGTTATCCAGGTATATTATCCCATCGATATCGTCCAGTTTTTTTTTTTTGACGAGGTATCATAAGCTAATGATTACTCTTCGTGTATGGGAGTTGTTATTGTTCTGGGATTTTAGGCTCCTGCCCTTCTTTTGATGTTTTCTTGTATTAGGTGTTGACTTTTTCCTTTATTTGGATATGCTCAAGTGCTTCTTCTTGTATTATTATTATTATTTATTTATTTGCAGTTTAATGAAGTTTAACATTCCCCACACCCCCACCCGACACACACACACCAGAAAAAAGAAAAGGAACTCTTCGTGCCTTTTTTATTCGTCGAGTCTAGGATAACTGAATGGTGGCCATTAATTATGTGAACATTACCATCCCAGTAGGTGAGAGTCAAAGTATAATGTAACTTACGTGGATCGTGATGGGCATTTTTTTTATCTAACAAATTAAAACATGCAATGGACCTAGTAAAAGTGCAAGCTTGCAATGCCCATATATATTCTAAGTAACTGAGAACGATGTTGGATTCCTACACAATAACTATGTCTCATGTGTATTCATTAGCATTACATTTACTTGTTAGATGATATAATTCTTGACACTTGGTTCTTGATAATTTGTTTTTTTGACAACTCTTGACACTCGGCATATCAAGAAGACCAAGATCCCCTCATCCCATTTTTATTTCAAACATTGTACAACTCTTGAGTTAAGGATTGACACATCGTAAGTATAACTGGATGCATAATATTCATCAACATGTTACATAATAAGAACAAACATACACGTTGATATGACAATTAAACATTTGTGCCGGATTCGGTTGGAAGGAAAAATATTTGCATGGTTTGTCTTACGTCAATTAAATATTATTAGGTATTTTCTATCATTAATTATGTCGACGATAAATTGGATATCCAGGTTCATCCGAAAGTATACAACCACCTTTGGTTAAATTCTTAACGTTTGAAAAAAGAATTGGGTCAGTTTTTTCCCAAAAATTTCAGAATTTTTCAAGAATTTTTTACCCGGTGTTGGATTAACAATAGTGGTTGCATCTGATCAAGAAACTGTTAAGGCATGCAAATGCTCAAGACCTACCTTATTATGCTCAAGACCTACCTTATTTTTTCTCTGTAAATATCACCTTCTTAACTGGGAAAGTCCGATGAAACTTTTTTTTTTTAGAAGACAACATACTCCATTTATTCCATTGGGATGTGCTTTTCCTTCTAAACATAACTCGACCTAACCATATTTTGAAGATGTACAATTGCAAGATAAATGAAGATTCTAAAGGCATGTTGTGAACGAAAGAATTAAATCAGATGAATTAGATGAGTATTATTCGGATCATTGAAGGGATGACTGTGAACATCATGAGGACTTTGTGAAGTTTTTTTTTTTTAAATCTAGGGTTTCAGACACCTTAGATGAAGCTTTATATTCCAGCTTGAAGAGTTCAAGTGAGTACCTGATTTTTAATCAGTACTTAAGTGCAAGTATCCAACAAAGGATGACTTTGCTGAAATAAGCTTTAAATAAAAAACCCTGGAAGTACTGTATTCTGACTCAGAGCATTTGAGGGCCTGCCTAGTACGTGACTGCAAGTAATCATTAAGCATTGAACTATGCAATAATTCCTTCCTCTTTCAGGAGATTTTCAACCATCCTGTCCAAGAAAAATTGCTTCTTAATTCTCAAACAATCGATAAAACAAATGGCCAATGTAAGCATAACTTATGTTAGTATCACGTATGGCAACCTACATAATTAACAACAAAGAGATTGTTGGTTGTTTTTAACTGATGTTGGGAAAGTATTTATATATTTAATTTATCACCGCTTCCAAATGCAGTGCAGATTAGATGTACAAACACCAACCCGATTTGATTAACAATCGTCCTTCCTCTACATGTGTGTAGAGTATCACCCATGAGAGATGAAAAGGAAACATGAAACTGACACGATTCGATTAACAATCGCGCCTTCCTATACATGTTGTGTAGAGCATCACCCATGAGAGACTAAAAATAAACATGAAACTATTTAGCTCAAGCTTGAAGAGACATTCCTAATTTCTACAGGTAACCAAATAGTAGATACTTGTGTCAAAATTTTGTCTTCATTTAAAATCATTGAACGCAAAATAAGGAATAAATAAAACAAAGTTCATATATTCTACTCATGTTTTCATAAAAAAATAAAATCAAATATGCATATGTAAACAACTGACCATCCCTTTCATCTTTGAAGTCAGATATCCGTTTTTGAGAATATAATATTTTCGGATTATATTTAGTAATAAAATTAGATCTCAAAACTAATTACATTAGTTTTTTCTCGAAGAAGGAAAATTTATGGAATTAAAATAGAAACGGAGATCGAAAGAGAGATGGATTAGACTTACATGGGGTAAAGAATCATGAGTTACATGAAATTTGTTTTTTCTTCTTCTGTACATGTACAATTCAACTGAGGAAGAAAGGAAAAGAAGTTGAGAGCTGCAAGATTTCGATTCAACTCAACCCAATATGATTTGGGCAACGTAGTAATATACATGTTTGCGAATATGATGGCGAATCAGTTACTCATTTACTGTTCCACTGCCTTTTTACAACAAAAGTATGGTAATACATTATATCTTTTGCAAGGATTGATTGGGTAATGCCGAATTGCATTGACATTATAATTAAGGGCTGGAGAATCAAGAATATATCCCCAATTGGTGAAGTACTTTGGAAAGTTCTACCGGCGGCGATCACTTGGACCATATGGAACAACAGAAATGATGTTATCTTCAACTATGCCACAACGGATAAAGACCAAGTGATCCATCAAGTTAAAATTAAAGTTTATAATCGGTGCAGAAATTTAGAACCTCTTAAAGGGATCTCTAGAAAATGATACGGCGAATTGGTCTCAATTCTTCGTATCTTAATGGGTTGTAAGTTTTTTGTGTTGCTTTTTCTCTTTTTTTTGGAAGAGTTGGGCTTGAGTTTTTCTTTGCCTTCTTTGTGTTTGGGATCTTTGTTCTTCGCTTACTTCTTGTAATCTTTTTTCAATGAATTTGTATACATTAATATTGTACATCATATGATGATAGTAGTAAAGAAATGATGAATCTTTACCGACTCGGTCAAAAACCAACCCTTTATGTCTCTTTACTCTCATGGTAGGCCTGGTGGCATTGTTGTTGATTTATTGTGGCTCTTCTTTGGATCTTTGTTCTTCACTTACTTCATGTAATCTTTTTTCAATGAATTTTTATACATTAATATTGTACATCATATGATGATGGTAGTAAAGAAATGATGAATCTTTACCGACTCGGTCAAAAACCAACCCTTTGTGGTTGATTTACTGTGGCTCTTCTTCTTTATGTTAGAAGAGTGGGCATAAGAACATGAAAAAAAATAACTGGACAAAACTGTTACAGGTTTTAGTCTATTATATATAGAAATCTGTTGTTTCAAGTTAGGGATATGTTGTAAGATGTTATAAAAAAAAGTTAGGAATATATTGTTTCAACTCATGCTTAAACCCGAAGAACCCCTTTGGTATTCCTTTTGCCCTTTGGTATTCTTTCCCCAGGAATTTCCGGGTTTAACAATAAAAAATTGTACTTGAAGAGAAGGAAATGGTTATGCTGATATTTGGAGAAGTGGGGGTGCTACTGTCTTCATTTTCATTGCTCAACGGTGATATGATCCTATTATGATTCGTTCCGTAATGAGGAGCGATAGAGATTTTGATAATAGTTTTTTTTTTTTTCTTTTTTTTTTCTTTTATTCGTTTTTTTTTCTTTTGTGGAGTTCAATCTTAAGCCCCCCTTTTGTTTTCTTTTTCAATTTTGATTATAAATCGCCTTTTTTGAGTCTTGTTTAAGAAAAAAAGTGTACTTGAGAATCAGTATCAGAGTTGAGGTCCAAAAGATAAATGATAGTACTCCATAAACCGGATAAATCTCATGTAGGGCTCAATTTACTAGAGAAAGTAATTTTGTACACAGAGAGGAGAAATCACCTAAAATCACTTTGAGACTCTAGTAAGCGAATGATGACTGTTTTAATTGGAAGCGTATTCAAGTTCTGGTGAAGACACCAAATCTTAACATGATTAAAAAATTAAAATCAATTGAGCTCTTCCGAGTGCACACAAAAATTTTAGTGTTAACCAAATCACTCAATACAGTTCTCAATTTCTAAGCTGGGTCCTTCAATTTAACTAATAACAAATCTCATTGTGTATTTATGTTGTTGATACAATTAAAAATTATTCAGATTTAACTTACTTTAACCACAAATAAGAAATCTACCACATTAATGCAGAATTCTCCACATTCACATTCAAGTGAACTAATGGAGTTCACTATAGCTTGCAGGGATAGTTCAAAGAAACTTCAAACGATGTAAGCCAAGTAAGAGCAAAATAAGAACAATATTTCAAGATGCAAAGTTGTATGCTTCCAATTTCGCTTCACTGATTGATACATCAATACTTTGTGGGACATAGACACTAAAAGACCACATCCTGATAGTGTTACTACCATACTCCTTGGTCCACCACCGCCGGTACAGGTAAACGGCAAAACCATCCTCTAACCACTTTGTTTTGGGGATTGTCCTAAAACATAAAATAATGCGATGAAAAGAAGAAGCACTAACCTGGTGCAAAAACACTTGGTCTATGTTCGTTCCAAGGGTCCAATGATTCGAATGGCTTTAGAAATCAACCAACAATGCAATACTGGAAACTCTAATGCGCCAAAAATAATAGTGAGGATAGATTCCACAGTTGCATAGTTTCAAGGTTCCCATTAACCAAATAAACTTAAACCTGTGTACCAGCGGGTTTCAACAGTCTAAAGCTAGATTAAATCTATCATCTGGTGTTCTCAGTTGCACAACCATATCAGAGACTCAATATGAACACATCTTCAGTGCATTAGGAAACGACT
Source organism: Papaver bracteatum (assembly GCA_023529315.1). Classification (NCBI taxonomy): domain Eukaryota; kingdom Viridiplantae; phylum Streptophyta; class Magnoliopsida; order Ranunculales; family Papaveraceae; genus Papaver; species Papaver bracteatum. The sequence continues at coordinate 250,170 of JAJJWX010004567.1, forward strand.
ATACCATAGTTATATGAGGAAACCAAGAAACGGACAACCGGTTATATCTCTCTAACACTAACGATCCCAGACGCATGACGACAAAATCAAGGGTTGGTCTTGTCCAATATAAGCACTATGAGTTAAGGATTTGTTGAAAAAAGTCACGAATTTAGTTATGATCAAATTTCTTTATGTCGGTTACCAATGACCAACAAAGAAATCCCAGTAGACTGGAATCATAAGAAAACGAAAAAGAAACTCAGAATTTGGTGTACAGTATTATTGAACACGACTACATCCCATTTAGATATTATTGGGTACAACGGTGCATATCAGAGCTTCTATCACCGACTGAAAGGCTACCTGCGAAGAGAGAGAATTAATTATATCACTTGAAAACTTACTTATAGGTATTATACAGAGTGAATGTTGGTTGATTTAAATATATTTCATTTCTATAATATGGCTTGTCTCGACATTAGGTACTACTGGTATAGGGAATGAACCCCAATATCTTAAAGTTTTCTATATCTGTCTGATTTATGTGGATCCTCACAAACCGGTTGAACATGATGTGACTTGGGAATGTCAAGATAAAAAGTGCAGTATGCTTGATCGCAATAAACAGTCAGGCCATCCTATCTTTGTATGCTAGATAAATGTATCAGAGTTGTTCTCATATTCTGTAAACCACAGTCACAACTAAGTACGCAGAAATATCTCTAGCGACCCTTGCATATTGCATGGCCTGAGCAAGAATATTGGAGTCCTGGTTATGGAGAAGTAATATTGGTGCAAGCAAGAATATTGCATGGCCTGAGCCACCAGTGAGATCAAAGTTCAAAATTAGGCATATAACAAAACACATCACAGAACAATGAGAACATTACCAACTGATAGCATGGCATCCAAGCACCTTCAGCAAGTAATCTCTTAACCATGGACGCAGGCACTGCTGAGACACTTTTCTTTAGTATAAACCACTAAAGATTATATAAGCTACAGAGCCTAGACCAAGCTATAGAGTATCAGCATCATAATTCAGAATTAGGCATATATCAAAAGATTCAAAAAAAAATCACGTGACAGTGACAATATTACCACAATATTACCTAATGATTCCATCCAAGCACCTTAAACAGCCCTAGTTTCAATATCCTCTCTTTGTTGTTGCAATTGATGATGTTGTTCTGTGCACATAGGTCATTTTATTCCTTCACTGTGAATCGATGACAGATAATTATCCCCATCAACTAATTTCTCGCCTAAACCCTAACCCAGTTCAGCGAACACTACCCAATCTTCAGTTCCATATCAACTTCAAATTTTTCTTCTAAATCATTATAAACAGCCAACGAATCCATGGAAGCAACCCAGTAGAACTAAGCTAGTAATGGTTCAGTTTTTTTTGTCAAACACTCCATGTGTTTTCCAATTAGAGGTCTTGTATTTTGCTTTAGGTATCGATTAGTTGCCCCAAGGATAAGAATCCAAAGAAAACCTATAACGACTTTATCAGGCTATCAAGTATTTATGCTGAACACATCCTTCTTCCTTATCTGCTGCCATTGTTACAGAGAAATATGCAGAAACAAAGAACTGCAGAAGATGTCAATCAAACTGCAACGTTTTTATAGGTTTTGAAACGTTGGTGGTCTTTTATTTTAACTCAAACTTCTACCACTTCCTTTTCCAAGCCTGTTCTATATCACGAAAAAGACCTACTATGGAAGCCTAGTTATATCAGGAAAAGTATGGATCAGAAGGATGGATATATAAACATATAATAAATAGATCTCCCTAATGACCCACTCTAACTACTTATACCTAGACAATGCAGCTTATGCATCATTTCATATTAAAGTGTATCAATATTAGCGTAGTATTCTACCACGTACACTGACTTCTGTCCACTCGTAAGGGTCAAACATTTCTAATTCTCTAATGTGCAAGCTTTATACATCACGAAACCAAGCAATATGAAGCTAACTATGAGGTGTAATTGATTTCACAGTTAGAATATGTCTCATACATGAATCATTAGGAAGAAAATTTATGTCTTAAAATAAAATCTAGCATATCCCTTTATCTATGTAGTAAAATTTTACATCAACCAATTTAAGCAAAACCAAACACAAATTACCTTTCTAAGAGCCCATATTTCACCGCATCAGTTGCATCTAAAGTTTCTAAACCAAATATGTGATCTCCTGTTCAACAAACCATTAGCTCATATTAAATTACACATATATATTTCTCTTGTTAAAACATAAATACTTACGATATATAAAACAGATTAGAAAGAGAAGAAAGATGGTGTGTCCGTTGTTACATTATTTTAGTACCTGGAATTATTTCTTAGTATCTGTTGCATATCTATGAGCCAAACATGTATCATATGTGACTTGCGTGTCTTCAGTACACAAATGCAACGTGACCATCCCTAATTTGTTGCAACTGAAATAGTGGATTCAATAGGGCAATTTGAAAGTGAAAATACTTATGAAATTCATATGAAAATACTTATGATCTTGCAAACCAACTATATGAAACCGTTATGAAATTCATATGAAAATACTTATGATCTTGCAACCCAACTATATGAAACTGTTATGAAATTCATATGAACCATACACCCAAACTTAGCAAAACTCGCACAAACCCAAACCTAAAATACTACATTCTAAGAAAATTTTGTTCAATTTCACAACAAAGACACTGATTGACATCGTGTTGAAAACGCTCTGCAAATCGGTGCCAACTCGGCGATTGGATCGGAGCAAAATGCAATTTCAGATTTCTCGATTCTGGGAACGTATTTGATTTCAGATTACTCTTAATTACAATCAAGGTTTAAACTCAATGATTAGTGATTAAATCGTAAGTCTATTACTAATTCAAATCAGGAAATGGTGACCGCTACATCATCTTCGGATACCGTGATCTGTTCTTTGGATTGCCTAGATGAATCGATTACTAAGCATACAGAGGAGAACAAGGGGAAGATCCTTGAGAATGGAACAAACTCAGTATATCTTGATAAGGTAAACGACAAATCTTATGCCAATATTGTTTCAACTTTCAAATCAATAGATTTTTATTCTTCGAATTTGGCAAAACCGTGCTTCAATGGATCGGATGTATCAACCCGTATATCAGAATATGAATACTAAAAAGGAGTGCAAGACTGCAAGAATTTCTTAATTGGAAGGTTGGTGATGCCTAAGGGCTCGTCTCCGTTGAACATGACGGAGATACATGAAAGGCTGACCATTAAATGGAACATTAAACGTTGGGTCATCTCTACTCTAGGAAAAGGTTTCTTCTGCTTTAATTTATATTGTGAAGAAGATGTTGCTTATGTCCGATCTGAAGGGCCGTGCAATATCAAGCTAGGTATTATTTATTTTAGAAAATGGATCCCTGATTTCAATCCACATAAACAAATTCAATCTCTTGCTCAGGTTTGGATTAGAATATATGGTTTAAGCTATGAATATTGGAGATCAAAAACACTTTTTGAAATCGCAAGTGCGATAGGTGATCCCTTATATGTTGAAAAATCAACCATAACACGTAGCTTTGGTTTATATGCTAGAGTCTTAGTGGATATTGATCTATCACAAAAACAAATAGAGGAGGTACGAGTTGAGAGACATAATTACTTTTTCAAAGCTAAAGTAACTTATGAGAAAAGGCCTTCCTATTGTCGCTTCTGCAACATGATAGGTCATGAAGAAGGATTGTACAAGAAGAAACAACAAATGCAGGCAACTGCTGCTGAGTTGAATAAGGAGGCTACAAGAGAACTATGCTTCGAAAAAAACAAAAGGGAAAAAACTAAATGAAGAGGGGGGAAAAGGAGATGCTTTGGTGACATCACAACTGGTTGACAATGGTCTCGTAATCTCAAGGGATACAGGGTCGAAGGACCATGACTCCTTGTCTACGGATAATAATGAGGTGACCAATTATGAGGTGACTAAAGAGGCTACTAAAGAAGGAACTATTAATGAGAATAGCACAAAGGTGGTTAAAGACGCGACAATGGTCAATCAGCAAGAGGATGACGCTGTTACGTTTGAAACTTTAGATGATTCGGAGGATGATACCAATGCAGAGGCTAAAGAAGTGGCAGTTGCAGATACGCAATCGAATGATGTCAGTGTTGAAGCTAATGGTGACGCTACTGTAGTTGTTGTTAATGATGCGGTTGCAGATGCTAAGGAGACTGCTTTTGAAGTGGTTATGTCTAAATCTCAAAAAAAAAGGGACAGGAAAAAATAAATAAATAAGAGTTGGCAGAATCTCAGTCTAAAACTTGGACTATGCGTCCAAGGAATGGTTCAATCCCATCCCAATGAAAACACTATACTGGAATTGCGGGGCTTTGGAAACGCAGATACGCAGCTGGTATTTTACAATTATTGTCGTAAATTCTCCCCGGATTTGGTTTTCATTGCAGAACCATGGATTTCTTTTTCCTCTATTCCTTTGAATTACTGGTCTAATCTTGATTTGAAGTTAGTGTCCCTGAATGATAGAGGTGCTCAGAAGTCGAACTTGTGGTGTCTTTGTGCTAGTCATATGAAGGTTGATGTGGTGTACAACTCGGTGCAGATGATCTCTTGCAGAGCAACTCTAGGTGACATGGAGTACTTCATGGCAGGGGTGTATGCTTCCACTTCTTATCTCACGAGTAAGGACCTATGGCTTTAGATAACGGATTTGATGAATAACGCGATATATCTGTGGTGTATAATTGGAGATTTCAATGCAGTGCTGGGTGCTCATGAGAAATCGATAGGGCCTCCTCCGAATCGTATTTCCTGCGATGACTTCTTATCTTTCTCGGAGCTCAATGACATTCATCATCTGGATACGAGGGGTGATCAGTTCACCTGGACTAATGGTCGAAGGGGAAGACACAACACGGAGCTTCGTCTGGATAGAGAAATTTGCAATGACAACTGGTTGGGCTCGTGGAACTCTACGGTTTGCAGCACGTTGGCGAGGGTAAAATCAGACCATTATCCTCTGCTGCTTGAGGTGTACAAGGGTGACAATTCATTCGCTTCTTCATTTAAATTTCAAAGTGCGTGGTTGAATCATCCAGGGCTGAGAGATGTGGTGGATCAAACTTGGAAGTGTCAATTCTTTGGCTTCCTAATATATGTGCTAATGCAGAAGTTAAAATCTCTGAAGTCGGTGCTAAAGCGTTGGAACAAAGAAATTTTTGGCGACATCAATCTCAACGTTAACAGATCTACTGAAGAGCTTCAAAATATCCAGAGACGTATCATGGAGGAGGGATACTCTGATGAGATGCACTTCACAGAGGTCACTGCTTCTAACAACCTTGTGGATGCGCTCAAAATTCAAAATGATTTTTGTAGAGACAAGTCTAGGCTAAATTGGGTAAAGTATGGAGATGCTTGCACGAAGTTTTTCCAAAAATATGTGAAGATCAGAGCTGCCACTAACAAAGTAATGCACCTGAATGAAAATAATGAGCTGCTGACATCTCATGAGGAAATTTCAAATCATGTAATTTTGTACTTTTAGAATTTATACGATACTGATAATGTGAATCCTTCTTCTGAGTACATTGAGCAGAATATTCAAAGTAAGGTTTCAGTGGTGGACAATGCGGTTCTCAATGCAATGCCGGATAAGCTAGAAATCAAAGCGGAGGTGGATGATATGAATGCAAATGGCGCTCCGGGGCCGGATGGTTTTGATGGCATTTTCTTCACTTCTTTCTGGGATATAATAGGTACAAAGGTAACAAATTCGGTGCAGTTCTTTTTTCGTAATGGTTGGATAATGCCGAATGGAAACCCAAGTAATATTATCATCATACCGAAAGAGCCGGGAGCTGACGTGATTGAGAAATTTCATCAGATTGCTCTCAACAACTTTTACTTCAAAATTATTGGTAAAATCTTAGCTACTCGGTTAGGCCCAATTGCGTCGAAAATAATCTCGCCTCATCAACGAGCTTTTATGAAAGGCAGAAACATTTTCGACTACATTGGAACTACGTCGGAGGCGGTAAACTTGCTATATCACAAGTGCTTTGGAGGTAACATTGCCCTGAAATTTTATATTCGTAAAGCTTTTGACACTCTAAACTGGAATTTTCTTTTGAGGAGTCTTAAAGGTTATGGTTTTTGCGATAAGGTAGTGCAGTGGGTTAGTTCTATCTTGCATTCTTCTACTTTGTCAATTGTAATCAATGGGATACTTCAATTGCAAAAGAGGCGTGCGTCAGGGGGATCCGCTGTCGCCAATCCTTTTCTGCTTGGCTGAAGAGGTTCGGAGTAATGCTATTTTAACTGCTTTCAGGCAGGGGGATATTAATCACATTTCTTCTCCCATAGGTACTGTTTTTCCTTCTCATGTGATGTATGCTGATGATATAATGGTATTCTGTAGAGGAACGAAAAGAGATATTAGGGAAATAATGCATATATTTGAGATGTATGGTCAGAACTCAGGTCAGAATATTAGTGCAGCTAAGTGCAATATTTATTATAGTGCTCATGCTCAGAACATAGTGTCTCATGTTGTTGCTTCGTATAACATCCCCATGGTCAACCTTCCTTTTCGTTACCTTGGAGTCCCAATTTTTCGAGGTAAGCCGAGAACAATTCACTTTCGGTCTACAATGGATAGTATAAAGCTGAAATTTGCAACTTGGAAAGGTAAATCTCTTTCTATGATGGGTCGAGTGGAGCTTGTTAAGTCTGTTATTGCAATATCTACCCTGTATAGCTTCCACATATACAAGTGGCCTATATCTTGCATCCAGACGCTGGAAAGATGGGTTCGAAATTTTGTTTGGTCTGGAGATATAAATAGTATGCATCACAATACAGTTGCTTGGGACAAAGTGTGTCTTCCTACATCTGAAGGGGGTCTGGGAATTAAGTCTTTAAAGAGTTTGAATGATGCGGATTTAATGAAACTGACATGGAAGCTCATGACGACTAATTCGTTCTTTGGTAGCTTCGTCAAGGTTCTATTTGCTTGGGCAACTTATAAAAAATCTTCGATATGGCACGGTTTCAAAGAGCAATGGAATATAATTAAGGATAATATGCTTTGGCTTGTGAGCAATGGGAATAAAATTGACTTCTAGAATGACATTTGGTACACTGGCATGGATATTTCTATAGCGGACTATCTGAAATTAGACAGTTCGTACATTCACAACTCAGTGGAAGACTTTATAGAGGAGGGTAAGTGGGAGATTCCTGATTACATGCCAGAGCTGGAAGGTAATATTCAACAGATAATCAATGAAACTCCTTTTGCGCTGCATATGGAAGATAGACAGGTGTGGAAAATAAGTACTTCGGGAGAGATAAGTATGAAAAATGCATTCGAGTTTCACAGACCCAAAGAAGTGGAGCAGGAAGATTTCAAAGATTTATGGTCGATAAGGATTCCTCCGCGTCGAGCTTACACGGTGTGGAAAATTTTACATAACAGAATAACAACAGATGACAATGTTCAGTTCTATGGGGGCGACACGGTTAACTGCTGCAACTTGTGCCCCATTCCTAGCTGCTGCGAAACTCAACACGTTCTTAGTTTGTAATTTTGCTAGTTCTCTCTGGAATTGGATAATGCTTTTATTCCGTCATAGGCTGGACTGTTCAACTATGCACTCCATTTTCGCTTCAATCAGGCGTTTCTCTGGCTGCTCTCAGACCAAAAATCTTCTTTGGATTGCTGCAGTGAGCTTATATGGCTTATTTGGTTCTGCCGCAACATCCTGAGGTTTGAGCAGTGAGTAATCTCCTATGATCAAGGAATTAATCAATTGACTAATCTAATCGCGGAATCGGGTAAAAACGGGGGAGGTTACTCTTTCTATACCTCTGCATACAAGCTGATCTTGGACTGCCTGGGAATAAAAAGGTTGGCTCCGAAAATGCCGAAATCTGTGGTGGTCAAATGGAAGTCTCCGGATAGGGGTTGGATAAAGGCACACACTGATGGCTGCTCTATTGGTAGCCCGGGTCCGTATGGCTGTGGCGTAGTCTTTCGTGACGCGAACTGTAGGGTGCAGGGTTGTCTAGTGAAAAACTTGGGTATTCAAAACTCTTTGTTGGCTGAGCTGTGGGGAGTTATTTACGCTTTGCGCTTGGCGCGTTCAAGGGGTATTCACAGGCTTTGGCTGGAATGTGACTCTATGTTTGTCCTACAGGCTATCAAAAAGCCTAATCTAGTACCGTAGAATTTATCGACTCACTGGAACAATTGCTTGGTGTTCTCTAACTCTATTCAGTTGATTTGTACTCATGTCTATCGAGAAGGAAACTCCGTGGAAGATAGGCTGGCAAAGCATGGAGCGATAGTGGACTCTTGCTGGTGGATAAATGCTCCGAATTTTATAAAGAGGAATTGTGATATAGATAACTCGGTTTTTCCGTTATATCGTTTTTGTAATATGTAACTTGGGGATTTTATTTGTTTTGCTTTTTTTTTCCCCTTCCTCCTTGTTCTTCGTGGTAAGGCTTAGTCCCCCGCCTTCTTTTTTCTTCTTTCAATAAATCGTTTACTGCTTAAAAAAAAAAAAAACTGATTGACAAAGCCAAAACATCCAACAACAAAAAAAACATCAACTTTACCTTGGATGTTGTAGGCAAGAAGCATTGGAAGTCATGGACCTCCTGAACACTCCATCTCCATGGTTAATTATTTTATCTTCAATTCTGTTTTGATCAATCACTCTCTTGTGAGTTAAAAAAAATTACAAATATGCAATTTCATCCATTCCATGATTAGTTTAGTCAAACAACTAATCTCAAGAAGAAAAATGACCTTGAGTCTGAAGAAAAAGCCTCTCCTTTGGTGATGGTTTCAACACACCGTTAATGGCCGAGAATTAGCAGTAGAAAACCCCCGAATTCAATAATCCCAGGAAACCCTAAACTATGCCCTAAGCTAAGACCCTGAATTGTAACAATTTTACAAATATTATCAGAACCTATACAAAATACTAACTCAATAGTTCTAAGTAAATACGAATCCAAGACCTAGATATCACAATAGAAATTGATGAATTAGGGGTTTGTTTCAATAGACTTTGAGATCCAAACCTCTTAAAAGAAATTCAATATATTCCTCTTGAAGCGAAAGGCAATATTAAAAATACCACAAACTGAAGTGGAACAATTAAACAAAACAGACATTAGAGAAATATGTACTACGTTCGAAGTTCTTTCAGAGGGAAAAGTTCTTTCAGAGAGAAGAGAGGAGAATAAAAAGAGATGGGAAAGATGAAAAGATAAAATACCACGAACCCGATGATCCATCTATCCAATCACCGACCCAAAACAACCTCGAGCATCACCCCGCTCTATTTCGTTGACCCAGAACCCACCCCCGTAACACAACCTAACATTCTCAACCGTCCAAGTCAAAGATCGATCAGGAGCTTCCCGACCGCAGGATACGTGTCCCCGTTGAATGACGTCAGTATGATAGCTTTTGCTATCATGACACAAAGACCACCTTTTTTTATAACAATGATAGCAAGACGAGTAAACCAGACCCATGGAATTACTCTATCTAGTGATAGTGATCCAGGAGTTGCTAAAGTGGTTTGAAATAATCAATCAACGCCGAAAACGGTTATGAAATGTAAATTCTGAGTGCATTACGAGTAGCAAAAATGGCAAGAATCAAGTGTTTTTCTCCAACCCGATCCTCCTAATTAGGTTTTATCAACATGCATACACTCAAAAATTTATAAATTGAAATCTAGGTTTCTTTTAACTTGAATTGTCTATGTTCATGATCACGTCGACCAACTCCTATATAAATCAGTCGATGTTCATTCACACATCGACCGATTTTAGTTTTGGAAAAAATGGACATGTTTATTTTGATTATTGTTGCTAGAATCGGTTGATGTGAATGTCCAAATCAACCGATTGTTGAGTATGCGATTTCTCAACTGTCAAAAAAATAGTCGTTCAATATAAGCAATTATATTGAACGATTGTATGTGGATAAAATGCTCAATTTTTCTAGAATTTTTAATCCTTAATTGGTGCATATGCACAAACTTGTTCTTAATGGTGAGTTGCTATGAATCGGTAGATATGTATGTATCATGATGGCTGATTGAAAAATTAAAATTCCTAAAGTTACTTGAATTTGATTGTTGTTTATCAAATATTGCCATATATTCTTTAGAAAAAAGAGAAAGCATACACAGACGAAAAAAATATCGGAGAAGAAATATGAATAGACAATCAAAGGTTTGGGATTAATACCGTAGGGTATCGGGTGGGTAAAGCTAAAGCGTTCTCTATCAACGAACCAACTTGCTAGCATATGAAAAATATGAATATGCTACACGAAGTGATAATGTCCAAACTGAAGAAGAAGCTGATGAAGAAGTTAGTGATGACGAAGAGGAAATCGTAAAAGTGAAAGTGATAACGAAGAAAAATGAGGCAGAGAAGATTTCAACAAGGTAAAGAACAACAATGAAGAACTTTCTATCTCTCCCTTCCCAAAAATAACCGTATTTTCCCAAAAATTATCCAGGAACTTTCATCTTCATCATCTCCATCTTTCTACTCTAGATTTGCTCGGTTCAACCGGGTAGATCTAGAGAATCTTAGCAAATATATATCTTAATAGTATATAATTACTATCAATAAAATTATAATCCCTGTTTAGGTGATTATTATGTTCTTTTTATATCTTGTTTTAGTTTTATATATGATTGTTTGTTCTAGACAATTAGATTTTCTATCATATATTGCAATTTCATACAGCCTTTTAGGCGTTTCTAACGATTCTCATAATCGTTTCCATCACATATCTGAGGGCGATCTACATCGACTTGACGAAGATCTACATGTGGATCCTTGGCGACAATATTTGATCACGATTTTGATCAATTGTGCTAATTAAACCTCTTTAGGAGCATCTAGTCTTATTGAAGGAAATAATTTCTCAATTAAGAAGAATATTGAAGAGATTTTCAAATGGTGGATTCCAAATTATCAGGCCATCTCTAAATCGAATTCCTCAACGAAGTACATGCATATGATGCTTTTGTATTTTAGTATTTTTTCATGTATTTTAATTGGTATGTTGTATCTCTTTGATGTAATTGTATGTACTCATGGCTTCCAGTTGGCCATTGTAACCCTTCTAACCTCAATTAAATGAGGTATTTGAAATAAAAGTTTGGGGCAGTAGCCCCTGATTCCTTCAAAAAAAAAACAATGAAGTAAAGGAAAAGCTACAAAGCGACCATTGAGGAAGAAAGGAGAATGCAAGTTCGATGATATAATGATTTCATCGAGGAGGACATACTGTTCATATGTATGGGTTACCCGGCGATGGATGGAAGATGTTATATAGGTACAAATGGAGTTAGGATGCTGCCATTTGTGCAACCATAGTAATTATCTCACCTTATGATATGTCTCGAACATTTATTTCAGTTATTACCAATTTTTCGCTTGATATTCTGATTATTATCTACCGGTACTCTACTTAGGATCACGCCGATCCTTGTATAGATTATAATTCATATTTGCATTTTTGATTTGTTTGGTGATCTTCAGGTTTGAACAAACATCGAGATGTATATGTAATGAACTTTAAATTCTCACATATTGTCGACATATTGATTTGAACATGTGCTATACTCTTTGAAAAGACGAGGGTACCCAAATATATCTCAATCTAAAACTTTTCCACCTATAAGTCCTTTCTCCGAAAGTGATCGTCTATGGACTGAGTCGAGACAATACAATATGATCGTCTATGGATACGAGATCGATACAATACGACAACAAGATAACTTTCGTGATTGGCTATGGATACAAGATCGAGACTATACAATAACGAAGTATGATTAATTGATAATAGGTTAGAACTTAACCAAACACAATAGGATTACTATAAAGTAATTAGGAATTAATGTTTATGTATTTTACTACTAATTATAATAAATCAATTATAATTGCGGAAATAGAAAAGTAAAAGACACGGCAATATTTTGTTAAAGAGGAAACCACAAATGTAGAAAAACCCCGGGACCTTGTCAGAATTGAATACTCTCGGAATTAATCCGCTATACAAAATCTAAACCAACTTCGTATAGTTGAGATCAAGCAACTAAATCTATAGTTCACCTAGTTCCCTCAGTATCCCTGCGCCTCCAACTTGCAATAAGTCACGCACTTGGAATAAATCCTTTGGTTCGTATTCCAAGTAGTAAAAAAATAACAAATCTGTTCGGTAACAACTCTTTTCAAACAACGTGATATGAGTTTGACAAAAGGCTCTTCCGTTTAACCAATAAACTCCTTTGTGAGGTTCTTAGATCAATCTATTTAACAACTACCAAAGTAATTATTTAGAATATGCAACTAATAATAAGATATGATCAAGATACTAAATATTGATGCCGATCTACTCAACTAATCAATCCAATCTATCAAAAGATAAACCGATTATAGTTGGATCCCCAGCCGATCAAGTTTTGTGCACACCAAAGATTATGAACTCAAATAAGAAATATTATTTGTCTTCAAATCTTCTTAGTTCTTAAATAAACACCCGCACACAGGGTGAGATCCCGGAACCGGAATATTCATATATCTTTTAGATTCGATAATATATGCTTACCATATGGCAGATGTTTGTATATCTATAATTATTATATTAGTAAAGTATATGAATATATGCTAGTTAATATCAGTTGTCAACCAGGGGTGATTTACGTATATGAGTTGCATTACAATTAGAATTTACCAAAACCGAAAATATATATTTACTGCATGTCTTAGGATTTTAGGATTTGGTAATCCTTATTGTCCAAACAAGCCCTAGTCATAACACTATAAAAAATAGAGCTTGTATTCTTACAAAATCATTACATGAGACACTGCCTAACCGTTTGTATGGTAAACCCACTCATTGATAGAAGAGAGTAATATAATTAGATGAAATCTCTTATGTTGCCTTCGCTTAAAGTCTTCTTTGGGATCAAGAAGATTTTAGTAGTACCGTTAGAGTGAAAATTAAATTAAATTATATTGTTATTTTAGTTTTTGATTATTGATTTGATTGACTAACGATGTAGTTATCCTTAATAGACAAAACTTGTTTATTTTATGGCCCTTCTCTTCTGATATAAGGCTACTCAAGTTTGATTGGCTATTTCAGATCTATTTGATTCTAGGTCTGAAGATGAAATTATTGATCATCCAACGTTATCAGACTCTGTTCTATATGTGATCGGTCATTAGTAGGAATGAAGTTGATTGCGTGGGTGATACTTTGAAGATTGATATTATAAGTCATTTTCTTTTTGCTATTCTAATTTTTCTGATACTTCTTGCATAGTTTATTTTCTGGGATCTAACAAACGATTTATTTCGATAAATATTAGCCGTGTTGAAAAGATCAGGCAAAATATCCAGTTAGTGGCTTTTCTTCGAGAATTGCTTGATTAGAGCTTGTCGAAAACTAAAAAATCCCCTATACTCAACTATAGATGTGACCTATCCAGGATTGGATGATACATAATGAGGTGGTTCCTGAAACATGTTCGTCTTTTTACTGTTTCGGGTTACGATCCAAATGAGTTGAGATAACAAAAGTTTTCACTATATGTGAAGCAACTTGAGATAGTGGACTTTATCTTGGGATTCAATCACATAGACATGATTAGTTGTAGGTGCAAGAAATTGAGTAACTAAGAGTAGTTTACTTGGTCTCAACTATAAGAAGTTGCGGTAGTAAATTTGTATAACGTCTTAATTCTGTGAGTATTTAAAACTAGAATAGGTCACGGGGTTTTTCTTCATCGCACGTTTCCTCGTTAACAAAATCTTATGTGTCGTGTGATATACTTTGATTCCAAATTATATTGCTTGTTTTTATAATTAAAGTATAAACACACTTGTACATTAATCAAACTTGGTATGATCCCAAAGATTGGTGCAGTTACGAACTTAAGTTATTTACCCAGATACATCTTGTCGAAATAATCTTTTGGAAATTATTTTTGTAAGATTATACAAGGTGTGTGTCTATAGTAAGTTGATACGGACATGAAAAGAAGAGGGTACCCAAATACACAATAATCTTTTAATACTCAATTCCCTTGTTGGACTGATTGTGTATGTACAATTGTTTATTTCGATAAGACCAAAATAAAGATCAGAATTAACTTTATTTTTCTCATCATGCTATAATTATACAGACAATAACTTAGACCTCTCCCTTTAGACAATACAAACACTAGGTCAGTTGACTAGCTTTTCTTGTCAAGGCATTCGATTAGACTTGAATAACCAAATCCTCCAATTGATAAGTCTAACTAATATCAGAATTAACTTAGTTTCTCTTATCCGGAATCAATTCAACTAAACAAATGATCTTGTATTTTGTTAAGTAAAAAACAATAGATACAAACCAAAATAAATTGACTTGTACAATTATTTTTTTAACCGGAAGCAATTGAAACAAATATATACATTATAGCACCGCAATTGCACCGAATCTTGTTAAGGAAAAACACTTGATACCCAATAATAAAGAAAATACCAAACCATAAGCCAAATAAATTGACACAATTTTTCTTAAGCAGAAACAATTGAATCACATAAACAACCATACATAACATAATGGAACATATCAATTGTGAAAAAGCGGGGGTCTAACAACCACACCCAATATTTCTCTTAGCAATCTCTATGGAATAACTCCGATATACTTCCAAGATAATCAACTAGACAGTCAGACTCAATCTTAAGAAAAATATATCAAAGAATTATATCTGAATCCCTTAATTCAATCCTCACTCAAACAAATAGAAATCTGCGAGCCTGTTTGAATGCAAGAGAAATAACTTGAACGGTACCAAAGACCAATGTTCAAGGATCAATCAATTTCAATCAACAAACAAAGGTTGGATTTACCAATTGATCGATTCAACACACAACCTGTGATATTTCGATTATTTAAAAAAATATAATACGGAAAAGAAATAACACTATGAGGGAAAACTAAACGATGGATACGTGTCAACATCTCAAGGGATGGTATCATGATAAAGTGATGAGATATAAGCATTGAATCATAATCTAAAAAGGTGATTTCGTCTGAATCGAGATGCCTACTACAACGTTACATGAATTACGCATGTAAGGAGTGGTCTATTCAACTCATACGGTCAAGTCTAAAAAGAAGGACTGCATTTAATGAAGGATCAGAGGAGGTGTGGACGAGCCTACATCGTATCAGAAGACTCGGGCGATCTATACTATAACCCCAAGGATGATGCTGACAAGATTCCCCAAGGAAGAGCAACACGATGACGTACATGGAGAGATACCTTGGAAGGAGAACCAAGCAATCCATCATGAGGGATAGTATAGAGCTCTTCCGAAGTAGTGAGAAGATGTACGATAGTTCCACCATCTCGGCGAGACCAGGCCTTCATGAGTCTAGTTTACTTATAAATACCAGTCCATGTATAAATAAATGGACTGGTAATTTTAGATGGTCTTTCTACAGAAAATTCCTGAGAGATATTTAGATAAAGAGAGAATGAGAAATCTAAGTGATATTTGTAGCTCTTTCAAGGGTTAGACCTTAATCAATAAAGAAAACATCTTCTTTCCCGTGGACGTAAGTCTTCATGGACGAACCACGTTATATGCTTGTGTTAATATTTACATTTCATGCTCTTTACATCGTGTTTATCTTTGAATCTTGAATGTTAGTATTTTTATAGCTATTTGTACCATAAGTAAAAATACCACTTAATGGGCCAAATTGATACTTGAATTATTTTTTGGTCCTCATCCAAGCCCGCTAACCATTCCTAGCAAAAAAAATCTCCCGCACTGCCAACCAGTCTCCACCCATGCTGCCAGCCAGCCTTCATCCACACTTCCAACCATTGTGCCTGTCAACCATCAATCCAGTCTGCCAGTATGCATAAATTATTCAAAGAAGCATGCAAACAGTTTCATGCAGAATTGAAGATAGAGGCATGCAGAACTAATTACAGCAGTTTCAGCCATTGAATTCCAGCAGTTTCATCCATTGAATTCCAGCAGTTTCAGCCATGCAGTACTGATTACAGAAGTTACATACATGCATAATTAATTCCAGCAGTTTCATAGAGAATTAAATTTGAGGCATGAATGAGCAGTTAATGCCATTTAAATTTCCGTTAGATATTCAAATGTATAAATAGGGAGGATAGAAACCATTCCAGGGGCAGCCAATAGGAGAAAAACATACTCTGTAATACAAAAGTCAATAAAACATTTCTCCCCAAGGGGATTCATCTGTGGACGTAGGCAAACCATGCCGAACCACGTTATACCTTTGTCTCTTTATTTTCTTTTCAATCCGTCTCCTAATCCTAAATTCACACCAAATAATCAATTCAACCGTGTTTCGTGCGCAAAAGTAATTTTGGGTACAAACATTGGTGCCGACTAAGGGGAATTACGAGAAAATAAATCGTGTTTTCCCATTGAGAAAAGTTATACAAAATGTTTCAAAATCGTTTCCGTGAAAAGTTGTTCGAATGTTTTGAAGAATCACTATTGCAGTTCAGTTGATCGTAACTGCTGCAGCCCTGCTTGATTGAAATAGTTGCAGTCCAGTTGATCGCAGCTGCTGCTAAATAATCACACATACTGCAGGCCAGTTGATCGCAACTGCTGCAATCAAGATTCATTGTTTCAGATTTGCTGAAGTTATTACCTACGGATACCGCTGAAAATCGCATCACTACAAAATCTGATGACAGTGTTGCTGGGACGCTCGATCCGCGACAAAAGATTTAGTGAAACACCATCAAAACTGTTGTAGGATGTTCGATCCACAACATGGATGGGTCCAGTTTCGATTTCTATCATCAGCAGTTGAAAGTGATCATGGCTCATCATAGATCGGTTAATTACAATTACTGCAGCCCAGCAACACAGTCGGAAGCCACCAAAGTTGACTCACTGCGAAAATCACCAAGGTTGTTGTTAGGATGTTCGATCCGCAACATGTTCAAGCCCAAAGTCCGAAAAAATTTCTTCTCAAATAACGCATTATCCACTTGTTCAAGTTTGCTGTATGACAAAAATCGCTACCGTCATGATCTCAGAAGTGTCAAGTTGCCCACATCACTAGGCGCTTGAAAACCCTAGAGAAAACCCTCCTGAAAAGCATCTCAAGAAGTTCCAGAAAGAGCCACAAAAATGTAGCAAAACCACGGTGAAAGGTCCATGAGAAACAACAACAACACCTAGGACCGTTGCTAAAAGTCAAAGGAAAAAGAAGAAAAACAGAAAAACTATTACAAAGGCAAACAACAAAGACAACAGTTTACACAAAACTGTTACAAAAAGTTCGAAGAGAAAAGATCACTAAACGCGAAAACCGTGGCGAAAAGATTCAAATTCAAATTCAAAAAAAAAAAAAAAATCAGGAAAAGCCGGCAGCCTACTCACCGACTTCTGGGGTATCGCTCACCCACATTAAAAACCCACACCCACTTCTAGAAGTTCTGTACACCCACTTCCATCAGTCAGGAAAACTTCGATGCTTATCGCAACATCAGACTTCGATACGCCGCGTATACCAGCCGTGGATGATCTATGGTTCATCAAATTTCGATGTTCTACGGAACATCAAAATTGAACTCTACGGAAAATTTCGATGCATCAACGTGACATCAAGCTTCAATGTCATGCGTATACGAGCCGTGGATACTCCATGGTACATCAAATTTCAGCAACTCGACACGTCAGCAAAATGAAATCCAGTCAAAATGCCACCTCAACAACCTGGCCCAGTCAGCTAATGCCACACCATCTTTTCACCCAGTCATCAGGTGCCACGTCAGCACTGTCGTATCATCAGTACGGTCAGTCATCAGTTACCACGTCAACAAACATGCCACGTCACTAGTCGCCACGTACCTGGTTCGGTTATCATGTGACACATTGGCAACTTGTCAAGTCATCTAGTTCCATGTCAGCACCTTGTCCAGTCATCAGTGGCATGTCATCCACGGCGCACGCACTTTTCGGAATCTTGTTTCGTCAATAACTTCTTCGTTTTAAGTCTGAATTGAGTGATTTTTGGCTCGTTGCGATCGCATTTCAATATCCAACGTCGTGAAGGTAAAATTTTACAATTGGAGAATAATATATTTTAGGTGAAATCACGACATCAACATATCTAGAGTAAGGCACTAACTGACCAATTCTTCAAGTACTTCTTCTCCGTGCACCCAAACTGAGTGATTTCGGCCCATTGAGATCATATGTCAATCCCCAACATCGTGAAAGCGAAATTTCAATTTTCGGAGAAAATTAAATTTTTAGAAATTTAAAATGACAGCACGAGAAACGGTCACGTTCAATCATCATCGAAACTGCTACAATCTAACTAATCGAGCTATTGTAGTCAAGTGCCTCAGCAAGTACTGCAGTCCAGTTGACCGAACTGCTGCAATCCTTTTCCACATAACTACTATAGTCAGTTGACCGAACTGCTGTAATCCAGTTTCACAACAACATCTGCTGGCATGTTGATCGAACAGCCGCATCTACAATCCAGTTGATCAAGCTGTTGTCGTCTAGTTCCTCATCAATACTGCAGTCCAGTTGATCGAACTGCTGCAATCCTTTTTCACATAACGTCTATAGTCAGTTGATCGAACTGTTGTAATCCAGCTTCACAGCAACAACTGCCGGCCTATTGATCGAATAGCCACGGTCCCTTTTAATTCCTATAGTCCAGTTGGTCGAACTGATGTAGTTCGATTTTCCCCAAAAACTATTTCAATACAATTTTCCTCACAACTGTATCAGTCCAGTATGATTGAATTTATGTAGTTCAATTTCTCAGCAACTGATTCAGTCCAGTTTTACTTATAACTAGTTAAGGTTCAGCTGATCGCAGCTGCCGAAATACGATCCCATGACAACTGTCTGCAATCCAATTTTGATTCAACTGTTTCATTCCAGTCCCGCAGACATATCTAATTATTGACTCAAGCCGAGACACTAAGGCAGCTTCACTAGTCATCATCGCTGGAAAACACCAGCATAGCCAGTAGGCATCCTAATCACTTCATAAACGAAGTCGGAATAACATTTTCAATATGGTAAGTATACAATTTACATATTTTTTCATCTTTTCATATATTCATGCATACTTTTGTTCAATAAGACACCTTTAATGTGGTGATCATTTCTCAACGAGGGGATGCACACATTTCAATCCTGCGCGCATCTGGAATAGTAGGATTGCCCCCCCCGCGCGGATTCTAGATAGCAAACATTTTTAAAATCCCATGCGCGAGAAAAATGCAGCAAGGCAGTGCACCCTTGTGCGAGCATTGAGCAACATGACAATCACTATCTTCTAAGATCGAGTTTCATATCACTTCAATGTGACTGAGTAGCACTTGGGGACGAGATATGTAATACCTCATGGTATGAAATAATTCTTTTGGGGCGAGCTGCGTAACACTCCATACGCTTGGGGGCGAGTTATACAACACCTAATTGCAATGCAAAATTCAACTTCTGAAAATCGAAATTTCAGGTAACCCAAACTTCTTAATCCTCCAACGAGTTACATGATTAAGAGGGGGCGAGCATATACCCTAATATTTTGACGCAATTATTACAATCAGTAATACTTAACTGCTACAGTTAAATTGATCAAATTATTATAGTCTAGTTCAAAAGCAACTGCTGTACTCGATTGGACGCAACTGATGCAGTCCAGTTTTGCTTGCAAATTTTTGTACTCGATTGACGCAACGATGCGATCTAGTTGTACTCGAGTTGACGAATCGATGATGTCTAGTTTTATTTGTAGTTGTTACACCTAGGTTTATCGAAATGTTTAAGTCCAGTCCCTCACCAGATGCTACAGTCCAGCTTATTAAAGCTGCTGCAATCCAGCTCTATTTATATTCCTGCAGTCCAGCTGATCGCAGCTGCTGCAATCATGTTCGCATATCACGCAGTTCAGCTGATCGCAACTGCTGCAGTGCAGGTTTTCTCGTCACTCCTGCAGTCCAGCTGCTCGCAGCTGCTGTAATGCTCGATGCTTCTGCAGACCAGCTGATCGAAGCTGCTGCAGTCCATCTCTGTTCGCAACTCCTGCAGTCTAGCTGATCGCAGTTGCTGCAGTGCAGTTTTGCTCATCGCTCCTGCAGCCCAGATGATCGTAGCTATAGCAATGCTCTATGCTTCTGCATTCCAGCTGATCGAAGCTGTGCAGTCCATCTCTATTCGCAACTCTTGCAGTCCATCTGATCGCTGCTGCTGCAGTGCAGTTTTGCTCGTCGCTCCTGCAGTCCAGCTGATCGCAGCTTCTGCAATGCTCAATGCTGCTGCAGACCAGCTGATAGAAGCTGCTGCAGTCCAGCTCTGTTCGTAACTCCTGCAATCCAGCTGATCGCAGCTACTGCAGTGCAGTTTTGCTCGTCGCTCCTGCAGTCCAGCTGATCGCAGCTGTTGTAATGCTCGATGCTGCTTCATTCCAACTGATCGAAGTTGCTGCAGTCCATATATGTTCGCATATCCCACAGTCCAGCTGATCGAAGCTGCTGCAGACCATTTTTGCCCAACGATGTTACTACCCAGTTTTGCTCATTACTATAGAGAACAATTTTTGTGGCCGTCGCAGTCAAGTCCTACGCAACTACCACAGTTCAGTTTTAAACCAGCAGTTATCGCTCACTCATAATACCAATCCGCTCAAGCATCACGCTTCTGTTACAGAATAGTTCATCCTGCGGTCCTGATTTTACATACAACAGTGGTTCATGCTCAACTGTTTCCTGCCCATCTCCCAGTCACAATAGCCTCACTTGGGGGCGTCTTGATTGTGATTTTCACAAACAACAAGGGAAATTTGCCAGTCACCTCAATATCAATAATCCACACTTGGGGGCGAGTTTTGTCATTAACTAAGGAAACGAAAATTTTCTTAACCCTCAACAAGTTGGAGGTTAAGAGGGGGCGATGTTTGTACCATAAGTAAAAATACCACTTAATGGGCCAAATTGATACTTGAATCATTTTTTGGTCCTAATCCAAGCCCGCTAACCATTCCCAGCCAAACAATCTTCCGCACTGCCAACCAGTCTCCACCCATGCTGCCAGACTCCATCAACACTGCCATCCATTGTGCCTATCAACCATCAATCCAATCTTCCAGTATGCAGAAATTATTCAAAGAAGCATGCAAACGGTTTCATGCAGAATTGAAGATAGAGGCATGCAGAACTAATTACAGCAGTTTCAGCAATTGAATTCAGCAGTTTCAGCCATTGAATTCCATCAATTTTAGCCATTGAATTCCAACAGTTTCAGCCATTGAATTCTAGCAGTTTCATCCATGCAATACTGATTACAGCAATTACAAACATGCAGAATTAATTCCAGCAGTTTCATAGAGAATTAAGTTGGAGGTATGAATGAGTAGTTAATGCCATTTAATTTTCTGTTAGATATTCAAATGTATAAATAGGGAGGAGAGAAATCATTCTAGGGGAAGCCAATAGGAGAAAAACATACTCTGTAATACAAAAGTCAATAAAATATTTCTCCCCAAGGGGATTCATCCGTGGACGTAGGCAAACCATGCCGAACCACGTTATACCTCTGTCTCTTTATTTGCTTTTCAATCCATCTCCTAACCCTAAATTCACACCAAATAATCAATTCAATCGTGTTTCATTCCCAAAAGTAATTTTGGGTACAAACAATAGCCTTTAGATCTACTTGGATACAGCCATTAGAAAATATGCAACTACATTTGGCGCTAGAAACATGGAGGTATGAAGATATAATATACCGCCCTAGTAACATCTCTATATAATTTTAGTAATCTCCTCGGGAGAAGTAGATTTCACACCACTGTGTAGAGTTCTCTTAAGATTCATGAGTAGATCTCGGACTGAGCACGATCCACACGATCAGTGAAGTCCTTGTTAATGGTGGCTTTTAGTTCAGGGCTAAAATTATAAAACCTTGCATTTAATAGGCTGTCACTCTACAAAGAGACATATACATGTAAAAGTGATGAGTGTTCAACCTCTTCACTGGCACACTTATTGAACAACTCAATATTTTCTCATGAAATTTACCTAGAATGGTGCATGTAGCAAAAATCCCAGATATTCTGTAAATTTTGGTACCTTGCCTATGTTCACTTAATATAAGTTTCTTTGAATGCTTTATGTGCTATGTTCCCAGGCTGAACCCTTAATGTTGATATGGCATGACGATTTGTGTTCACTCATAACAGAGTAGCATGAATCTCCAAGTATCAAGGATAAGGTCTTTGCATAAGGTATTCGACCAGAAAGCATGTTGCTCTTTGGAAATGAACTTTAAAGAGCTTTGTGTCAGCACATAGAATTCAATCAATTATCCTGACTAATTTTCAAAAGTTAGGGTTTTGCGCCTTGCGCAGTATATCATACCTTGCTTGTAGAAATTAATCCTAGGAAAACTAGGTAATTAATACGCCATGGATTAGTAGGCGCAAAATCTTGC
Source organism: Papaver bracteatum (assembly GCA_023529315.1). Lineage (NCBI taxonomy): Eukaryota > Viridiplantae > Streptophyta > Magnoliopsida > Ranunculales > Papaveraceae > Papaver > Papaver bracteatum. The sequence goes on from JAJJWX010004567.1 coordinate 272,750, forward strand.
CAATGATCAGAAAACAAGGAGCCGCAGGATAGGAGCAGCAGCAAAGGGAAGTGTGGCCACGCCCCATCCTAAACCGTCCATATTTCCCTAGACCAATCAGGTCGCCTTAAACTCTCCACACGCACATAAATTGTGGCTGGGCCCATACTTGTCGGCCCCACTTCCCATCGACCAATCAGGTCGCTCTAAAGCCGCCACACTCATACTAGAAGTGTACCCACGCCCATGCTTGGACGGCCCTTTCTTTTTCGACCAATCAGGTCGCTCCAAACCTGAAACACTCACATCATAAGTGTGGCCACTCGTGTTCGGTCGGCTATTTCTCTTGTTTGACCAATCATGTTGCTCAAAACCTGCCGCAGTATTAAAAAAGAGAAGAAAATACGCGCCAGTACCAAATTATCTTTCCCATAGTTGCGCCAACGTACCAATTATCATGCCAAACATGCATACCCAACGTGCTGACGTGCTACTTTACCACAGAAGCATGTTGAACATAGCAACTTACCATAAATAGTGCACGAACATGCCAACCCACCTTTTGTTCGTGGATAACGCCATAACATACTTCAATATGGTTAACCTAACCAGAAACACGACCTTGCATGATCAAAACCCTAATTTCCAGTCGTGGTGCAAATCATGCCACGTTGGGACCCACAACATGCCACGAATCGTACAGGACCCAGGAAACCCTAATAGTGGCACCGTGACATAGCCACCTGTGGGAATCTTGCTCCTATGGTCATTTCCACATGATGGTCTGGCTATGGTTCCTTTGGAATGGCTATGACATCATTTGCACAAAACATCGATGTGCAATGGCCACATGCCGCACGCGTGTTTGCACTGACATCATTATACCAATGACGCCACTTTTCTATATAAGAAGATATGGACATAATCAATGGCCAACTTTCCTCATGAGATGCAATCTCAGCCATCCAAGTTCGCCATTGAACTTACAGACTTGTGGAAAGTTTTAGGCGACTAGCCGCTTAAATATCGTGGCCATGGCTACGCCAGGCGCCACTTATACCACCGTTCCACTGGAATGCACGAGCTATACCAGTCATGCCGCAGTACCACTGGCTGTTAGAGCATAGCTCGGTTGAACCCACCAAGCGTTGGTATGTCAAGTTTGGTTGTCATATTTTAGTGAACCAAAACTCATTTAAGAGTAGCTTGATTTAAATGTACTAGAGTCAACTTCGTATAGGTTAGCTTAAAAGTATTAGGACGAGACATTAGAAGTATTACGAAGACTTGAAGAAGTACGGAGCTACAACCACAACATCATCCTTCCACTTGAGGTTAGTGATATTTCACTTGAACTGTTTCACCCCTAACGTATCTTTCAAGTCGTGCATATTGAAAACATAAAAATGCGAAGCATGAATACTCTAGATAGACAAAGTATTCAGGAATACAATATGCGGTTTATTTCTTAACCATTAAACTTTGTATATAAGATATCAACATAATCGTATGAATGCTATTGTGATTATGTATGTGTATGAGGTGATGATATCATCTTAGGAAACAATATTTTTACATGTGTTTAAAGGAGGTAAGTTCATGATATGTGTTGTGAACTGAAAAGGAAATCGCTAGGCGTTATTTGGGCTGTTATTCATTGCATATCTTATGGACGACCAATATGTGTGATTAGTATAACCGCTCATGACTTGTTTGTGTTCTTGGTAAAACTATTCACATGAGGCCTGACTTATGTATTGGTATGACTTTTATTAGTGAAACCGATCTTACGTAATCACCTGGAGTATGATCGGGTTTGTGTGTCTGACCAAATTTGGGAGTAGGGAACCGATCCTAGTAAGAGGTGCAATACATCACAAGGGGGACCGATCCTTGTATGAGGTGCATCAAGTTTTATAGTATAAAGAGTAACCGATCCTATGAACATGTGCAACACGTTTTTAGGCAAAGGGGAACCGATCCTATGGATATGTGCAACACATATAAGTTAGGTACCAAATATATGTGGGGAACCGATACATGGCTACGCCGGACGCCGCTATGCCAATGGCACCACTTTGCTATACAACAAGATATATCCATAATCAATGGCCGTCCTTCCTCATGAGATGCAATCTCAGCCATCCAAGTTCACCACCGAACTGACAGACTTGTGGCAAGTTTTAGGCGACCGGCCGCTTAAATCTCGTGGCCATGGCTACGCAAGGCGCGACTTATACCACCGTGCCACTGGCATGCACGAGCTATACTAGTCATGCCACAATTCCACTTGCATATACCAAAAACGCCATTGTGCCATTACTAGGCGCCAACAGAAGGTAGCCATAATCAACAGTTACCCTTCCTCATGAGATGCAATCTCATCCATCCAAGTTTGCCACCAAATTGACGGACTTGTGGCAGGTTTCAGGTGACCAACCAAGACGTGCCTAAAAGCATCACATAGCAACTTGTTACACGTTTACCACGAAAACAATCGAGACATCAAATATGTCACAAACTGGGGGATACTCATCAGGGTATTGGTCTGGCGGTTCACAGTGTGCGGCGTGCAATACGCCCGTTATAAGAAAGTGTCATGAAGTGGGATAATTAGTGGAGACAAGAAGTTACGAGTGTAAACGGATCCACTTCATCGTGGAAGCATGAGTTTCTGACCGTTATACGTTACTCCATTCTTCCACCACTTAATCATTTTCACTTCTTACGAGACCATGGTACGTTTTAATATGACTTGTATAAATAGGCTTCACCTATTTCCACCAAAAAACAAGTTTTTTAGTCGGCAATAACACAATATCCATAAATCACCAAGAACTGATAGCTTTTGACTTTGCAAGTCAGTTCTACTTTCTGATACAAGTCATAAAACAAGCCACATCTTCAGAATCAACCATTCTGGTCTCAACACTTTCTTTGCTTCCCTCCCTAAGACTAACCCTTCTCCTTCACTTTGTGACCGAAGCAAGCCTGGAACGGCCATTTCTTGGTTTAGGCCAGGATTGTACAGATTGATTTCTCGAATCAAAAGTACTCCCGTGCAGTGCATTTTTTAGGGTCTAGACTCGTTTCTCATCCACACATCCAAAATTACCAAAACTAGCAAAAGCAGTTTTCGCCCACAAATAATTGGCAACCACAGTGGGAGATTAATCTCTTGGTTGCGATATCAGTTTCCAATTTCCAAATTTCATTTTCAATCCCGATCTCAAGATTGTAGAACTCAGGTCCGGATCGGCAACAAACCTTGAAAACGCTAGCGTTGAAATTACCCTCGGTATTAACGTTCCTTCCAGTGGCATTAACACGCCACCTGTCAACACCAGCGGCGCAAAAAATATTTCTTCAGGCGTTACACCACCGGTCACCAGATCCAGAGCCGATGTCGCCACCCTCAAAGTTTCTTCAAGTGTGACACCTCCAACCGTCACCAGAGCCTCTGCTACTCTACCATTAGGACGAGAAACTGGGGGAGTCAGAGGAAGCCGATACCATATTACCATTACTGATTTGATGGAAAGACAGGAAGTTCTCGCTAGAGCTCAGACAGACATGGCTTCGACTCAGAAAGAGGTGCTTACTTTATTCAAGACGCTAACGGAGTGGATACCACATGCATTACGTCAACTAGAGCTAATGAGGAACACCTTCAATACTCCTGGCACCGATACCTCAGTAGAGCAAACCTTTGTAGATGAAGGGATTCATTCAGGAGCCCTAGATAAGAGGAATCAACCATCCAATTTTGTCACATGAGAAAATTTGAAACGACTTCTTCGAAACCGAGACAAAAGCGATTTTGCGGACATGTATCAGCATCAAACCCCGTATCCTCTTGATATACAAATGATTCATCTTCCAAGAGGATACTCTTCTCCCCAATTCTCCATGTATGATGGCACCGGTAATGCGCGTGAACATGTCTCTCAATTTTTGGAATCCTTGGGAGAGCACGAATACAATCATGTTCTCCGTTTGAAGGAGTTTTCGAAGTCACTTACCGTAACAGCATATACATGGTACAAAAATATTATACCAAACAACATATCTAACTGGGGCGACATGGTTACGACTTTCTACAAGAAGTACTTCTTTGTGTCTGAGAAAATTACCTTCTCAGATTTAGGAAGAATGTTTCAACGAAACAATGAACATCCAAAATATTATGTCAAAAGATTCAGAATTCAAGCGCTGTATTGCCACGACCCAAATGTGACCGAACAAAAATTAGTGGATTCTTGCATAAATGGCATGGTTCCCATCTACCATGCATTACTGGAGAATCTGTGATTCCAGACATTCTCTTAACTTCATGAAGCTGCTAAACGGTCGGCCACAACAACACCAGCATTGTTGGAAATAACCAGGCCATCCAAGGTTGAAGACGCATGCGAAACTCGAGGAAATAGGCAACAAGCTATATAACACTGGACCCTCTGTGAGCATGGTAAGCGAAAGAGGGAAAATGAAGGCTTCGGTGGCAGAACAACAATCCAAGCGCGTAACGCCGGCACATCAAGTGGATCCACCTCGAAAGGCTGCAGCTAAGCTTCCTGCGCATCATCAAGAATCCAGAGAAAAGGCCTCAAATTTCTCGTTCCCAATCGAAGAAGTAATTGAACTCTAGGAAGCATGGATCCAATACGACGCTATCAAACTGCCTCCTATCATGCGCCTACCAACTGAAGAGGAAATGGAAAATCCTAAGTACTTCCACTACCACAGGTTTGTCCATCACCCGACCAGTGACTGCAATAGATTTAAGCGTATTTTCAAATAAAAGGTGAAAGAAGGGGAACTTCAACTGGAGATGAGGAAGTTCACAGAGATCCTCTTCCAGTCAGGAGTTGCATGCTCTCTGGGCACCCTGTTCACAAAATCGTGCAATCCATGATGCAACATGTATACGAAATTTTCTATTTCTCCAAGACGTAGTGTCAGGATATATTTGTAGCCCTTAATCGTGTTGTGTAGGGCAAGCGACTTTTTCCTATTGAAGAGACCAAGCCAGAATCCCAAGCTATCTCAGGAAGCGGTGTTGGAAAATGCAACTGGGGACTGCTAACCACGGTATCTAAGGGAGGTCGAGCTTGATAGCACATTGATCGACGCGCCCTCTGACTTCAACATTGTTACCATCAAGACTCTGAGACCGACAGGAATTTCAAAATAGGAAGCTACTCTTTCCCCAAACCTGATCAAAAACTTGGAAGGAGGAGCAGTAGATGCATATGGTTACATCAACCTTGAAATTAAGGTGGGAGATGCTTTGACACATGGAAAATTCCACATTGTCAAAGAATTCTCAAATTACGACATGATTCTGGGGTGCTCATGGGTACATGGCAACAAAGCGAAATTAGGAGTATCCCCTCTGCCAGTGTCGATGCCCGAAATAATTTCCAACAAGCCATCTAACCCTGAAGATCACATGTTGTCGTGTCAATAACTTACCGATGTAACTCAATTACATGGATAAAGCCTATCGACGTTCGTCAGTAGATTCCGAACACAAGTAAATCTCATTGAACAACCCTTTCTCCAACCAGTCACTTCTCCCCTCATTCAAGCATGGGGAATCGGTCCAGTTATCAACCCGGGCGTCATTAAGAGATGCGAATAGGATGATGGGCCTTTCAAGTGCTTTGTTAAAAATTTAGAAGCTTCCTCGGTCAAAGATGACGAGCTCAAAAAATCAAGTGGTTGCACAATTCCCAAACCCATTTCAAATTGGGGATATGGTAGTCAAGGTGACCACATTTCAAGTTGGAGATATAATAATGAAGGTAACCGATCAACCTGATTCACCTAAAGAAAGGGAAGACAAGCCATATCTGGTGGCAGATGTTATCTTGGGTGGTTACTACAAACTCATCAATACCGAAAAATTGGAAGGTGTGACAATTCACTCGCGATGGATCAAACCATTCAATACCTAAGACGTTGTGCTACCTATTAGAGTATTGCTTGGTCAAACTCGCATGCGTTGCTATCTCAAGCATGTTTGTCAATCTTAGTGATCAAAACTATAAAGTCTTGATTTCTCATCTACTATAGCTAAGGTCTCGGACTAGGATAGAAAGTGTAGTTGAACTCAAGAACTCCATGGCGATCATCATACAAGATGAAGGACTACTCAAGGAATCAGTGGATCTTCATCGACTAAAAGTTATGTAGAGACTTGAAATTATCTATCACTCAAAATTCTATCTACTCTATCTCCTATCTTGAGACACAAGTCGTTTTACTACATAGACTAAAGATATGCACATGTGACATTTCAAGATGAGTATATCTTGCTTATCTATTTCATGAAATGGGCATTGGTAAAGCTTTCGCTTTAGCCAAGTTCATCTTTGCCTAGTGACGAAAGTCATGTTATGTTTCAATCACTTTGGAAATCGCTCCGACAGAAAATAGTTTGTGAATAACAACTATATAACGCCCTCTGAGAATGTTTCAATGATTGAAGTGAGAGTTTAGACTATATAACAATTGTGGGATATAAACATTGTTATGGCAACACATATATGTATAAGTCCTTAGCACTTGAACCGAAGTTTGCGAACTTTGTTGATCAAGTGGAACCGGAACGTGAGTAGTAAACTCATTCCGCGAACCCAGTCCGCGAACTGGCGTAAGTTCTCGAACCCGAGAATATCTGCTGAAGTTGAAGCTCAGGTGTTGTAGGATCAGAATATCGCAGCAAGAACATTCTTGCGAAGTTTTCACTAAAGACATTGGCGAGCGTCGCAGAAAAGATTAAAAGAACGACGCAACAAATAACGATGGTAGAAACATGAATAAAACGTAAATATCCTGCGAAGATTAGAGTGTTTGTCAGATTAACATTATTGCACTCGCGAAGATAGAGCAGGTTAAATCCGAAATTAAGGGATATCTTAGATGTCTATGAGTTGTCATCCATTATGTAATACCCTATATATAGGGGATGAGTAAACTTGAGAAGGGGAGATAATTTTTGGAATGCTAAGAAAGTTTTTAGGAGAGAGAAAATTCTAAATAGAGTGATTGTATTTTAATTTCCTTTTTCCTTTGTAATTTTCTAAGTGTCAATTAATGAAAATCGTTGTTCCTGATTAAGTGTTCATAGATTGAGTGTGAAAATTCTTGTGAGGGGTATAGTGTGGGATTTCCTGCTACTACATTTTGGCGCCCGAAAAAGGGAGAATCAAATTAAGAGATCTATAGTTGTAACTTGGAAAAATTTGAAGAAATTGTTAGGGTTGGAGAAATGGCTAGAAGAAGAAATGAATCAGAGCAACCAACAACTATTAGGAAAAGCAGGAGAATTGCTGGAGAAGAGATAAATGAAGTAGGTGAATCTTCAAGATTAATAAAAATGAGCAACGGAATAAGGAATATTGGAGAAAATCAAATTCAACAACGAAATCAGCAAACACCGCTACAAGATAGAACTGAGGATTATGACAGAGTGAGCGTACATACTTGGCGATCAGATTCAATGGAAGAAGTAGAAGATCGAAAATTAAGAAATGAAAGACGAGAAGAAAGAGATCAAGAAATGGTTGAAGGATTAATTCCTGGAGATGGCGAAAATGAAGCAGTAGAAGATTTAAGACAAAGAATACAAGAGGAAAGGAGAGTAGAACCAGAAGAACGTGTGAATTTAACAAGACAAAATCATGAGTTAAGAATGGAGAATTTGAGATTACAAAATAGGAGATCAAGAAGTACTGCAAGATCAAGTTTGAGATCATCTAGAGAAGAATCAAGGCGAAATTCCCCTGTGAGAAATGCTAGAGAAAATATCCGAGAGGAAATGCAGAATCCAAATTAATAATAGCATCATGGAGAAGGGGAGATGATTAATGATCTCTACATTCCTCGCGGTGAAATTTTGGATGGAAGACGTAATAATAGGAATCAAGAAGGTGGAAATAACCAAGAGGGTGAAGAAAATCGAGAAGAAGGTAGAAGAATATTACACGAGCGAGAAATTCAAAGAAACCAAAGAATAATTGAGGATGAAATTGAGAGACATTATGCTGAACAAGCACGTCTAGCCTGCGAAAGAGAAATATTAAGAGCAGGAGTGGAAGAACAAGAGTTTCAAGAGGCAATACGGCAGAATAATCATGACAATCGAGAAAGGAGACGCACACAAAATCGCCACAATGGTAATATCAATGAGGAATATGATAGAATACAAAGGAGAATATAAATACAACGAAGAGAAATGAAGAAAATCGCAGAGAAGAAAATCGAAGGCATAATCATTTGACAATTCAGGAAGGAGTGCTGAAGAAGAAGCACAAAATCTCGCAGGACAAGAATAACATGAACACAGAAGAAGAAGAGCTTCATTGAAAAGACCAATGGAGAAAAGTTCAGGTGGGAATGAACAAATCTTAAGAGAATTAGCAGAAATGAGGGGAATGTTAAATAACAGAAGAGAAGGTGGTAGAAGGAAAATTGATGAAGCCATTGAAGAAGCTACGAGAACTCCATTTACTCAAGAAGTACAATTAGGAGTAATACCCCCAAAATTCAATTTACCAACGTTAACCAGTATCTTTGATGGGACCACTTATGCTGTCCAACATGTCAAGGCTTATGTTAGGTGTATGCTAAAATGGGAAAATCATGATGTTGTATTGTGCAAATATTTTGCATCCAGTTTAACTGGCGAGATACTAAAATGGTTCGAAGGTTTACCCAAAAACACTATAACTTCTTTCGACCATTTACAGGCTACATTTTTGGGAGCATACATAAGTAACAATTCTTCGCGGCCCGGTATTGAAGATTTATTTGGGTTAAAACAGAGGATTAGTGAAAGTTTGAAACACCTAACTATAAGATGGAAGACAATGTGTAGTGATATGGATGGAAGAGTAGATGAGAGATACCTCATTTTGTCCTTAATTAATGCTATGTTCGCAACCAACCTATTATATATACAAATTTTTAAAATCAAAAATACGATCACTATGACAGAGCTGCGAGAATTACAGGAAGAATATATTGTGTTGGAGGAAATATAAAATGAGATGGAGTCGTATCCTATTGCGAACACTAGTTCAGTTGCAGCGAGTGCAAGCTTACTTCCCAAGATGATAAATACAGTAGTGAGCACCTCGCAGGTAAAACAAGAAAAGAATGTGGATGATGGTCAACAAAAGTTAGTAGCTATGGGAAGTCTAGATCAAGAAGAGTTTGAAAGAGAGAGAAACTTTTACCGCGATGGAAATAATAAAATTCAGAGACTTCATCAACCACAAGAGACTTATGGTGGACATAGACAAATTTATCAAAGAGGGCATGGAAATTAGAAGATGATATGAGAAGAAATAAAAATGCCACCTTTGAATGCAAGTGTAGAAAAAATTTGGGAAGCCATAATCTTAATGGAAAATATACAAGCACCCTGGAACATGGGAAAAGAACCACACCCAAATAACCAAAGTCAAGAATTTTGCTCTTATCATCATTTTCATGGTCACTCAACAAATGAATGCAGGAATATAAAGAAGACATTTTAAGGATGATAGATCAGGGAAGATTAAACCATTTTCTAATAGGGAACCCGCAATCTCAACCATTACCACCTCCACCAGAAATTCGCAGAGTAAATAAAACAAAAGGAGGAGAAATATTTGTGCTAGAAGTTGGATCAAAGGCAAAAAAAATTGTTCTGTAACTTCATTATACATTCATTCAAGACTATCGAAGACTTCCACGATAATGTTTTAAGCCGAGTGTTTGCGAGAGATGCTGATGGGAAAGAAATCATGAACATTTCGAAAGCATCGCCGCTTAAAGAGTGGAAAAACAGATTATTTCTTTCACCACACAAGAAGTACCTGAGCCTGGAGAAATGCATGATCAACCATTGGTTGTGAGACTAGAGATAAATCCAAAAAAAAAAGAATATAAAGATGAAGATGAAGATAAAACTGAAGATGATGAAAATGAAGATTCATGGGCAATTAATAGAGTATTGATTGATACAGGTAATTATGTGGATATTTTATTTTATCACACCTATAAGACCATGGGAGGGATAGACGAGGATCTAATACCCTCAACGTATAAGATATATGGTTTCAATGGTACCGCCAATAAACCAAAGGGAGATATCACAATGGGAATCCCATTAAAAGGAATAACATCTAAAGTCTTATTATGTGTAGAGGATGTGGAGTCACCCTACAATGCCTTAATTGGCAGACCTTGGTTGAATGGGATTCTAGGTGTGGCATCCACTTGCCATCAGTGTATTAAGTTTCCACATCCAAATGGTGTTGGAGTCATAAAAGGAGATTGGAGTGAAAGCAGAAAGTGTTATGAGATTGATATAAAATATTGCGAAGAGAGAGCTGCGAAGAATAGCAATTGGAAGCATAACATCAAGCAAAGACAAAGATGTGACATATTAATGGTGGATGCCATTGAGCTGCGAGAATAAGAAAATCTGAGAAAGAATGAACAAAATATCTAGTGAATGTCTCACAAGGGAAACATAACAAAGCGCAACAAAATCCCAAGGGCATAATAAAGTAAAGGTAAAAGATTTCAAATTATGATACTGAAATGATATTGAAAGATATGTATGAATGATGTGATTCACAGATTGTTTCTTAATGAAAAATATGAGATTGTGAAATTACACCAGCATTGAAGCAAGAATATGTGAAAATATTGCAAGAAATTCGAAGAGAAATTCGCAGAATGGGACGAACCTTTATGGCGTACACCCTAGTTCGCGAATAAAATTTCGTAAGAGGCAAATGTAAGACCTAAAGTACGTCATTTAAGGGGGTATCTGATTGCATGGCTCAAAGATAAGGTTATACCACTACTGGAACTTGAGTCATGGAGATGTGGGGCTCAAGAAAGCATATCCAGGAGAGATACCTTGTATTTCCAACTATATATATAAGGTTATACCCTGGTTGGACGACCAAGGGTCTCTTCTAAGAGGTGCAAAATATGATCAAGGCGCCGCGGTACACGGTTGAGCTAAGAGTGCCTGGGGCGGATGAACCTACCCTGGCCATTATTGGAAAGTCTTTACTACGATGCACTCGGCCTGAATAAAACCCCACTTAGGGTGCAGTCTCGTAACTATAAGCCATATAGGCAAAAAGGATAAGAGGCTGCGAAAAATAACTGGTTGTTGGTAAATCCGGATGGGATGATCTAGTCTTGTATGGACGATGTACGCCTCCTTAAAAGGGAAACAAGGGGGAAGATAAGGGATGCACCCTCCATTAGGGATCTCATAAGTGTTTTAAGATACAAATATCATGAGGCTTTATTTTCGCAAGAAAATTTAGGCTTGTCGTATTTATGCAACAAATATCAAAAGAGCCAAAAAGCCAAGAGAAAAGATAAGATGAGATCAATGGGTCATTGCATGAAAATGTAAAGACGTCCTGCGATTTCATCGCAAGACGACAATGTATTGGGGCTTTATTTTCGCAAGAAAATTTAGGCCTATCATATTGTCGCAGCAAAAGAATACAAAAAGATAAGGCAAGATCAATGGGTTTTTGCATGAAAATGCAAAAAAGTCCTGTGATTTTGTCGCAAAAGAAAGAGTGGCTAAATAAGACCTTTACTTGGGAAGGAAAAATAAGACCACATAAGAATATAAGTAAAGAATTACGAGATTGTGCAATATTCACTTTACAAATTGCTTAATCTCTCATTTGGATACAAAAAACAGAGGAAAATATGGGAATATATGATTAATTTTTATCATGAGAAAGTATTTTTTGGCTCCGCATGATAGATTTACGCAGATTTATACATAGATTGAAAAATTTAATTATATATTGATTGATTATATCGTAAGAAAGAGTTGTTTTACTAACACATGCAGGAAGGAAGAGAAATTCGCAGCAAAAAGATAGGAAGATTAAAGAACGAATATACAAGTTTTACAAGTTTTATATTCAGCAAAGCAGAATTACTTCTTAATGGATTCATCTTCCTCTTCATCAGATTTTTCTGTATTATCAGATCTTTCATCTTCAGATTCTTCTTCATCTTCATCAGCTTCACTATTAGAAATCACTAAAGAAGGAACATTCTCTGGAACTTTTTCTTCAATACAAGGGTAATTAGAGAGAGGAATGTCATGATTATTGCAGATTGACCTGATAGTATTATTGCGATAAGTAAGAGCATCATTCTTAAAGTTGGTAATAGTTATCTTCAGTTGATTCTTCAATCTTAAGCACTTATCATTGCGAGAAGAAAGGGAGTTCGCGATAATTCCTTTTTCATTTTCTAATTCTTCAATTTTTTGACGGAGTCTATTTTCAGAATCTGTGAATGTATAATTATGAATCAATAAATTGATGAATTTATGAAAGACAAAGAGTTAGTAGGAAAGAATAGTTGACAACCTTCTCTCTCAGAAAGCAAATCTTTAATCAAGGATGTTTGGTCAGCGAGGAGACTAACATTTACACCAAGATTACTTCTAGCATCGTCTAATACTTTCGCAGCCCAAGCGAATTCATCATCATTATCTATAAGAATACGGGAGCGAACTTGGGTTTCCCTATCAACAAGAGTTGACTTCTCGCAGATAATCCAATCTCTCTCAATTTGAGTTTCGATAAGAGTCTTGTGGAATTCCGCTAAAGATTGAACACCTTGTTTAGTAATACGATCCTTTTCATCAATAAGCTTACTGTATTTGGATCTAGATTTACCAATCTCCTCTTTGGCATCAACAAAAAAATGCTTATACTTATTGGCTAGCCCTAAACTGGATCTGTGTTCAATCTCTAAAAGGCAAAATTTTGATCTAAGTTCATCTATGGAGAGGGAAGTAATTCGGTCATTAGAAAAACTATTCAAAGATTTATTCAGACGTTCAAGAAGGGTATCATCATCTATATAATTGGTAAAATAACGAAGGGTCGCAGCTTCATCAGATAAACCATAAATGTCTGCAAGAGTGGTTGATCAAATAAGATGAAGTAAAAGGATAAGAGGACAAAAGAAAGAGGAAAAAATTTCATACCATAAAGTTGATCGTTCGCAGCTTGAAGGTTAGCAATCTTATCTTGCGAAGAGGAGAGTTCAATTCCCAATAGCTTGTTTTCCTCGTGAAGGTTGGCAGATTCAGATTTTAGCTTTTCGTTTTCCTTGCGAAGATCAACATTTTTCTTTAAGAGAGTTGATCTTCTCTCATCCAAAATCTGAAGAGACTGCGAAAGCAGCTCTACCAACCTAAAAAAAGAAAAAAATAAAGAAAGAGGAACTAAAGAAATAAGAACATACCAGAGCACCAAGGGAGTTTAAAAGGCTGGGAGATACTGTTTTAGAAACTCCGCGAAGTGAATCATTGTTGGTCAGCAGGGGATCATCGCATATATTTACGAGATCTTGGTAAGGATTAGTAAGAGCCTCACTATCATCTCCAATGCCATGCAAATAATCTGAGAATATGCTGGATAGCAGATCCATAGAAGACTCAGGTTGAGAAGTTTCATTCGCAGAAGAAATGTCATCATTACCATCATCATCACTATCATCAACATTATCCTTAGTAGAACTTTCGCTATATTGAGAATTTGAAGGGGAGGGAGAACAAGTTTATCTTTTCTTTGAAGGAGGAGCAACAAATTTCTCCTTGCGAGTAACATCTTTACTGGATTTCTCCTTGTGATAAGAACTTTTTCCTTTACCTTTATTAGTGGTCTTCGCAATTTCAATAGGTTCTATCTCAGTGATAACCTATACCAAAAAGAAAGATAAGAAACAGAGAGAATGGAGGCAACAATATATTATTAAAAATTCTGAAAGAGAATTTCTTACCTCATCTGTGATAGAACGAAGAGCAGATAAAATGCTAGGTTTCCCGGTATTGATATAATTCTTCTTTAATCTATCAATATGATAATTTTGTAAACATATGAAGATATAAAAATAATCAGCAAAAAGAGATAAAGAGTACATAAGATAATAATTCAAGAGGAGTTCATAAATATACCTCCAAATTTCTATCTGGCCAATAGAATTCCCAAGGATTATACTCTGCGAGGTTCGCAGGTAAAGCAAGAGTGCCAGAAATATATGGACCTTCTAGGATTAAGGGGAGAATATGCCATCTATCATCATTAGAGTGACGTGGGCATGAACTATTACCAGGATGCCAATCAATGTCTTGCATCAAGATCTTGTCAGCAGCAACATTACTTTTCTTTTTTAAACGAACTCCCCAACAAGTGCTATCTCTCTTCATGGAAATTATCTCATAATTCGCAAAAATGTTTTCCACGGTATACTTAGCAGGAAGAATCGCAATGTCTTTGAATTTAGGGTTTTTGGCGTCATCAGAGTAAAGAGATTTTTTACCTGCACCGCGAGTGACAAAATCATGTATTAGACGAATGCAATCACCACTTAGTTGATATACAACTCACGAGAATTTCTTATGAGAAAACAAGGGAAGTTCAGGATCGTATAGAGGAATGGGAAGGCCAGCGAGAAGTTGACCCATCGATATTATGATCTTACTCTGATGGGATTGATGATCAGAAAATAACTTTGCAGTGAGTTCAGATTTTTGGCCTTGACCCGGGATAGTGGATAAAGTAAAATTCTTACTTTGAAGTTTCTTCTGAACTTTTTCAAAAGCAATTTCATTTTTGCGACCAGCGAGAGCCATATTTAAAGAATGAGGATGAAGTTTGGGAGAAAGAAAAGAATGAAGAATTACAGTAGCAGAAGCACAAATTACGGAGGAATAGTAAAATTGCAGAGAGGTTGGGAAGAAGATAAAAAGAGGAAAAAATGAGAATGAAAGGGATATTTATAAAGAGGGAAAGTTCTCGAAAAGATAAACGCAATTAATGCGAGGAGACACGTGAATGGTTGAAAAATTGCGGTTGAAAAAGACGTGTCAAGAATTGGATGGAAGAAAAGATACGTGTGATATATTCTGCAAAAATTATAAAAATATATGTCATAAGTATTATTTGTAGTCTCGCAAATATGTCAGAATTTCGTAGAAATATTATTAAAGTTTTTTGAGAAACATTATTTCGCAGAAATAGCTACAACATCGTAGAATATGTAAGAGATTCGCAGAGTATGGTTATTTTACAAAGTTAAAGACATCCTTAAAGAATTATATTACCCTGAGGCAGAGGCAAGATAAGGATGAGGAAATCACTAACTCATTTTCTCAAAGATTCTACTCTCATAAGATAAAGAATAGAGGCTAGTATGGATTATTAAGAAAACATCATATATTCTTTATCTTCTCGGCAAGAATCATTTCCAAAGTGGACAAGTTAAAGTGATAATTTCGAGTAAAAGCAATATTCTAGAACTTCACAAAAGAATAAAGGCAAGTACGTACTTTTCAAGTCCAATATTATTTCACTCGTTTTCAACAGCTACAGCAAGGAAGATTTTTCCTTAAAATCGCTTTTCAAGCAATATTCAAGGAAAAAGAGGCAAGATGTAGGATCAGAATATCGCAGCAAGAAAATTATTGTGAAGTTTTCACTAAAGACATTGGTGAGCGTCACAGAAAAGATTAAAAGAACGACGCATCAAATAACGATGGTAGAAACATGAAGAAAACGTAAAGATCCGGCGAAGATTAAGTGATTAACATTATTGCACTCGCGAAGATATCGAAGGTTAAATCCAAAATTAAGGGATAGCTTAGATGTCTATGAGATGTCATCCATTATGTAATACCCTATATATAGGGGATGAGTAAACTTGAGAAGGGGAGATAATTTTTGGAATGCTAAGAAAGTTTTTAGGAGAGAGAAAATTCTAAATAGAGTGATTGTATTTTAATTTACATTTTTCTTTGTAATTTTCTAAGTGTCAATTAATGAAAATCGTTGTTCCTGATTAAGTGTTCATAAATTAATTGTGCAAATTCTTATGAGGGGTGTAGTGTGGGATTTCCTGCTACTACAGGTGCGGTCCGCGAACCCAGTCCGCGAACTGACGGAACTTCTCAACCCGAGAAATTATGCTGGATTTTATTAACTTCAACCGGTTAGCTTGAGTCCGCGAACTCAAGAGGTTATGTCTGAATGTTGTTCGTGAACTTATCTTAAATTACTAAGGAATGCTTTTGCAAACTGTGGATTTATAGTTCATGAAATGATTCGAGTGAATCACATCGTTTTTGATTCAATTATGTCTCTTGTAATACTTGAGATCTCATAGCAATTGAACAACTCTCTAACTAGGTTATTTGAGTCATTTGGACTAGTTATGGTGAAGAATAATATGGTTGATATGAAAGTTATCATTTGGCTAACCATTTGGTTGACTATTATTGAACCAACCATTGTACACGTTTGAGGACGGTTACACAAACCCAAAACGTCAAGTACATGTGTGTATGGAAAGCTAAGTTTTCGATCTACCGGTTGAGAGATATTAGCTTGTATCTAATCATGTTTTCATCTAACGGTGAATATTGAATGCTTTGTTAGCAAGCTAACATTGATTGCAAACCCTGATTTGAAAGACTATATAAGGGATAACTCTAGAAACTGGGAAACTTAATCCCCACACATTCTGTGTGATACTAGTTTGCTAAAGCTAGAGTCAATTCTCCTTTAACCTTTGGTTTTCTTCTTCTAAAACCATGTTAACGACTTAAAGACTTCATTAGGATTGTGAAGCCAGACCAGTACTACTTTTCTTGTAGTTGTGTGATCTGATCTTGCTGTTTTTATCGTACGAGTATAATTGTAATAATTTTCTTGAGATTTCTATCTCCGATAGGAAAGATAAAAGTAGTCACAAACATCTTCATCTCATTGTTTGTGATTCCTCAATAATATTCTTCGCTGCGTCGATTAAGTGTATTGTGAGGTGATTGATGAAACTGAGCTGTTCTTCGGGAATATAAGTATGGTTTTATAGATTGGTTCCTGTTCACCTTGATTTATCAAAAGACGTAACAAAACTTGTAGGTTTATTCATGGGAGACAAATTTATCTATTACCTGTAGACTTTTCTGTGTGAGACAGATTTGTTTATTAAAGTCTTTGACTTTGGATCATAGCAACTTTTAGTTGTGGGTGAGATCATCTAAGGGAATCAAGTGCGCAATATCATATTGGGATCAGAGGCGTAGGAGCATAATTGTACCTTGGATCAGTGTGAGATTGGTTGGGGTTCAACTACAGTCCATACCGAAGTTAATTTGGAGTAGGCTAGTGTATGTAGCGGCTTAATACAGTGTATGTTTAATCTGGACTAGGTACCCGGGTTTTTCTACATTTGCGGTTTCCTCGTTAACAAAATTTCTGGTGTCTGTGTTATTTGTTTTCCGCATTATATTTTTATATAATTGAAATAATACATGTTGTGCTGGTTGTTGATTTAAATCGATTGACACTTGGATATTGGTCTTTGGTACCATCCAAGTTATCTCTCTTTGATTAGACACGCGAATCATATTTTCTTGAGTAAATCAAATCGAGAGATTGAGATAATAACTCCTTGAGTATTTTCTATTGATTGAGTATAACTGTCTAATTGATTTTCTAAAAAACAACTCGGAGTTATCCATACGAATTGCTAATCGAAATATTGGGTGGTGTTGTTAGACCCCTGCTTTTTCAATTGGTATCAGAGCAGGCAAACACGCTTAAGACCTTACAAGTCTGTGTTTGTGGCAATCTGAGTCTGTGGACGGAATCTCTGTTGCGTATACCAAAATGTCTCCTAAAGCTTTTGACCATGTCAAGTGTCTTGGAAACACCTCAAAGGATTACTCCTTAGTTAATTCTTCCGAATCCCGAGGTAGAAAGAATGTTCAATGTGATAATGACATTTCTTCCTCTCGTGAGGCATGTGACACTCTGGCAGAAGCTGAAAAGGAACTCACCAGAATTTCAAAACATACAGCTGAAGATATTGATTTTAATAATCATGATCAGCTCATTGATGAATTTTAAAAGTCTCTTAATCGAGAACGTGATCTCTATAATATCATAAAGTCCTTCTCTAAGAACATTGAGAAACTTCTACAAGAGACTACTCTACAACAGGAAAAGATTAGTACTCTTGAGGAACTTGTTAAAGAGGACTCAATTAAAGAAAAACGTTTGCTCGAGACTCATTCATCTGATCTCAACAGACTTCGTGCTGAAAAAGATAAACTTTGTGCACATCTTACTCTAGCCCATGAACAATGTAAATCCTTGGAAAAGGAAAATTCTGTCCTAAGGAGAAATTCTTCTGTGACTAATTCTTAGGAATTACCATATACTAAGAAATGTTCTCCGGAAGAAAATTGTGACAAGAATAAGTTGCAAAACTTTCAATCTTCTCGTATGGGTATAAAGTTTAAACAGGTGCCAGTTATTGCTTCACCTCCACGAACTTGTACCTTTTGTGGGAAACATAATCACTATGCTATTTATTGTTTTGTAAGAAGGAAATAAATTTCTAAGCTTTGTAATTTGCTTCTCTTCATTGTCAATAGAATAGATAGTCAGTTGACTAAAGCAGTGAATCGTACACCCACAAGAAACCAGAAATCTTATAACAATGATCTCTACTCTAGAAATTAGACGAAATATGTTGATCACATTCCTCATGTTTATAAGAATAAGTCTGGGAAATCTAAATCTAGAAAATGGATCCCTATTCATTCTGATCCTCTTGAACCTATTCCTAGAGGTCCTAGATTTAGTCTTCAGAGAAAGTAATCTGATGGATTTGTGGAAAGAGCCTTGTCTTATCCTTCAAGGATACAGGTCAACCGAAGAAAGGCGAAGAGCACAAAATTCAAACTGTCTGATGATATGTACAACACCTTTCTCAATGGTCACAGTGGAACCTATTTCCACCCAATCACCTGATTCCAGGTAATTATTTCCTTGTTTCTAACTTGAGAGATGCAAGTAAAATAATTGAGAAATACTCAAGTATGTTGTATATTATTTGAGTTTGAGTTATTTTGTGAGTGGCAGTCCACGAACTCCCGTAATTACCTCCGTCTGTGAGCTCTTAGGGTTTGAAAAATTAGGATTTCCTACCCTCGTTTGCGAACGTATATATACTTATTATATATATTGTGCCTTGTTCGCTAAAACAGATATGGAGAATACAGCAAGAACTTAAGAAATTGTGTGTCTTGATATGGAGGAAAGTAATCGGGAACGCGAGTCAATTCAAGAGATGGTTCTAAAGAAGATGCTTGAAAGAAATGATCATAACTCCTGGATTGATGATTCTGTGAAGGATTTAATTCGTTTTCAGAATGATTCAAAGGTCGAGTTAGCAAATCTTCAATTGATAAACCAACTTTTAGATGGTCAGGCCAGAATTCTTGCAAATCAAAATATTCCGATACAAAATCAAAAGAAGCTCATCATGGACTATGCCAAAGCTAGGCAGCTTGCTCGGGTGGTTGATCGCAAAGTTAGTGTTCTAACTCATGAACATGGTGTACCTACGGTCAAAAGAATAAAGGAGATCATCGATACATTCTTTGATGGTTTCACTGAAAGATATGAAGTTCTTAATGAACTCTGATTTCCGTATGTCTAGTAAATCTTCCATGTTTTCTGTTTTATTTAGAAGAATAACTAGTGTTTTGGAATAGTCATGATTGTGATTACACATAGCTATATCCAATGATTTCATCTTCTTGTTTTTAAATTTATTGTTTTAAATTCTAAAGTTGTTTGGAAGATGATGGTTGCAGTATTAATCTTTATGATTTTATATATTACAATATTTTTATGGGATTTGTGTGTTTACATCCGTGAACTTGAGTATCCCATATTTTGTCAAAAGTAAAGTCGTTCATGAATTGATATGCAAATATTGATAACGGAATGAATGGACTTTTGGAAAAACACAAAAGTTAAGCCTATATTGTCAATTGTTGATGTAAGATAGGTTAAAATCTTTTGTGACTCAAGGATTAAGTCTATTATGTCACTTTGTGATGGAAAAATAGAATAAATCCTTGTTTTCTAATCCACGGTATAGAGCTTAATTGTTCTATATTTTTATGTATTACCGTGAAGGTTCCATCTTGTATCTTATGTTGAGCACGATACGACTAAGTCGATCTCTTATTGGCATGGTTGGTGGTTCCATAAAGATGCAATATGTTGAGCATTAAGAACTAAATTAATCAACTTGTGTGGTTATTTAGTTTGTATTCCATGAGTTCTCTCATGTTGAGTACATGGACGCTTAAGGTTGTCATTTCCTATGATAATCTTAGTCGGGGTTCCATAATTTCTTATGTTGAGCCCAAATGAACTAAATCAATCATCTAGTGTGATTATTTAGTTAGAAATCCATAGATTTTTCTCATGTCCAGTGTGGACAATTGAATTGATTACTTTGTGATTAGTTTAATTGTGCTATCCGGTTAGAGTATTTATGGGTTCTCTTGTGAATAATCTAATCGATGTATTAAGTCTCCATAAGTTTACTTGTGTTGAGCATATTTAGTCAAATTAATCTTGTTCGCCTTGGTTAATATGATTGAATATTTTGGATTCCAAATTCATATTTGTATCTAATTTGTTGAGTCTAAAGAAATCCTTCATTTCTCTTGAAAATAAGGTCGCTTTTTTTGTTCCCTTTGGAATGACATCTTTTGGGGGAGAGTTCTTTTGAACTTGCGCTTAATTTTCAAATCTTTGTGGGGAGGGAGTGCAGATGTGGAATTTTGAGGGGTTATCTTGTATCTTTATGAACTCCTTGATGAATGCATTTAGCCTCGGCTTTATGATTGCATCTAAAAAAGATGATAGAACATTTACCTTTGGTCATGAAATGTCTCTTAAGGAAATTTCATTACGATCCCGTTCTTATACCTTTGCCAATTTTATTAACAAAAAGGGGGAGAATTAATTGTAGTTCACACTACAAATACATATGGTTTTCGGATCAGTATGTAAGGGGGAGTGGTTTCCATGTGAGATGGAGTATTGACTAAGGGGGAGTGAAGTATCACCATAGTATTGTTGTTGAAGTTGTGATACAATTGGACTTTGACTCTGTGTAATAATACTATGACACTGTATAACAATGATTGAGAACCGATGCTTTTCTCATTGTTATAGCTACGTATTTTCAACAACGATGATGCTAAACTTACAACCTTTGGGATCATTGGACTACTTGGAAGTGACAAAGATTTCGAGTATTGTTGAAGATTAGGCATGTGGAATAGGAGCTACAAAGTTTATTTATATAATTTTTGTATTCCATATGTATTAATAGTTTTGCCACTAAAATTGACAAAGGGGGAGATTGTTAGAGAACTACTCGGTCAAACTCGCATGAGTTGCTATCTCAAGCATGTTTGTCAATCTTAGTTATCAAAACTATAAACTCTTGATTTCTAGTCTACTATAGCTAAGGTCTCGGACTAGGATAAAAAGTGTAGTTGAGCTCAAGATCCCCATGGCGATCATCATACAAGACGAAGGACTACTTAAGGAACCAGTGGATCTTCATCGACTAAAAGATATGTGGAGACTTGAACTTATCTATCACTCAAAATTCTATCTACTCTATCTCCTATCTTGAGACAAAAGTCGTTTTACTATAGATGCACATGTGACATTTCGAGCTGAGTATATCTAGCTTATCTATTTCTCGAAATGGGTGTTGGTAAAGTTTTCTCTTTAGCCAAGTTCATCTTTTCCTAGTGACGAAAGTCATGTTATGTTTCAATCACTTTGGAAATCGCTCTGACAAAAAATAGTTTGTGAATAACAACTATATAACGCCCTTTGAGAATGTTTCAATGATTGAAGTGAGAGTTTAGACTATATAACCATTGTGGGATATAAACATTGTTGTGGAAACACATATATGTATAAGTCCTTATCACCTGAACCGAAGTTTGCGAACTTTGTTGATCAAGTGGAACCGGAACGTGAGCAGTCAACTCAGTCCACGAACTGGCGTAAGTTGTCGAACCCGAGAATATATGCTGAAGTTGAAGCTCAGATGCAGTCCACAAACTGACGGAACTTCTCAACCCGAGAAATTATGCTGGAGTTTATTAACTTCAACCAGTTATCTTGAGTCCGCGAACTCAGTCCACGAACTCAAGAGGTTATGTCTGAAAATGTTGTTCGTAAACTTATCTTAAATTACTAAGGAATGCTTTTGCAAACCTTGGATTTATAGTTCATGAAATGATTTGAGTGAATCACATCGTTTTTGATTCAATTGTGTCTCTTGTAATACTTGAGATCTCATAGCAATTGAACAACTATCTAACTAGTTCATTTGAGTCATTTGGACTAGTTATGGTGAAGAAGAATATGTTTGATATGAAAGTTATCATTTGGCTAACCATTTGGTTGACTATTATTGAACCAACCATTGTACACATTTTGGTACGGTTACACAACCCAAAATATCAAGTGCATGTGTGTATGGCAAGATAAGTTTTCGATCTAACGGTTGAGAGATATTAGCTTTATTTAATCAGGTTTTCATCTAACGGTGAATATTGAATGCTTTGTTAGCAAGCTAACATTGATTGCAAACCCTGATTTGAAATATTATATAAGGGAGAACTCTAGAAACTAGGGAACCTAATCCCCACACATTCTGTGTGATACTAGTTTGCTAAAGATAGAGTCGATTCTCCTTTAACCTTTGGTTTTCTTCTTCAAAAACTAGGTTAACGACTTAAAGACTTCATTGGGATTGTGAATCCAGGCCGATACTACTTTTCTTGTAGTTGTGTGATATGATCTTGCTGTTTCTATCGTACGGGTACAATTGTAATAATTGACTTAAGATTTCTATCTCCGATATGCAAGATAAAAGTAGTCACAAACATCTTCGTCTTATTGTTTGTGATTCTTCAATAATCTTCTTCGTTGCGTCGATTAAGTTTATTGTGAGGTGATTGATGAAACTGAGTTGTTCTTCGGGAATATAAGTCTGGTTTTATCGATTGGTTCCTGTTCACCTTGATTTATCAAAAGACGGAACAAAACTTGTAGGTTTATTCGTGGGAGACGAATTTATCTATTACCTGTAGACATTTCTGTGTGAGACAGATTTGTTTATTAAAGTCTTCGACTTTGGGTCGTAGCAACTCTTTGTTGTGGGTGAGATCAGCTAAGGGAATCAAGTGCGCAGTATCCTGCTGGGATCAGAGGCGTAGGAGCATAACTGTACCTTGGATCAATGTGAGATTGTTTGGGGTTCAACTACAGTCCAGACCGAAGTTAATTTGGAGTAGGCTAGTGTCTGTAGAGGCTTAATATAGTGTATATTTAATCTGGACTAGGTCCCGGGGTTTTTCTTCATTTGCGGTTTCCTCGTTAACAAAATTTCTGGTGTCTGTGTTATTTCTTTTTCGCATTATATTTTTATATAATTGAAATAATACAGGTTGTGCGTTGTTCAATCGTTTAGAATATCCGACCTTATTGGTTGTTGATTTAAATCGATTGACACTTGGATATTGGTCTTTGGTACCATCCAAGTTATCTCTCTTTGATTAGACTCGCGAATCGTATTTTATTGAGTAAATCAAATCGAGATATTGAGATAATAACTCATTGAGTATTTTCTATTGATTAAGTCTAACTGTCTAGTTGATTCTCTAGAAAATAACTCGGAGTTGTCCATGCAGATTGCTAATCGAAATATTGGGTGGTGTTGTTAGACCCCCGTTTTTTCACTACCTTCTCCTCCAGTGTTTCCCTTTTAGTATCTCCTTCATGCAATTTCCCCTTTCATGCAATATTTTTAACTTCTCTAAAAAAAGTGATTGCACTGCTTGCATTCATAATTAGGGTTTTTCAATTTCAATTAAGAGCATCTTTCCTTAAAAAAAAAAAATAATAAGTTTTCCTGAACCATCTTAAAGGAAAAATACCAAGTGAACCCAAACCCTCACAAAGCCATTACCCGTCGATTGAAAACCAGAAAAAATCAAACCCCACAAAAATATCTTATTCAAAGATACTGAAGAAAGGAATATGCAAGAAAGAAGATCATCAAGCGGCAGCGCGAACACCTTCCTTCAAGAATCTCTAGCCTCGGTTTTCACCTGACGGTTTTTTCCTATTTCTCTCATGACATGTTGTTCAGCTTGTGGCAGCTCACACTTCTACATACTCAGGCAGCATGCCACAGACGCCCTGGATGATTTGCAAGGGAAAATCCAATAAGAGGTTGGTCAAATCCATAATTACTATTTTTTTCCCATGTTTTGAGTTACTGTTGTCAATGACATGCGAGGCGTTGCTATGAAAGCAGCTAAATGGGAAGAAGATAACACTCCTATTAGCATTATTTTATTTTGGCTCCCATTCCGATGGATTGTTATGGGGGATGAAGGAATTGGTTCTTCGCAAAAAGGGGTTTTAGGGGTTCTTCCAGGAGGTTTTATTCATTCCATCAAAGATATGAAATTATCAAAGCAGCATAAATGAAAGAATATTACTCGGTGAAACATGGCTTCAGTCGCACAAGCAAACAAAAAAACTAAAGTATCAAAAACATCTAAAAGCTACGAAAAGTTTGTTTTTTCTATGGAAGGAAATCACAAAATGGAAAACCAGATGTCAATGACGAACGCCTTGGTCAATGACGCCTCTATCAGATTTTTTCAATCACTTTCCCCAGCACCCTCTCTGATAGCAAACATCCCATACAGAAGCTGTTTCAGCAGCAGCTTCAACATCCCATCCATAAGTCGTTTCAATAGCAGCTTCAACATCCCATCCATAATCCGTTTCAAAAACGAATCCAACATATGCTTCCGTTGTATCTCCATCTGCCTTGAAATCATCCTCAATGGTCGCTCCGACTACCCCAACAATAATTTCGCCATCCACTTCAGAAGTTTCTTCAGTCTCTCAAACCACAGCCTCTTGAGAATGCTCCGGTTCGTCCACCTCAGAATCGAGGATTACGATACCATTATGGACAGGGTAATTAAACTGGCTCTCATATAGAAATTTCTTGGACTCAGTCCTTCCCCGTTTTAAGCGAGAGGCGAGTCGTTCATCCCTGTGACTGGGTTGTGGAGAAACTCCATCATGTTGAGATTTCCAGACGCGCTGAGATACTTCATCATGGATCCACTTTTCCTTCATGTCCATCGAAGCCATGAAAGCCTAAGCACGCATCCTCACGATGCGTATATGGGTGAGATATATGCCTTTTATAATCTAGTCGGCTTCATGGAACAAAGGGTTGATTCTATTTCCTTGTGTGAAGAAAACCTGGGTTTGTCAGTTTCAAAAAATTTCTCCGAGTCAGAGGTATGATCATCACCGGAAGATCCCATTATATGCTACAATTTATTTTTTTTACATTAGGTCTACATCGGAAATCTATGTGATGAAGAAAACAAATAGAGAGCTATGAGAGGAGACACGTTATGGTACCTGTGAGGAGGAAGGATGCAATTATATGAGGATCTATATGAAAGAAAGGATAATTGGCTCACCTAGACTACTGATAGAAAGAGGCTTGCCGCTATAGAGATAAAGACAATGATACGAAAATAAAAGGGTTGACAACGCATTTTATATACTTGGTATTTTTGGAGTTTGTATCGAAGAAGGTTTCCTCTTTTGGGACATGCACAAAAGAAGGCGACCGGGCCTGCAAATCTATCCAGGTGCTCTCCCTGCCATTCTGTGACCTAGCCAAAGGAACGCAATCTCCACGCGCTCCAACAGAAAAGTAGCGCCATGACTCCAGAACTCCGCACCCAAAGCAGACCATTCCAAGCTAGCATTGCCATTCCGAGTTCAGCAGCACCATCTCCGCCAATCTCCACGACCGGTCCAGCACCATGCCAACCCTCCAAGCGCTGACCTTCATGGCCCAGCTGAATCAGCACACCAACGCTTCATGCCATCAGCACCGTGGACAAAGTCACCACGCCAAAGCTCCACGGCCAAACCAGCGCCAATGCTCCATGACGCAATGTTCTGTGGCCAAAGTCGCCACGCCAAGTGCTCCACGCCAATCCTCACTGCTGAGCCAACACTATGCTTCATAGCCAAACCGGGAATGCACTAACACTCCAATACGTCAACGCAAGGACCATGGACCACTCGTGCTCCTTACCAAGGTCAGTTGAACTTTCCATGGCAGTTTCCACATGTTTTGCCTTTGGTTTCATCTCTGTATGTCACCATCTCATGCTTACCCCGCAATAATGCCACTGTTACGTACTAAGAAGGGGACTTAATGTTGATGGTGGATTTTAGTTCAGGGCTAAAATTGTAAAACCTTGCATTTAATAGGATGTCACTCTATAAAGAGACATATCCATGTAAAATTTATGAGTGTTGAACCTCTTCACTGGCACACTTATTGAGAAACTCAATATTTTCTCATGAAATTTACCTAGAATGGTGCATGTATCAACAATCCCAGATATTCTGTAATTTTGGCACCTTGCCTATGTTTACTTAATATAAGTTTCTTTGAATGCTTTCTGTGCTATGTTCCTCTGCTGAACCCTTAATGTTGATATGGCATGACGATTTGTGTTCACTCGCAGCAGAGTAGCACAAATATCCAAGTATCAATGATAAGGTCTTTGCATAAGATATTCGACCAGAAAGCATGTTGCTCTCTGGCAATGAACTTAAAAGAGCTTTGTGTCAGCACATAGAATTCAATCAATTACCCTGACTAATTTGCAAAAGTTAGGGTTTTGCGCCTTGCGCAGAATATCAGACGTTGCTTGTTGAAATTAAGCCTAGGAAAACTAGGTGATTAATCCGCCATGGATTAGTAGGCGCAAAATCTTGCCAAGGATCATAAAACAAGGAGCCGCAAGATAGGAGAAGCAGCAAAGGTAAATGTGTCCATGCCTTAAGCAAGCCTGCACCATTTGCCATTTCCCATGCCCCATCCTCAACCGGCCCTATTTCCCTCGACCAATCAGGTTGCCTTAAACTCTCCACACACACATAAGTTGTGGCTAGGCCCATACTTGCCGGCCCCACTTCCCATCGACCAATCAGGTCACTCTAAAGCCACCACACTCACACTAGAAGTGTAGCACGCCCATGCTTGGCCAGCCCTCTCTTTTTAGACCAATAAGGTCACTCCAAATCTTCTACACTCACATCATAAGTGTGGCCACTCATGTTCGTCCGGATCTTTCTCTTGTTTGACCAATCATGTTACTCGAAACCTGTAGCAGTATTAAAAAAGAGAAACAAAGTTGCGCTAGTACCAAATTGGCTTTCCTAAAGTTGCACTAACGCGCCAATTAGCATGCCAAACGTACATACCCAATGTGCCGACGTGCTAATTTACCACAGAAGCATGCTGAACGTAACAACTTACCATAAATAGTGCACGAACATGCTAACCCACCTTCTGTTCATGGCCAACGCCATAATAGACTTTAATATGGCTAACCTAACCAGAAACACGACCTTACATGATCAATACCCTAATTTCCATCCGTGGTGCAAATCATGCCACTTCGGGCCCCACAACATGCCACAAATCGTACATGACCCAGTAAACCTTAATAACGGTGCCATGACATGGCCACCAATGGGAATCTTGATCATGTGGTCATTTCCACATGATAGCCTGGATATGGTTCCTTTCGCGTGGATATGGCATCATTTGCACAATACATCAATGTGCAATGACCATATACCACATGACGCACGCGTGTTTGCGCTGATTAGGGTTTTGGCACATCAAACCATAATTTAGGAAAAGTTGCTACTCCAACCAAGCCAAGTGATGTTTCTCAGAGCATTGGGATTGATATGGCAACATGGCCAATGTTGCCATGCCAATGTGCCAAAGTCTAGCGGGCATGGTTACGCTAGATGATATTTCGTGTCATTGGCATGTGATAACTATGTCAATCGTGCCACCATCAAGCCGCATGTGATAAATAGATTTGTAATACTCCAAACCCTAATTTAACCAAAAGTTCCCATGCAAACTGTGTTCAGTAACTCTCCTAAGTCCTTAAGATTAACTTAGTAATAGGGCCAATGTTGGCAGAGCCATATTTTGGTCTAATACCAATATGCAAAAACAGCTGCCACAGCTGCACCACTGGCATGCCACTACGCCAGACGTCGATATGCCAATGGTGCTACTTTTTTATACAATAATATATGGCCATAATCAATGGCCATCCTTCCTCATGAGATGTAATCTCAGTCATCCAAGTTCGTCACCGAACTGACAGACTTGTGGCAAGTTTTAGGCGACTAGCCGCTTAAATATCGTGGCCATGGCTATGGAAGGTGCCACATATACCAACGTACAAATGGAATGCACGAGATATACCAATCATGCTGCAGTACCACTGGATATTAGATCATAGCTCGGTTTAACCCACCAAACGTTGGTATGTCAAGTTTGGTTGTCATATTTTAGTGAACCAAAACTCATTTAAGAGTCACTTGATTTAAATGTACTAGAGTCAACTTCGTATAGGTTAGCTTGAAAGTATTAGGATGAGACATTACAAGTATTGTGAAGACTTGAAGAAGTGATGAAGTACGGAGCTACAACCACAATATCATCCTTCCACTTGAGGTTAGTGATATTTGACTTGAACTGTTTCATCCCTAACGTATCTTTCAAGTCGTGCATATTGAAAACATAAAACTGAGAAGCATGAACACTCTAGATAGACATAGTATTAAGGAATACAATATGAGGTTTATTGTTTAAGCATTAGAATTTGTATATAAGACATCAACATAATCGTATGAATGCTATTGTGATTATGTATGGGTATGAGGTGAGAATTTCATCCTAGGAAACAATGTTTTTACATGTGTTTTAAGGAAGTAAGTTCATGATATATGTTGTGAACTGAAAAGGAAATCTCCAGGCATTATTGGGGATGTTCTTAACTGCGTATCTTATGAACGACCAATATGTGTGATTAGTATAACCGCTCATGACTTGTTTGTGTTCTTGGTGAAACTATTCACATGAGGCCTGACTTATGTATTGGTATGACTTTTATTAGTGAAACCGATCTTAATTAATCACCTGGGGTATGATTGGGTTTGTGTATCTGACTAAATTTGGGAGAGGGGAACCGATCCTAGTAAGAGGTGCAATACATCACAAGGGGAACCAATCCTTGTATGAGGTGCAACAAGGTTTAGAGTATAAAGGGAAACCGATCCTATGAACATGTGCAACACATTTTTATGCAAAGGGGAACCGATCTTATGGACATGTGCAACACATACAAGTTAGATACCAAATATATGTGGGGAACCGATCCTAGTACCTAGTCAACCGAAAATTTGGTAAGCTAGTGTGACTATACATAGTACTCACATGAAGGTAGAACCGAAACTTGTTTTGGTAGAACCATTACACCAACGACTTGTGATTGAGTGTTACTTGATCAATCACATAGTTCTTGAAAGTCAGATAAACTAATTCTAAACTTGTTTGGAAGTGTGGTAAATCGGTTTCAAGTGAGTAAGTATGAAAAATGACTTACAAGAGGAAAGATGTCGACACACTTTGAACATGCGCATTAATTTGTATCTTTTATTATTCAAAGATATTCCTTAACATCTAAGAAGGAAGTAAATCCCAACATCGAATTTAAATAAGTTACGAATCTTTTAATTAATGTTTTTAAATATATATGGAAAATAAGAATTAGTAATGTGCATTTACTAGTTAAATATTTTCCAAGGAGATTTCGATCATAAATTTGGACAGTGCATTCTCATGAATTATGAAAATCGAATTTGGAATAATATTGAATATCTTGAGAATATTTTAGGTTTTGGAAATTCCTTGGTATCCAAACTTCCTTGTCTATAAATACTTTGAGTTTGCATTTCTAGCAAACTAATCCTCTGTGACGGTAAACTTCCTCTATTGTACTGTTACTGGTGAAGCCGCCAATTCGGAGAGGAGAGTAACCTAATTTGGTGAAATCTCTTACGACCGCTCAGTTTAAAGTCTTCTTTGGCATTGAGAGGATCTAGTGCGTTCCGTTGGTAGAAATCTAGATAATTGCGGTTTATTTTTAGTTTTCATATTGATTTGATTGACTAACAATGGTTGAACTTTGACTGCACCTAGTTTGTTTATGCTTGAGAATCTTCTCTTCTGATATAAATGTAGTTGCAGGATTTCCTACACTACACCCTTGTCAAGAATCTATGAAAACTAAGCCATAATTATGGATGAACAACAACACTTTTATTAAATTCACTTTCAGGAAGATTTACAAGAAATATCAAAACTCAGAAATACAACTTTTTTTCTGGAGTTTCTCTCTCCTCAAAGTTCACTCAGCTTTCAAAAATGCATCATCCTTTTTTGGATCTATTGTCCCCTTTATATAGGGATTTACATAGTGGAAGACAGCTAAGATTTCCCCCTAATTCGGATCTTCTTTGCGATCTCATCGCCATAACTTCAGTCTTCACCATCGCCAACTTTATAACCATCGTGAAGCAGACTTATTCTTCACATGTCTTTAATCGTTAATCGTTATATCACTCTTTTGTGACACTCGCCAAATGTAGTTGAAGAATCTTGCGACAATCTCGTCAAAGTGTCGTTAATACTTGTAGAAACGTTTGGGCTTCTCGCATAAATGTTGTTAATATCGGGGGAATAGCGTTGTAGCGATATTCTGGTACTACATCTTGCCTCTTCTCATGTCTTTTCTGCGAAGAAGAGAAGATCATGAGAACTAGTATTCTTTATCATTCTTCGCAACTTCTTCCCATTTTATACTTTTTCCTCGACAAGATCCCGTTATTCCAGCCTTTCTTACACGTGTTGTAAATCCCTTCATTTACTGACACGTTCCTACTCCGTAGGTCCACTCCCCTTTGCCTATAAAAGGTGGAACTAATTCTAAAAATTAGTTTTACTTTTATGTTTCTTCATCTTCTTCATCTTCCGTCTGCAACTTTGCCTCTGCTTCATATTCTTCTGCTACTGTTCTAATGGAGTCTTCAAGGTTTGTTTCTTTGATTTATGTTGTTTATTTTAAGCCAGTTTTTACTTTCATTCTCCAATCTTTCTTATTTCTTTATTATGTCTTCTTTTTAGCGGAAATATTTCTACTACTCACAACCCTAATCCTCGCAAAAGACCGACCGAGAAAAAGAAGAAAAGTTATGCGAATGATAAGGTAGTAATAAACACCCTTTATTTTTTAATAACAATATTGTTGCCTCTGTTTCTTATCTGAGTTATTATTCGCAGAATGACGTGAATCCTGAGAAACCTCCCAAAAGGTCTCGCCATTTAAAGACACTCGGGGAAAATCTCATTATGCCCCCGTTAACATCTGTGAAGGTTACTCCCACACCATCGCAACCAAATCTTTCTTCTCCTATCCGCGAGAATATCGTTGTTCATACCTCTATCCCTTCCAATATTTTGACAAACCAAGCTTCTAAAGCTGCTGCGACTGAGGTCCCTTATAGTCCTTTAAGGCCTTTTTTGTGGTTTTTCCACATACTGCTCCTGATAATTCAACCACCACAAATGATCGCCAACTTATTCTCACTACTATTTCACCTTCTAAATCCTTTCCTTCATCTAGCGAAACTTTCGCAGGTGTTGATGTTGCTTTTAAAGTCTTGTCTAATGTTTTAGACAATGCTAGAAAGTCTTCCACTGACCCTATCCAACAGGAATCTTGCGAGACTCTGTTTAAATATCTTGGATCTGATCGTAATGATTCACGAGAGGCTTTAGAGAATGAGATTGAAGTTCTGAGGAAAAGTCTTCAAGCTAAAACTGCTGAATGTGATACCTTGAATCACATGCTCCGCAACTCTTCTCTAGATTGCGAGAATCTTCGCAGAAGAAATGACGAATTTGAAAGGTGATTTTTCTTGCCTTTTCTCTTTTTACTTTTCTGTTTCATATACATACTTTCTGTACTTAGACTTTATTCTTAAATTTTTGATTCATATATTAGTTTCAAATCGGGCTCATTTCATAGAAAGACTCAAATCTGAATCTATTACTGAAGAAGTTCGCGTTGAAAGAGATTCTTGGATAGATCAACATACTAGACTAGACAATCTGTACACTTATTCAATTGATCGCATAAATAATCTTACTAATGAGAACAATCAATTATTGCAAAGGCAGAACTTTTTGAGTGGCGATCTTGATCGCCTCTCATATTTGTTTTTTAAGGCTAATTTAGCGATGAAATCTTTATAAGATGAGAATAAAACCCTATCCCAAGAAAAACATAGATTTTCAAGCTTGATGACGATTTCCTCGCAACAAATAAGTAATCTTCAAAGTACATGTAATAGTCAAGAGAAATCTCTTCATTTTCTTAAGAAGGAGCTCAAGGAGTTAACTGAATTATCTACCGCCGAAAAGGATAAGCTTATCAAGGGTAGATTAACTCTTAGTTTAAGAGCCAGCGAGCTTCAAGACCAATACTCTCAGTTAAAGGAATCTTATTCTTCATTAGCAAAGGAAAATTCATATCTTCGCAACAAAGAGGAAAACATGAAATCTCGTCTGAAGGGTATGGTTGGCGATAAATTCGATGATGCCATGAATCAGTGGGAGAACTATTTATTTGCTTTAATCCAAAACTTAACCTCGCAAAAAAGAAGGTAGTCAGTTGAATGCCTCTCTTGTTGATCTTCTCATAAAATTTTATATTATGTTCCTTGTGAGATTCTTGTCTAACTGATTTTTTATTTTGTTGCTTGCAGAATCCGAAAGAAATCTTCACTCTACCATCACTGATCTGACCGCTACACTGGATAAAGTTCGCAAAGAAAATAAATCTCTTGCTTCTAATTGCTTTATTGCTCAGGACAAATCAGAAAGAAGACTTGATTATCTTGAGTACTTTAAGAATATAGAAATTAGGAATCGTGAAAAATCTCTTCTTCGCCAAGTCCATCTTAGGGATGAAGTTCTCGTGAATAATATTCTGCTTCCCCGTTCTCTTTCTCCTGTTTCTATCCCTCCTCTAGAGGTTGACGATGATGAAATTCCTCTTCCCATGGATGAATAGTTAGAATTTACTAATAATGAAGAGAATTCCACTCAAGAAGATCAAGAAGGTGGTGAAGAAGAAGAAAAAAGTCCTCCTAAAGAAGTACCCGTTGATGAAGAATCCAAAGAAGAAGAAGCTCGCGGTGAGAAGGATGCTGATGATGTTGACAAGAACAATAAATCTGGAGAGGCTTGAATTTTATCCTTGCTTTCTTTTACTTCTTCTATCTTGCGAGTGATGTAATCTTCGAAACTTTTAGAATTTTAATTTTCGATTTAGCTTACTTTGAATATTTTCAAGTAAGATAATGTAATCTTATTTCTCTAT
Organism: Papaver bracteatum; assembly: GCA_023529315.1. Taxonomy (NCBI): domain Eukaryota; kingdom Viridiplantae; phylum Streptophyta; class Magnoliopsida; order Ranunculales; family Papaveraceae; genus Papaver; species Papaver bracteatum. Next base: position 306,078 of record JAJJWX010004567.1, read on the forward strand.
CCCCCTTCTTGCCCTTCATTATCTTTCTTGAAATGGTGAATATTTATTATCTTCTTTAAGAAATTTTTGTTGCTGCATTCTTGCGAAAATATGAATACATCTGCGATATGAGGAATACTGTTGCACTTTTCTGAAAATTTCTGAGTGAATCCGCGATGTTAAAAATTTTCCTCCTTGTATATAATTCTGCGATAAATGAATGTTTCCTGCCATCTTAAAGCAAAATAGTTAATTGGTAAGATTATTCTTTTGGTCTTATTTTGACTTCCTAGTTAAAGGTCTTATTTTGCCAAAAAATTTCTGTCTGCGACAAAATCGCAGGATTTCTTAACATTTGCATGTAAAGACCCCTTTGATCTTGTCTTATCCATGTTTCTTTCAAAATCTTTGCGACAATATGATAAGCATATATTCTCTCGCAAGAATTTACCCTTATGACATTGCCGTCTTGCGATGAAATCGTAGGACGTCTTTACAATTTCATGTAAAAACCCATTGATCTCATCTTAACATTGCTCTTGTGGCTTGTTGCCTCTGCATTATTTACGTTACGCGACAATATGACATGCCTAAATGTTCTTGCGATCATAAAGCCCCATGACATTGCCATCTTATGACACTTATCATCTCCCTAATGGAGGGTGCCACCCTTAGCTTCCCCCTGGTTGCCCCTTCAAGGAGGGAACATCGGCCATACAAGACTAGCTCCTCCCATCCGGATCTGTCAACAACCAGTTGTGTTCGCATCCTCTTGTCCTTTATGCCTATATGGCTTATAGTTACAAGACTTCACCCTAGGTGGGGTTTTCTTCAGGCCAAGTGCATTGTAGCCAAGACTTACCAAGGATGGCAAGAGAGTTTCATACGCTCCGGGCACCCTTGGCTCAACCGTGTACCTCGGCGCCTTGGTCATAATTTGCACTTCTTGGAAGAGACTCTTAGTCGTCCGACCAGGGTATAACCATATATAGTTGGAAATCCAAGATCCCTCTCCCGGATAGGTTTTCTTTAACCCCATCGTCCGCATGACTCAGGTTCCAGCAGCGGTATAACCTTATCGTTGAGTCATGTCAAGAGATACCCCATCATATGGCGCGCTATTAGGTCTTACATTTGCCTCTTACGAAATTTTATTCGCGAACTAAGGTGCACGCCATAAAGGTTCGTCCCATTCTTTTAATCTCTGCGAAATTTTATTCGCTATTCTTGCGATGATGCTCGCATAAATTTTGATATTGAAAGAAGAATTTTTTAATTGTTTCATCTTACATTTGTATTTCTTACCTCGCAAAAACTGCTACTGATAATACTTTTTCAGAAACAATCTGTTCCATGGTCTATCAAGTCTTTGCCCAACATATCTTCCCTCTGGATCCATTAATTTGTATGCTCCATTTCCAATTATCTCTTTAATGATGTATGGTCCATCCCATTTTCTCGTTAATTTTCCACCACTTTCTTGCTGATATTTTGGTGTTTCTCGCAAAACTAGATCGCCAGGCTGGAATTGATGTTTCTTGACTCGCTTGTTGTACTCGCGAGCTAATCTTCGCTGGTAGTTTTCCATATGTTGTAGAGTTTTTTCTCTCCTTTCTTCTAGTTCATCTAACTCATGTAAAATCATGCCAGCACTTAGATTTTTCTCCCATGCTTCTCTTTTTGTTGTTGGGATAGCAACTTCTGTTGGTAGGACAGCTTCAACTCCATATGTTAAACAGAAAGGTGACATCCTAGTTGCCTCTCGTCTAGTTGTATTACATGCCCATATTGCATTATGTACTTGCTCACACCATGATTTGTGATAACATTCTAACTTATTTTTCAAGATGTCTGTGATTGTCTTATTAGTTGCCTCAGCTTGACCATTTTCTTGCGGATATAAAGGAGTTGACTTTCCATATTTTATCTTAAACGCATTAAGAAGCAATTCGATGTTCTGACCTTCAAATTTCTTTCCATTATCAGACATCAACTGTGCTAGGATCCCAAATCTGCAAATTATATTTTCAAATATGAATGTAAAAATGTCTTTATCGCGGATGTGTTTATCTTGCCTTAACTTCTCCCCATTTTGTGAAATAATCTGTAGCAACGATTAAATATCTTCTTTGTCCAGAACCAGGCACAAATGGTCCCACAATATCCAATCCCCATTTTCCAAAAGGCCATACGCTTGACGAAGATGATAATGGTGCTCCTGGTGTATGTATCTTCTTCCAAAATCGCTGACAATCTTCACAACGCCTTGAAAGTTATTTTGCATCCTCATGCATATATGGCCAATAATAACCCTGCATGTTTGTTTTATATGCCAAAGATCTACCCCTGCTGTGATTACCAACATCACCACTATGCAACATTTTTAACACCTTTTGTCCTTCTTCCCTCGTCAAACATCTTAGCGATGGTCCATTAAATGATCTGCGATATAATACCTCATCTCTTAGTTCATAATTGGTTGCTCTACTTTTTAATTTATGTGCTTCTAATCGATTTCTGGGGATTTCTCCTCTCGCCAAATGAGCATGAAGATCTGCTCGCCAATCTGTAGCATTATTCCCTATTTCTTCCTCGCCATATTCTACCATCATTACATCTACCTCTTCTTCTTCTTTGTTTATCGTTGGTTGCAAAATTGTTTGAATTTTTATGCATCTCGCAAGTGGGTTCATCATCATACTTGATATGAAAGCAAAAGCATCTGCGAGCCTATTATCTTTCCTTGATATGTGTCTCCATTTTATTTTTGGAATTCTCGCAGAAAATTCTTCAACAAGTTTTTTGTATTTCTTCAAAGATGGTTCATTTGTAGTATACTCTCCCTTTATCTGGTGAATAACCAATTGTGAATCGCTGGTGATTCTAGCATTTTCCAACTTCATTTCTATTGCAAACTTCAATGCATGGATTACATCTTCATATTCTGTCTCATTATTAGTGGATGCAAATTCCAATCTAAATGAAAAGGATGTTTTTTCTCTTTCTGGTGAAATGAAAACAACTCCAACCCCATTTCCTTCTCCATTTGACGATCCATCCACTAGTATTTCCCACCTGTCAGGTTCTGTTAATAGCTCTTTTGGGTCCCCATGTTCTTCTTCTATATCCATCATCTCTTCTACAGCTTCGTCATCTTCCAAAGGAAATTCGCCTAAGAAATCTGCGATAACTTGTGATTTTGGCGAGGATAGAATTTCATATTGAATATTAAAGTGCCCTACTTGCGCATTCCATCTCTCAACTCTTCCTGATCTTTTTGAATTCTTCATCACCGATTCGATTGGCACTCTCGTTAACACTTTGATCTTATGCGCTTGGAAGTAAATTTGAAGCTTAAAAGTTGCGTGTACCAATGCTAGAATTAGTTTCTCAATCTTTGAATAATTTTCTCTGTTTTGGAATTAAATGTTTTCTTTGATATAATAAATTGGTTTTTCTACCCCTGCGTCTACTCGCAATAACACAAAGACTTAGCGCATATGGAGTTGTTGCGAGATAAATCAATAATTCTTCTCCTAGGTTTACTTTTCGTAATTTAGATATACTCACCAAATGTTCTTTTATTCCTTGAAAAGCTTTCTCGCATTCATCTGTCCACTTGAATTTTGTTCCCTTCTTCAGTATATCGAAAAAATGTTTACACTTGTCTGAAGATCGCGAAATGAACCTTCCTAGCGAGGCTAAGAGTCCATTTAGTTTTTGCACATCTTTTACCGTCGCATGAGTTGGCATATCGCGAATTGCTTGTAACTTTTCTGGATCAACTTGTATTCCCTCTTTTGACACAATATACCCCAAAAACTTTCCTGAAGTTACTCCAAAGGTACACTTATCAGGATTCACTTTAATATTGAATTGCCGCATTTGATCGAAAATCTCTCTCAAATCTTGCATATGACTCTCAGCTTCTTTGATTTTGATCAACATATCATCTACATAAACTTCTAATGTTTTGTGGATCCACTTTGCAAACACCTTTTCCACCATTCTTTGATACGTTGCACCATCATTTCATAATCCAAATGGAATCTTGGTATAACAATATAATCCTCTTGGAGCAAAAAATGCAGTATGTTCTTGATCTTCTTCAGCGAGAGGTATTTGATTATATCCTTTATACCCATCCAATGATGATATTCTTGCGTTTCCTACTGCTGATTCAACCATTTGTGGAATATCTGGCAACGGAAAACTATCTTTTGGACATGCCTTGTTTAGATCCGTAAAATCTATGCAAATTCTTATCCCTTTGTTCTTCTTTGGGACCACCACCATGTTTGCAATCCATTCTGGATATTTTGCTTGTCTTATAATTCCTGCGTCGAGCATCTTCTGTAATTCTTCTTCTATTTGAGAATGATATGTTGTTGCGATCTTCCTTATTCTTTGCTTAAATGGTCTTATGTTTTTGTTGATTTCTAATTTATGACATGCTATTGACGGGTCTATTCCTGGCATCTCATCCATGTTCCACGCGAAGATATCTGCATATTCTCGCAAAAGATTTATAGTTCTTTCTTCCTCATCTGCCTCCATTCTAGTCCCAATTTTCAGCATTTTAGGTTCTTCTTTATTTCCAATATTTATTTCTTTTGTTGGTTCAGCAGCAATGTAGCTGGCTTCTGGTTCTCCCATTGGTGTTGGAGTTTTCATAACTCTCGCGAACTCATCTCCTTCTCGCGAAACTTCATTGGGTATTCCTTTTCCTTCTTTTTCCCTTATCATGTAAATTTTAAATTCTTCTTCTTTCTTTTCTTCTCTGCTCACTTTTCTGCGAGCTTTTCGTAGCTTTGGACGTTCTTCACAATTTCTTACTTCAATTTGGTAGCACAATCTCGCGAAATTCACATCTCCTCTAATTTCTCCAATTCCACTAGGCATAGGAAATTTAACACATTGATGTAATGTTGAAGCCACAGCCTTGATTGCGTGTATCCACGATCTTCCCAGTATCATATTGTACGGCCATTCCACATCTACAACACATAATGATATTTGTGTTTCAATTTCTCCGAGTGGAATTCGTACCATTATCTCGCCTTTAGGTTTCGTTATAGACTTTCCAAAGCCATGAACATAATACGTTGAATGAGACATTTCTTCATCCTTATATCCCATCTTCTTGAAGGTATGATAAAATATCATGTCTACAGAACTTCCTGTGTCTACTAAAGTTCTATTCATAGCCCTTTTTTCTTCAGATTTTATCGATTTCTCCATTCTCATTGGAATAGTGGTTACTGTGACCACCAATGGAGATGTAAGACTTGAATCTTCTCCTGGTATTTTCTTTCTTGTAAACGTGATTTCTTGTTTTTCCCAATCTTTCAATGATGATATCTTCTCTACTGTCATAATCTTCCTTCCTTCAAAATCCCGTTTATGTATCCTTCCCTTGATATTTTCATGAAATTTATCAATCATTTCTTTTGTTATTACATCACTTTTCAATTTTCTACAATCCTTTTTGATTCTGGTCATTCTTCCTTCAATTTTCTCACCAAATTTTGAACAATTTTTGTCTTCTTCCTCGCTTTTTCTTCTATTTTCGTTAATTCATTCCCTGTTTCGGGCGCCAAAATGTAGTTGCAGGATTTCCTACACTACACCTTTGTCAAGAATCTATGAAAACTAAGCCATAATTGTGGATGAACAACAACACTTTTATTAAATTCACTTTCAGGAAGATTTACAAGAAATATCAAAAATCAGAAATACAACTTTCTTTCTGGAGTTTCTCTCTCCTCAAAGTTCTCTCAGCTCTCAAAAATGCATCATCCTTTTCTGGATCCATCGTCCCCTTTATATAGGGATTTACATAGTGGAAGATAGCTAAGATTTCCCCCTAATTCGGATCTTCTTTGCGATCTCATCGCCATAACTTTAGTCTTCACCATCGCCAACTTTATAACCATCGTGAAGCAGACTTATTCTTCATATGTCTTTAATCGTTAATCGTTATATCACTCTTTTGTGACACTCGCCAAATTTTGTTGAAGAATCTTGCGACAATCTCATCAAAGTGTCGTTAATACTTGTAGAAACGTTTGGGCTTCTAGCAGAAATGTTGTTAATATCGCGGGTGTAGTTGCGGATTATCTCACAACTACACCCTCAGTAGAATCCATTAATTTGATATGATTATCTCAATTATTTGATATGAAAATAAAGATTAAAATACTAAAATTGTAAAAGAGACACAAATATTTTTACATGGTTCGATCATTGTGATCTACATCCATGGTTCTTCACTAGTGATTCTATGTAATTACATAATTTTACAATTGAAACTCCATTAAAGAATATTTGGAGCTCTAGGTTTTTGGGGAAGAAGATGATAAATAAAATAAATCCCTCCTAAAATTTTCTCTTTCCTCCTAAAATTATCCTCTTCTCTAAAAAGACCTCTCCAAAAATAATACCTCTCCTAATTTAACATTTGAACTACTATTTATAGTGAAATCTACACAACTATATAGCTTGCGAAGTATCGCGAACTATTATTCAAATTCTATATTCGCAAAGTCTTCCCGCCTTTCTCATGTTTTGTCTGTCGTTCTTTGTTGCGTCGTTTCTAATATTTCTTTTGCGAAATTATTATGTTTGCGTCATTCATTATTCGCAAGTGAAGGTTGCTGCGATATTCTGCTCCTACATCTTGCCTCTTTTTTCTTGAATATTGCTTGAAGAGCGATCTTTAAGAAAAAATCCGTTGTAGTAGTCTTTGATCTTTGTTGATGAAGAAACGAGCGAAAGAATATCAAACTCAAAAAGTATATACTTGCCTCTATTCTTTTGCGAAGTTCTGAAGCTTTAAGAAGTAATTAGAAGTATCATCTTGCGAAGTATGAAGTGTGAGAAGTATCCTTAAAGAAGTATGAAGTATAAGAAGTATATAATATCCTTGAAGAAGTATAAGAAGTACTCAATCCTCGAAATATATAAGAAGTATGAAGTATCCTTAAGAAGTATAAGAATTAAAAATCCTCGAAATATATAAGAAGTATGAAATATCCTTAAGAAGTATAAGAAGTACTTAATCCTCGAAATATATAAGAAGTATTCGTCCTTGAATGAGAGTGATAAATATTGCCTCTGTTCATGTGAAATTATTATTCCATTTTTGGTGAGGATTCTTATTTGAGAAGATAAAGAACATAAAATATTTTCTTGGGTATCCATAGTTGCCTCTGTTCTTTATCTATGAAGGAGAATTCTTGAGAAAATGTTGAATGATTAAATTGCATCTCTATTCTCATCTTGCCTCTTCCTCTAGTGGTAACCCTATTATCTTCTAAATATTTCTGCGAATTTTTGAGTTTTTCTGCGAATTTTTGAACTTCTGAATAATGCTGCGAATAGTGCTGTGAATAGTGTTATGAATAGTGTTGCGAATATTGTGTTGCGAATTATGAATAGTCCTGCGAATTATGAATATTTCTGCGAAGTTTCGCGGTATTATCCTGTAAAATTTTGTAAAATATTTGTTCGAATATAATATTTATGTAATGATTATGTTATAAAATGTGTATGCAATGCTTATGCCACGAAATGCTTATGCAATGCTTTTATGATGCGAATATGATGCTTGGATGATGCGAGTATGATGCTTGTATGATGCGAATGGTTATCTATTACAATGTATATTTCAAGTTTCTGTTACTTAGCTCATTTTTCCGCGGTAAAATTGATGTAACTTTAAGTTGCTTCCATTCCTGCACTATTAGTCTCGTATGATAAAAATATTAAAGATGCATAATCTCAACTTCATTTCAGTATATGTTTGCAAGCTTGTTTGCTTTCATATAATCATCTTCGCAAGTTTATTTGCGTATTTTCTTACATGTATCCGTCTTTGATTGCGAATGAAATCGCCTCTTTTGTTATGACTTCGTGATATATAGTCTTGTAAAAATTCTTCAATGATATTGATGAAATTGCCTTCTTTGTTAGGGCTTCATGATATATATTCTTGTAAAAATTCTTCAATGATATTGATAGAATTAATTTCATTAATTGTTGTGGTCTTATCATTCCTTCCTAAGTAAAGGTCTTATTTTTCCACCCCTTTTGTGTAGTATTTTAGCCTCTTCAGGAAGTGTTGCGACAATATGATAGGCCTAAATATTCTTGCGAACGTAAAGCCCCATGACATTGCCGTCTTGCGATGAAATCGCAGGACGTCTCTACACTTTCATGTAGTGACCCATTGATCTCATCTTAACTTCTTTATTATGTTCTGCGAGTTTTTTTTTTTTTATATATATATATATATATAGAAGGCTCGCAGAAGTTCAGTTGTTGCACAAATATGACAAGCCTTTATGTTCTTGCGAACAAAAAGCCTCGTGACATTTGCGTCTTATAGCACGTATCAGCTCCCTAATGGAGGGTGCTGCCCTTTATCTTCCCCTTGGTTGCCCCTTCAAGGAAGCGTACATCGACCATACAAGGTTAGCTCTTCCCATCCGGTTCTGCCAACAACCAGTTTTTGTTCGCAACCTCTTATCCTTTTTGCCTATAGGGCTTATAGTTACGAGGTTGCACCCTATGGGGTATCTTTGGGCCAAGTGCATCATTTGCCAAGACTTGTCAAAAATGGCAGATGTGCTTCAAGCCCACCCGGCACTCTTGAATCAACCGTGTACCTCAGCGCCTTGATCGTTTTCTGCACTTCTTGGAAAAGACAGTATGCCTTAGTTGCCCAACCTAAATCATGTTACATCGCATAATATCGCGTAATGTCGCAAGATTAGGTGAGAATCCAAGGTGTCTAACCCGGATAGGTACCCCGTTATTGGGTTGTACCCCGTAAAGTTCCATGTACTCATGTTCCTTGGTGGTGTTCCGGTGTCCCTGAGCCATGCTTATAGGTACCCCCTTAAATGACGCACTTTAGGACTTTGCCTCTTGCGAAATGTTGCTTCGCGAAATAGGGTGAACGCCACAAAGGTTTGCCTGTGTAAAATTTCTGCGGATTTCTTTCTTTTTTGAAAGATGATCACAGTTTGCGGTCTTTTGTTCGCAAATAAATTTTTGCGTCTTTCTTTAATGAAAGCTAATCGCAATTGATTTTTGGCGGTATTTTTTCGCCTTTTATAAGTAGAATCCATATTCTTTTTATTCGTAAAAACTCATCGTAAATTTTTCATGTACATAAAATGTTAAATGTTTTCACAAGATCTTTGGTATAAGAAGTATTCATATCGCGTCTTTAAATCAAAACTGTTCTATAAAAGTATATAAATTTAATTTTCTTTGTTAATTTTGAAGTCTTTGAAACTTTTTGAGATATTTAAATTGTTGCGATGAATTCATTTTTGAATCTTGCGATTGTATCGTTTTTCGCCAATCTAAAAAATCTTTGAAATGTTTTGAAATCTTAGAAATGTTAAAAATCTTACGAGTATATTACTTTTGGTAAATAAAATAAATTTTTTTTTTTTTGTCTTCTGTAAATAAAATATTCAAGGAAATGGTACTTACCTTTTTCGGCTTGTTGTTGTCTCTTGATCTGCCTCTTGTATAATGTTGCGTTATACCAACTGTTCTAGCCATTTCTTGCGAAATATGTATGTGAAATAATCTCCCATTTTCTTCTTGCGAAATAACCAAAGATCTTGCGAAGTAAACCTTTGTATGAAGTAAACGAATTTCTGCGAAGTGTTCATGCTGCGAACATTCGTAAGATATTTGCAATCATTCGTAAGTTATGTGCGAACGTTCGTAAAATATTTGATTTATTCTTTATTCTTTTTGATAAGGTGTTCTTCTTGCTGGTATTTCATTTCTTCATGGTGTCGTTAGGTCCCCCAAAACTATTACTGCCACTTTCAAAACACATTTTTCTCGTTGCAGCTTTAAATGACAACGTAATAGAATATTCAATCTTCACGTGCTAGCTTCATATTTTGCTAGTTAGTTCTCTTGCTCATTGGATCTACTGACAACTAGCATTAATTGATTCAACTTTGTCCTTCTTCATATTGTTGTGGCTGAAACTGTTGCGATATTGTCGCTGCTTTGGTGAGAAAGTTTTATTGTATATGAGAATAATACAAATGCTAATTTCCATCTGCCTTTAACTCCGTCTGCTATTTTGTAGAAGCTTTTCGATCTCCTGATAATGTCACTTAAGCTCATAGCATCACAGCATCATCATGCATGTCAAACTCCATCAGCAACTTCTCCGAGTATCACATCGTAAGCCCTCAGCTCCTTCCCGTTATTACCAAAGATTATTGTATAACATACTTTTATGTCGTCCTTATCAAGCTCCCAGTTGAGGTCATTTCAGCAGCAACTTCATTATTCGATTATCAACTATCTTAGCTATCGAACTAGGTAGCAATATTCATTCACGCTGCTGCTGTGACTGTCCGTGACAATGAAGAGTGACAATGATCGAGCTTGGCAGTTCATGGTGATCGGTAATGGAAGCTTAACGGTGGTTGGAAATTTATGGATTAATGGTATTTGAGCTCAATATAATCTGTGGTTTCTTTCATGGTTACGTATTGTTGAACATGGAAGAGAAGAAATAAAAGATCTCGAGATAGAAATATTCTGTTCGCAACAACTACTTTTCCATCTTTCCGTCAATTTTTTGCGAACATTCGTATAAGAAATTTCGCAAAACTCACTTCACCAGCAGCTCACTTAACCAACAGCTCATTCGTATAGGTTTCTGTTAGGGACAAGGGAACGGTTGGAGTTGCAGTTCGAATTAATTTGAAGAGCTTAATATTGAATGTTTCATTTTCTGAATGTATGCTAGGTGTAGCTGGAGGCGATGGCTCATGTTTGTTGGATTGAATCGCAACTAGTTCTGAGGTCTACATTTCTGCAAACAATCTTTTCACTGATCTTTCTTGGGTGTTACTGATCCTCAAAAGCATTTCTTCACTGTTGGCAATGCTATTGATGGCTTGGAATTGAATTATTGCGGATTGGGTTGTAGGATGTGAACTGATCTGTTGTTTGCGAAGTGAATGAAATCATCACGTCTTTCCTTCTTTTGTTGCTTTACATGTATTTTTTCTGCAACTAGATTCTGCACCTACATCCACCTTCTCTAGCTTTGACTATTCCTTGTATCTCTTCGCTTTTAAACTTCCAACTTGAAAATGTACGGGAGTGTTTTAACTTCCTAACTGCATACATAATATATTTGTATTGAAATTTTGACTCTTCGCCTATTTTTTAACTTATGTCCTTCATCTGTTCGCATACTTGTCTTATCTACACCGGTTATGCTCGCAGGTTCTTTAAAGCACCATTGTCTTGTTGATTCATTTCGACCACTTCTTCGCGCTTCAAACCATAATTTTTTCAATTCCATTTGTGTTGTTACTGATGTTCATCTTTTCCTTCCTACAAGTATCCAACCAATGGTTTGATGGGTAATCATAAAATCATTAAGCTAACTAAGAATGAAAATCATCATTCAAAAAATCTCTAAATCGTTTTGAAATTGTGATTCTTCATATCTTCGAAATTCATTGTTGGTAACAAATTTGATTTTTAAGTTGATGTTGACCAATGTTTTTGTATGAAAAATATAATTTCTGTTGGAAATGGGAACCGTGTTTTAAATAGTTCTTTTCAAGAAATTTACTTTTGAAATTCTCAGATCTAAATATATAAACAGAGTATAAGAGAAATAGGGTAGAGATTTGTCCTGATTTGTTGATGAATACTCTGATTGGTTTCATTTTGTTGATGAATATACTTCGCATAACTTCATCACCGTAGTGGTCTTATTTTGCCATTGAAAAGTAGTTGTGGGACCATCGTTTACGAAGTATATAGCCTCATCACGAAATACCACCATTTGGGACCATATTCGCAAAACTAGTATATGCTTCAGGAAGTAGCTTCGTACAAAAAATATATTTACGAATTCAATTTCGTTGACGAAGTGATACTGTCTACCGCCTCCTTTTACTTCATTTGTTAACCCCTGTGTTACTTCGCAAATTGCTTCATTTTTTTGGAATAACATTTCTTCACTGGAAACGTCAATTTTCTCAAAACATGAGAATATCGCAAAATTCCTTTGCTCACTGTGAATGTCTGTTGTTGCCTTCCCAAGTTTTACTTAAAATTTCCCGATCTGAAAAATTGAACATTTGTGTTGATTTTGTTGTAATTAATTTCTTCCCTGAATCTGTTCATGCGTCATCATCTTGTAAATTACTGCTACTCCTCTTCTGAAGATGTATATTCCATATAAACCTCCTTGTTTTCCTTTTGTTGAAGATCTAATTGAATTTATCACCAACAATAACTAATTTCTTTGAACTTTCTTGAACCAACAAGTTACAGGAAGGATAAATCCATTACTCTCTCCCTGTTTCTAGCGCCAATTATGTAGTTGCGGATTATCTCACAACTACACCCTCAGTAGAATCCATTAATTTGATATGATTATCTCAATTATTTGATATGAAAATGAAGATTAAAATACTAAAATTGTAAAAGAGACACAAAGATTTTTACATGGTTCGATCATTGTGATCTACATCCATGGTTCTTCACTAGTGATTGTATGTAATTACATAATTTTACAATTGAAACTCCATTAAAGAATATTTGGAGCTCTAGGTTTTTGGGGAAGAAGATGATAAAGAAAATAAATCCCTCCTAAAATTTTATCTTTCCTCCTAAAATTATCCTCTTCTCTAAAAAGACCTCTCCAAAAATAATACCTCTCCTAATTTAACATTTGAACTACTATTTATAGTGAAATCTACACAACTATATAGCTTGCGAAGTATCGCGAACTATTATTCAAATTCTATATTCGCAAAGTCTTCCCGCCTTTCTCATGTTTTGTCCGTCGTTCTTTGTTGCGTCGTTTCTAATATTTCTTTTGCGACATTATTATGTTGCGTCATTCATTATTCACAAGTGAAGGTTGCTGCGATATTCTGCTCCTACAGCGGGAATAGCGTTGTAGCGATATTATGGTACTACAATAAGATTCACTCAAACTAGTTCAAGGTTAGACAGGGATCTTTAGATTGTTGTTAGATCTAAAGTAGATCTTGTGATAATCCATTGTTAACAGACTCCGTTCTGTGTGTGATTGATCACAAGAGATTCAAGTAGTTGTGTGCAGTTGTTTATTGAAGATCTAAGAAGATTTGAAGACAAAGAAGAGATAGAAGATTTCTGACTTGTTTATATAATCTTTGGTGTTCACAATACTTGTTTCGGTAATAGAGGGTCCAACTATAATTGATTTATCCTTATGGTATTTTGATAGAATAGTTGAGAAGATCGGCATCAATACATTTCCTTGGGATTAAAGGTATTGATAGCAAAATCTTAACGATTACCTTTTGGTGAATGAACATAAGATAGATCTTGGAACCTGACAAAGGAGTTTATGTTAAGATAAACAGAAGATCCTTTGTGCAACTCACATCTTAATTGAAGAGAGTTGATACCAAACAGATTTGTTGTTCCTTTATTATTAGGAATACGAACCAAAGGAATTGGTCCAAGTACGTGACTTATTTACAGGTTGGAGGCGTGGGAATACAGACGGAACTAGGTAAACTATAGGTTTAGTTGCTTGGTCTCAACTATAAAAAGTTGGTTTATTTTGTATAGCAAATTAATCCTGAGAGTATTCAATTCTGGACTAGGTCCCGCGGTTTTTCTGCATTTTCGGTTTCCTCGTTAATAAAATCTTGCTGTGTCATTTACTTTATATTTCCGCATTATAATTATTTTATTATAATTAAAGTAAATTGCACAAACGTTAATTCATATTTACTTGATATGCAATCCTATTGAGTTTGGTTTAATCCGAACCATTGTATCAAGTAAACACACTTCGTTGTTGTATTGTCTCGATCTCGTATCCATAGAAAATCACACGAAGTGTGAACCGATTTGTTGTATTGTCTCGACTCAGTCTATAGACAATCATTTTCGGAGAAAGGACTTATAGGAAGGAAAAGTTTTAGCTTGAGGTATATTTGGGAACCCTCGCCTTTTCACTGGCATACACCAAAAATGACACTGTGCCATTACTAGGCACCAACAGAAGGTAGCCATAATCAACAGTTACCCTTACTTATGAGATGCAATCTCAGCCATTTTAGTTCGCCACCGAACTGACGGACTTGTGGTAGGTTTTAAGCGACTAGCCAAGACATGCCTAATAGAATCACATGCTATTTTCCTGTGGCAAGACTCTTGACTTTGACTTGCCACACATAGCAACTTGCTACACGTTTTCCACAAAAACACTTGAGATATCAAACATGTCACAAACTGGGGGATACTCATCAGGGTATTGGTCTGGCGGTTTACATCGTGCGGAGTGCAATACACCCGTTATAAGAAAGTGTCATGAAGCGGGACAATTAGTGGCGGCAAGAAGTAACGGGTGTAAACGGATCCACTTCATTCATCATGGAAGCATGGGTTTCTCACGGTTATACGTTACTCCATTCTTCCACCACTCAATCATTTTCACTTCCTATGAAAAAGGGTACGTCTCAATATGACTTATATAAATAGGCTTCACCTATTTCCACCAAATCACCAAAAAATGATAGATTTTCACTTTGCAAGACAGTTCCACTTTCTGATACAAGTCATAAAACAAGCCACATCTTCAGAATCAACCATTCTGGTCTCAACACTTTCTTCGCTTCCCTCCCTAAGACAACCCTTGTCCTTCACTTTGTGACCGAAGCAAGCATGGAACGACCATTTCTTGGTTTAGGCCAGGATTGTACAGATTGATCTCTCGAATCAAAAGTACTCCCGTGCAGTGCATTGTTTTGGGTATAGACTCATTTCTCATCCACACATCCAAAATTACCAAAACTAGAAGAAATAATTTTCACCCACAAACAGTCCTGAAGACCCTCAGAATCATCGGATCTACATCTTTTTTGCTGATTTTCTTTAAGATTTTTGTTTTTTTAAGGTTTCTTGTATCTTCCTCAAGATGCTCAGGAGAGTTGAAGATCTAAGTAAAAATGAAGCTTTAAATACTTTAAAACAGCACTCAAATGATCTCCTCTATGAAAGATCTTGGAAGAAGTTTAAGTCAGTAAACTTCATAGAAGGAAAAGGCAAGATATTCATGTTGTTCTTCATCTTTTTAAGAAATTCAAGATAATCCATAATCTTCTTCTTAGAAATATAACTCTAAGTCAAGGGGAAAGATTAATGAGTACATAATCTTTCATCAAACTCAAAGTTTGTTCAAAATCAAAAGTTTAAAGATATTGGGAAATATTTCCTAAAATGGGAAAATATGCTGAATCGTCATAACTTGGTTTTTTCCCCAGTAAAGGTATTACTTGTAGAAGGAGGTATTTTTCTCGAAAAGAGAGACACAAAAAATGCCTTTTTTCCATTACTAAAAATTTATGCAAGTAGGGAATGTTTTGACATCTTCACATGTCTCCAAATTTTACTAAAAAGTCTTCATGTACAAAAACTGTCCAGTCTGAACTATGACTTAGTAATTGCACATGACCTGCAAATTTAGGGTCCCACTTTTCTAGAATAAAAGACAAATTAAGTATTATTGCATATATGTCGCAGGTAAGGCGATGGTGACAAGACAATCTGCTCACGCGAGCCAAGGTGAAACTAGTGGAGCCCTAACTGAAGGACTAGACGAGATAGAGCTCAGTGAAACTATGCACAACGGTGTAATCCCAGGAGAGGGACAACCCGATAACCAATATCAGTAAGGGTTAACTGATAATTCTAGCTCCGAAGAAGATGGAAACTAATTCGAATGAAAGAACGATATCCATTTAACTCAACTAGGAGGGTTGAATCGTTTGTCAAGGAAAACAATAAACAATGAGGTAAAGAATGACGACCATTCTAACCTCGGCGAAACCACTGCTACTATCGCAGCCATCCTGAAAGCATAAATTAAAGGCGCAGGATGAGATAATGAAAAAGTTAGAAAGACGTAACAAGAGTCTGAAATGGAAAAACCGCATGCTGAAACGTAAAACAAAGAAAAAGGCGCCACTCACTACTATCGAGGAAGCCCCCGAGGAGGATAATCTTTTTGAGAACTTGTAGGACGATGAGTGAGTCCATATCCCTGACACCTTAAACGAGGAAACAGCTGATCACTTTCCTAAAGGAAGCCGAGGTATTCCAAACTAGGAGGATAGTCCATCCGAAGGATCGTCCGATGTTGATCCCCAACACAGACGAGAAAGAATAAAGAGCACGAAGCTAAGAACGACTGGAAGGTCGAAAACCTCGCAACCACAAACCCTAAGCAAGGAGAGACTTAAAAGTTGACTCGTTCCAAGATAGTAATATATGTTGAACAGTCAAACGAGGACTCATGACGATCAATATATCGCCGTCCAGAAGCTTCTTTCTCGCCCGAGAGGGTACAAGGATAAAAGAAAAAGGCCAAAAGGAGGCACATTGATGATCATTTACAAGTACGACTCTGCCAACTCGAAGCGATATGCAGAGAGGCTACATGAAGAAAAGAAGGCAAAAAGTTGATGAAAGTAATGCAAGCGGCCAGATAGTCTCCTTTATCAGAGAGTCTGTTGGCCCAACCATTTCCATGAAAATGCTCGTTCCCAACATTCGCAACTCCCTTCAATGGGACCGGCGATGCAATCGAACATCTCAGATCATACTGCATAACACTAACTCAATGGAATAATTACGATATAGTGATATGTAGGTTTTTTCCAGCCATTCTAAGAGACGAATCCATAATGTGGTTCAATAACTTGCCGAAGGAGTCGGTTAAGTCATTTGAACACCTATCTGAGTTATTCCTAGAAGCGTACATTCATAACAGCCAAGTCAAGCTAGAAATCGACATGTTGTTTCAGTTAGCTCGAGGACCAAATTAGTCGTTCCGCTCTCTGGTAACTCACTGGAAAAAATTATGCGCCGAGATCGGAAGAGTCCCAGAGGATTACGCGATCTTGGGATTCAAAAACAGTCTAAGAAAGACAAACCTATTCATTCGCATGTACGAAACCATGCCACCATGTCTTAGAAAGTTGAGAGAAATCTAGGAGGCTACATAGCCTTTAAAGAGATCCAAGATGGAACTTATGACAAATTGGAAAGAGGAACCAAAAGAGGAGCAAATGTGGTAAAAACAAAGAACCCTCAGGTGCCAGCCCAAGGATCAGGGCGACCCAACAATGGGTCGACCCAGTTCGATAAACATCGAAGTGGGGGATGGAAAGGGTAAGACCAAACCTAGTAAAAGAAGGGAAAGTTCATAGACCCAGTCTACACAAAGCTAAACGTCCCTATATCCGAGATCCTTAAGAGGATCGATGGAAAATAAAAAATCACCTATCCATGGAATAGAGGACAGCAGCCTAAGCGCGCTAAGAACAGAATAGATTTCTGTGAGTTCCACCAATTATATAGTCACACGACAGATTCGTGCAGAGATATAAAGAAAATAGTGCAAGATATGATTGACGAAGAAAAGCTCCAGGAGTGCATCGCGCAGTCAGTGATCCAACCAACTACGGGAGCGCATGTATATCGTGTGGAAATACCACACAAGGCACAATACTTGGGATGCAATATGATATCGCATTCATCTATCACTACCCCCACACCTGAAGGAAATATTATAGGACGAATCCACAAGCGAAACTTCAAAGGTGACAAAGTCTTCAGCGTAGCAAAGGACCCCCCCCCCCCTAGAGGAGTGGATGAAAATTCCTATTAGTTTTTTAGCCTCTGAGGCACCTGATGGAGGATGCAACCATAATGATCCACTAGTGGTTACGATGGCTATCGCGCTCCCTGAATACGAGGATGAGGAAGAAAATCCCAAGGTATTGTCATGGGTCATGCCTAAGATACTGATAGACAGAGGAAGTTCTGTCGAAATCTTATTTTATGGGACATTCAAACAGATGGGTCTTAGAGACGAGTGCCTAATACCATCTACCTATAATATATTTGGTTTCAATGACTCATCGACCAGCCCAAGGGGCGAGGTTACCCTAGAAATCCGTGTAGGATAAATCCTCACCCTAACCACCTTCTGTGTAGTGGATGTACTTTCACCCTACACATCTATTGTCGGGAGATCTTGGGTCCATGGGATCAAGGGAGTCGCCTCGACCTATCACTAGAGGTTAATATTCCCAATACCTGATAGGATCGCAGAGATTCTGAGAGACTAGGGCGAAGCCAAATATTGTTAAAACATGGATGTACAAAATGGCGAGAACAGAGTGAATTACCCGAAAGCAAAGAAGAAGAGGTCTAAGAACGCCAAATACCATGCCGAAATCGATGCTTACATAGTAGTAAAAAACGAGGCGAAGTGCTCGGACAAGGTACCAACCTCGGACTCACCCATGGTGACCTTACAGAAAATCTCCGATATTTGAGAGCTTAGGTCAAACTTCCCGGCCTCGGAACCTACAAAGGAAGTAAATATCAGAATACCTGAAAACCCGGGTATGGTTAAAATTGAAACTCTCATCGACAAAGAGAAATAAGAAAAACTAGTACGAGTGCTAAAAGAATATTCTGATATATTTACATGGCATATGGAAGATATGCCTTGGATAGATCCAGAAGTCTGCTGCCATCACTTGAAAATTGATCTAAAGCACAAGCCTATGAGGAAAAAGATGTGAAAAGTGGTACCTGAGTATCATGAGGAGATTCAAAAGAACTAAAGAAAACGGAGGCATCAGGAGTTATCCGATAAGTACAATATCCGATATGGATATCTAACATGGTGATAGTGCCAAAGAAAAATGGAAGGGTGTGAATCTGCATTGATTTTAGCGATCTCAATAAGGTGTGTCCAAAGGACAGATTTCCACTCCCCAATATTGATCAGCTCATAGAAGTAACATCTGGATATGGACTACTGTCCGCAATGGACGAATATTTGGGTTATAACCAAATCCCACTCGCCGAGGAAGACTAAGAGCATACTGCCTTCTTCACTCCCCGAGGCCTATACTGTTACACTAAGATGCCATTCAGACTAAAAAACGCTGGCGCAACCTATCAAAGAATGGTAGAAAAAAATGTTTGACAGTTGGATACACAAAACCCTAGAGGTATACGTGGATGACATGCTCGTTAAGAGAAAACTTCCACAAGACCATGCCAACGATCTCAAAGAAATTTTCGAACAAATGAAGAAGTTTAATATGAAAATAAACCCGGAGAAATGTGCCTTTGGGGTAACCTCATTATTATTTTTGGGATACTTGGTTACCAAACGAGGCATCGAGGTCGACTCGGCTAAGGTAAAATCCATACTAGAAATTCCCTCATCTGCAACAGTCAAGGACGTGCAAAGACTAAATGGTTGGTTGGCAGCCCTGGGAAGATTCATTGCCAGATCGTCCGATAAATGTAGAGATTTCTTTAAAATCCTGAAGAAGGGAGATAAATTATCGTGGAGCATCGAGTGTGAAGAAGCTTTCCAAAAATTCAAGGAACACCTGGACATCCAATCCTTCAGAAGCCCGATCCAGGCAAAAACCTATACATCTACCTATCGGCGACTAACACTTTGATCAGTACGGTGTTAACTCAAATAGACAAAGAAGTGGATAAACCTATTTGCTTCATAAGTAAGACTCTGACATCCGCAAAGAATAATTATTCTAAAATTGAGAAAATCATGTTGTCCTTGGTTTACGCAATACAAAAGTTGCGAACGTACTTTCATGCCCACACGGTGAAATTCATTACGAAAGCTCCAATATATCATGTCGACAGAGAAGGAAGAATTTCCAAGTGGAGAGCCCAAATAAAACAGTTTGGTCTTGAAATACCAAGCCCAAACAGCAATAAAAACCCAAGTCATCGCGTATTTCTTGGCCGAATTTCCTCTGGACGGTACAGACAAGATCGAAAAAATCCCAGGAATGGAAAACAAGCTAGAAGATCCACTTGATAGGTGTCTAAAACACCTTATTATTTATCTATTGTTTATGCTTTCTCTGCTAGTTTTCTTGTAAATTATGTATCTTATGTTTTTTTTTTTGAGTATTTAGGTACTTTGGAGTCATTTGGAACAAAAGAAGAGGAAACATGGCAAAAGCGTTGGTGGCGGATTGTGTCTCATTATTTGCTTTTATTTCTTCATCTCTATCTGAAAAGCATGCCAGCTTTAGTGATTCGAATTATGTCTAAAAATCATGGCGGCTTTAATGATGTTAAGACATTGAAGAGAAGAAGTGGACTTGAGATGCAACAGGCGGCTGCAGCTAGTGGAAGAGCATTTATTTGGAGCATAAAGGGGCGCAATTGTCATTTTAGGGAAGAACACTATTTGGAGCCCGGTACTGGTTAAGGGGCAGCTCTTTGGAGGAGTACTAAACAAAGTCCAATCAGGGTTAAGGGGTGCCATCTGGGTGTCCCTTATCATTCAGGTTTAGGTGTAGATATCCTGGGTAGCTTCATATGTGGGGCGTAAATAGCTAGCCCAATGATTAAGCTAACCCTAAATCGAGAATCACTTTTCTCGATTTCATTTCATTCATTTCTCACCTGAAATCGAAAAATAGCAACGACTGCGCTGTTAAATCCCAGAGATTGAGATCTAAATGGTAGATGCACATAGATTGGTAATGAAGATGGGTTCGATTGGAAGAAGTAAAACAACAACTACTCAAGAAATTTTACGGGTTTTTTCAGATGAAATTAATGGAAGAAAGATCGAGATGCAGAGAAGATTGAATTGCTAACAATGGGTTTGTGATAATTCAGGGTTCAACCCTGTTAATTAAGCTACAGAAAGGAAGGAATTGGTGGTTGAAATTAGGGTTCGATTCGTCTCTGTGGTTAAAGAAAAGATGCAGCTGATGATGATAAATAAATTGAAGATGGTTGTATAATGGGTTTTCACTGAATTTGGTGTAATGCTCGGGTTACTCACGAATGGTTTAATTTGTCTTCAATGAAGAATCAGTTGAGCAATTAGGGTTGTGTTTGTCAATTTGGGGGTTTCCCATCTGAATAGTGATTTGAGATGGAAGAGATGAAGAAATTGGTGAAACTGGTTTGTGCTGTTGGTTTTGGATAAAGAAGAGCATAACAGGGATGGGTTGGAGATTTGAAGGTTGTATGATGCTGCTGTAGCAGCAATGTGTGACAGGGAAGAACAAAATATAGAAATTGCAATGAATTTGTTGGTGGATTTGCTGGTTCGAGTTCGGGGCTATACTGGTTAGAGTTGTATGTGGATTTGGTGGCAGAACTTAAGCTGAAATGGAGGTACGATGGATGTATGATAAGACCTGAAATTACAGAATGAATCGCAGCTGAGTTATTGAGATGTGAAGGATTACATAATTGGGGAAAGTAAGCAGAAAGAGAAACTAAGATTGGTTTGGTGGTGGTAATGCACTGAGTAAGGCAGTATTGCAGAGATGGTGCCATAGATTGTGACTGTTGGATGAGTTGGGAGTTTTAGTAGAAGCTGCAGAACAGAATGAAGTTATGATAGGCACTGAGTACATAGGAGAGATTGTATGTGAATTGCATATTTGTTAGAAACTGGTGGAAGTTGAATTACACAGATGATGTGTACTGATGGGTTTGAATGGTTGGCGGTTGATATGAAATTGTGGCAGTTGATGCTAGTTGCAAGCTGAAACTGAGGTGCTGTTAATGGAGTTATTGATGACAGATGTAGTTGCAGGAATTCCCACACTACACCCTATTCAAGAGTTTAACAATATTTATGACATAATTTGAAGATTAAAGACATTTTTTCATTAATATGATCTTAAGGAATTACAAAGATCAAGAACACAGAACACTTGATAAGATTTTCTCTCTCCTAAAAAACTTCTCTAATACTCAAAAATTCATCCCCCTTCTGGAACTACTCATTTCCTTTATATAGGCATTTACATAGTGGATTACAGCTCATGACAGCTCATTTATAGCTAAGATTCCCTTTAATTTCGGATCTAGGTTCCTGCGATAAATCGCAGGTGGCACCGCCTTAATATTTCGTAGGCTTTATCGATTCATCGCAAAAATGTCACGCTCTTCTCATGTTTCTGTCGTTTTCATATGATATGTCATTCCTTATGTCACCTTGATGTATCGCAGAACTGTTGTTTATTATTGATGTATCGCAGAACTGTTGTTTATTTCGCAGGAATATTGTTGTAACAATATTCTGATCCTACATCTTGCCTCTTCTCATATCTTTTCTGCGAAGAAGATAAAGATCATGAGAATTTAAGTTTCTTGATTTGCCGCAACTCCTTGTCTTTTCACATTCCCTTCATTCTGACACGTCTCTGCATCCATCGCTAAATATTCTACGGGTGTTTTTTCTCTCATTTATCCCTTGACACATATTTTTTCAACCGTTGAATTCTGACCATTCATGTCTTTTCTTCATTAAATGCATTGATGTTCTCGAGAATCTTCTTTTCTTATAAATATCTTCTTCGCTAATCTCCCCTCTTCTTTTTACTCTCTCTTTTCTTTTCTTTTTTACTCCTTCTCCGCAACTCTACTGTTCTTCATCTTCTTCCACAAATTCCGGATCTATTACTGTTTCAATTTTATTTCTTTATTCTTATTCATCTAAATCATCATTCCCATACTAAGTAATGGCCCCTGCTAAAAAATTAGGTCAACCCACTTTGAAAAAACACCAGCAGAAACTTCAAACTTTAGGTTTTGCACTTTCTGAGATCCCTGGTCAATCTTCAGACTCTGATCTCTCCATTGATCTAGCTTCAAGATTTCCTTCTTCTAATGAGGAAATCCTTATTTCGCTAGGTCAATTAGAAGATGGCCTTCCTATCCCTCTTTATGACCCAGAACTCCCTCTTTTTTATAAAATTATTTCTCATGCTAAACTTTCACGAGCAATCTACCAATTAAGTGGAGATTGTATTCGTCTCATTCTTGAATATTCCTCCCGTGGAGCTGGTAAAGGATCTCTCTATCCTGATTCTGCGAAACATCCTAATTTTGAAGATATCCCAATTATTCCAGCGAAATATACCGTGGAGAATTTCTTTGCAAATTATCAAGTAATTCCCATGAAGAAAGAGAGTACGTGTTGGGATGTTCGTTTAAATAAGGATAAAAAAGTTGCGAAGGATAAAATTCTTATGCAAGATATAGATTATCATTCAAGTAGAAACCAAGGTCCACGCTTCTCAAAAGATGACAAGTGGTTCAAATTTCCTCTCCTCCTTGAAGGTCCATATATTTTTGGCGCTTTTGATATTCCTGCGAATCTTTCGAATCTTGCGTCGTATTGTCCTTGGGTTTTTAATTGTCCTGAAAAGAATTCTGAGGTATATCTCGCAAATTTTATCATTATTCGCAAATTTAGATAAATATATTATTCTTACTAATTATTGAAATATCTTTTATCAGATTGAAAAAATGAAGGCTAGTTACGCCAATACTGTGAATCCAAATCTCCTACAAATTTTGAAAACCTTCACAGATGAAGTAAGAAACATTCTTTTATAACCCTTAACAATATATTGTTGCCCCTGTTTCTTATCTTTATGTGTGATTGTTTTCAAGGAAATTCCATTTGTCGCGGTGGTTGAAGCCAAAGATAAAGGCAAAAGAGTATTAACTCCAAATGAAAATTCTGGTGCTTCCCCTCGCCGTAATAAAAATCAAACCATAGATGGTCCTCCAGAGCAGAGAAGAAAAACTCAAACACTTCTTCCACTTAGAGAGACTTCTACTATCGCTGAAAAAGATAATGAACTTGAAGAAAATGATGGGGTAAACCATGACGTTACTATGGGCACTTCAACACATATTTCTTCCACAAGAATTAGATCTACGATGGGTTTCTCTTAACCCGAGACTCCAATGGATCAATTGTCAAATATTTTTAGGAATCCCATGCAAGGTGTTGGTGAGGATGATATCACTCGTACTTGCGATTATCTCTCGAAAATCTGCAATGCTTCGATCTTGACTAATAATAAAGATCTTAAAGGAGTTTCAAGATTTATCGACTCAAGTTTTGTTCATGCGCTAACTTCGCTGATATGCCCCTTTCATTTATTTTTCTTGTAGTAAATTTTAAATTTATCATGAGTATCGAAGATCTTTTACTTATCCTCACTCATTTTCTCTTTTCTATCGCAGACTGCTAGAGCTTCTTTTTCTGTTGCTTCAGAATTAGAAAATAGATTATCAACATCGCAGAAAAGGCTTACTGATTCACAATATGAATCTACAAAACTTCGTGAGAAAAATAAACAATATGAAGCTGAAATATCCCTTCTTCGCGAAAAATGTAAACAATTGGAAGTATCTGGAAATACTGAGCTCCTTAATAAAAACAAATCGCTTGAAGTAGAAATTGAAGTTCTTTAACAGAAATTAGTTGACAAGGAGAAGTTCTGCAAACAAGTTATTGGTATAAATCTTTTTTCTCTTAATTTTTTTTTTTTTACTTTTCTTTATTCTCGCTATTTTAGCTTATTTGAGCAACCATTTTGAAGATGCCTATAATCTTACTGATGAATCTCTTATTCTCAATTCTTTTGATGAACCCATAGATGAAACCACTCTTCTTCAGCGTCTTAATGACGCTTTAAATAATTATTCAGATGAAAAAATTAATACTCTGTCTCTTTATGAGCTTAAACATCATGTTTCCCTTATGAGAATGGACTATATATCTACCATGAGTATGTCCAATAGTTTAAAGACTTGCAGAGATGAATTTAGAGGAAAAAAATCAAAGTCTTAAAAGCCAAGAAGAGTGAACTTGAGAAGGATAAAGAACGCATTACTCTTCAAGGCGCTGAAGCTCTATCAAAATTTTGCAATACCCTTATTGATACTGAATTTGACAGAGATAGACTTAAGGATGAAAATATTAAACTTCTTAAGATAGAAAAACAAATCCGTTCCCATCTTCTCATTCATAATGATGATGAATTCGCATGGGCTGCGACAATTCTTGATAATTCTAGGAAAAACTTAGCGATAGATGTCAGTCTTCATACCGAGCAAGCAACCTTGATACAAGAAATGATTCATGAAAGAGAAGGTTATTTATTGCTCCTCTAACATCTTTATACTTTTTGTAGATTTTCAACAAATTTCTAATTTGTTGTTGTATCACCGCAGAATCTGAAGAAAAACATTCCACAAGGATAGCAGAACTTGAAGAAAAAAAAATGGTCTTGCGAAAAATCTTGCTTCCCGCAATGATAAAATATCTAGACTGCGAGAGAAAATAAAGATATCCAACTCCAATTTGCGTAGTAATCTTCTCATCGTTCGCAATAATGCTATTGAGAAAGTTTGTAAAGATAATGATCTTCCTCTTAGTCTATATCCTTGTCTCTTGGATAATATCCCAGCCAGTTCTGAAATACCAGTTATTTCTGACAGTGAGGCTGATATAGATGAGAATGAAAGCGAAGATGAAGAAGGAACTAACGATGAAGATAATGAAGACGAAGATGAAGATAAAGATGAAAATAAATCTCAATAGTTTTGTTTTTTCTTTTTGATCTTCTCCTGTATTTCTCTCTTTCTTTCTTGGGATAATTATCTGCGACAAATTGTAATACTCTTTCTACAAGGTATTTGCAACTCCTGATATTTTTCAATATATAAATTCCCTTTTTTGCTTCTATCTGTCTGTTATTTATATGAATTTATCATATAATGATGAATAACAATATTAACCATTCTATGCATCATTCCCATACTTGCCTCTTGTTATTAATCTGCAATATGATAAATGAATTATCGCAAATATTTCTGCGAAGAATCTGTTATATGCTTCGCAGATATAATTTTTCTTGTGGTCTTATTTCGCCTTCCTAGTTAAAGGTCTTATTATGCCACTTTTATGCGACAAGATCGCAGGACATTCTTACTTTTACATGTAATAATCCATTGATATTGCCTTATCATTTAATTTTAATCTTTGCGACAATATGATAAATCTAAGCCACCTTGTGAGATTAATCTCTCTTTTCTTTTTAAGACTTATGACATTGCCGTCTTTGCGATGAAATCGCAGGACGTATTTGCGATTTATATCCTCTTATTATTGATTTCATTTATTTCATCTTTTGATCTTATCGCAAAAAACCATTGATCTCATCTTAACTTTTCTCTTTAGGCTTTTTGGCCAGTTACGCGGCAATATGACGGGCCTAAATATTCTTGCGAATATAAAGTCCCATGACATTGCTGTTTGTGTCACGCGACAATATGACGGGCCTAAATATTCTTGCGAATATAAAGTCCCATGACATTGCCGTCATTTTTGATACACAGCTCCCTAATGGAGGGTATCGCCCTTA
The DNA here is from genome assembly GCA_023529315.1 of Papaver bracteatum. NCBI lineage: Eukaryota > Viridiplantae > Streptophyta > Magnoliopsida > Ranunculales > Papaveraceae > Papaver > Papaver bracteatum. The sequence goes on from JAJJWX010004567.1 coordinate 332,399, forward strand.
TCTCTCCCCCCGGTTGCCCCTTCAAGGATTATACATCGGCCATACAAGACTAGCACTTTCCCATTCGGTTCTGCCAACAACCAGTTGTTTTTGCAGCCTTGTCCTTTATGCCTTATATGGCTTATAGTTACAAGACTGCACCCTAAGTGGGGTTTTCTTCGGGCCGAACACATCGTAAGCCAAGACTTGCCGTGGATTGCCAGGGTAGGTTCATCCATCCCGGGAACCCACAGCTCAACCGTGTACCTCGGCGCCTTGATCATACGTTGCATTCCTTAGGAGAAACTCTCGGGCGCCCAACCAGGGTATAACCTTATATAATTGGGAATCCAAGTTATCTCTCTCGGATGGATTTTCTATAATCCCAATTCTCCATGACTAGGTTCCAGCAGCGGTATAGCCTTTCCCATATCCATGCAAAGAGATACCCCCCTTATGACGCACTTTAAGGACATTGCCTCTTACGGAATAGAATCCGCGAACTAAGGTGTACGCCATAAAATTTCATCCCATTCTTATATATTTTTAGGCGATTTGCGCCCGTCTTTATGCATTTGCATTAAAAATTCTTATATAATTCAAAATCATCATCTTTTTCTTTTAATAGAAAAAAAAACTTATTTTTGAGCAAAGTTTTTCTTTTAATATTCCGTGTGCATATTTCTTGATGTTATTGTTTTTCGATTGTTCGCAACATTATATTGTTGCACTTCTTTTCTTCTTTGACGAATGATTATTCGCAATTTCTTGTTACTTGTTTATTTTCTTGCGAGAAATGATTTATCGCAACACCTTATGCTTGTTTGTTCTCCTGCGAAGAATGAAGATTTCAACTTTTTCCCATATTCGCCTGATTAATCACCATTAATTCTTTTGGCACAAACTATTCTTGTAATATATCCTTTCCCCGCAACTCTATATTATCCACCATTAATTTCTCAGCTCTCTGAGTTTGCCTCCTGTTATGTTGTCAATTACGATTTCGGGCGTTTCTTTCTTCGCAAGTATTAATGTCAACTTCATAACACTTTTTGCCTTCAAACCAATCACCTTTAATTATCCCAATACCATGAGGATGTGGAAACTTTATGCATTGATGATATGTGGATGCTATGCCCAAGATCCCATGGAGCCATGGTCTTCCAATTAAGGCATTGTAAGGAGATTCTATATCCACTACACAAAACTTGATTTTTGAAGATATCTTGTTCAATGGAATTTCCATAGTAATTTCTCCTTTTGGCTTGTTTGCAGTGCCATTAAAACCATAGATCTTGTAAGTTGAAGGGATTAACTCATTATCTCTTCCACCCATTGTGCGATAAGTATGATAAAACAAAATGTCCACCGATCTACCAGTGTCAATTAAAACTTTATCTATTGCCCAAGAATCACTTGCTGCGTCACCATCATCTTCTTCTTCTTCTTCTCTGTATTCTGGATTTATCTCTAACTTCACCACCAATGGGTTGTCATGCATCTTACCAGGCTCTGGTATCTCTTCTGCGAAAATAAATAACTTGCTTCGCCATTTCATTCGCTAACGGAGAAATCTTCGCAATATTCATCACCTATCTTCCCTCTATATCCCTTGCAAATACTCTACTTAGCACATTGTCATGGAAATCCTCTATCGTTTTCTGCGAATGTACAATTGAATTGCAAAATAGGTTTTTTTGCTGTAGCTCCTACTTCAATGACAAATGTTTCGGCTTCTTTTGCAACATTAACTCTGCGAATTTCTGGTGCTTGCGGCAATTGATGCGGCTGTAAATATCTTGCTAGAAAATGATTTAATTTCCCCTGTTCAATCATTCGCAAAATGATTCTTTTTACATTCGTACAATTATTCACAGAATGACCATGAAAATGATGATAAGGACAAAATTCTTGATTTTGGTTGTTGGGATGTGGTTTTTTCCCCATGTTCCAGGGTGAAGGTATATTCTCCATCAAAATAATCGCTTCCTAAATCTTGTCTATACCGGTATTTAAAGGTGGAAATTTGATGTCTTCCCACATATTCCTCTTACCCATTTGCTCTCTTGAATAATTCTGCCTCTGTCCACCATAATTCTCCTGCGGTTGATCAAACCTTGGGACCTTATTATTGTTATTGCGACTATAAAAATTTCTCTCCTTTTCCAATTCCTCCTGATCTCTACTCCCCATTGCTACTATCTTATGTTAATTATCAGTCTCCATTTTCTCACGCGGATTTTGGGAAGTACTTGCTACTGTATTAATCATCCTTGGTAACAAACTTCCATTTGCTGCGGCTAAACTTGTGCCTGCGAGAATTGGATAAGACTCCATCTCATTTTGTTTTTCCTCCAAAGCGATATATTCTTCTTGCAATTCTCGCAGTTCTTTCATAGTGATTGTGTTTTTAACTCTGAATACCTGGATGTATAATAGATTTGTCGCAAACATAGCATTTATGAAGGACAAAATGAGATATCTTTCATCTACTCTTCCTGCCATTTCACTACACATTGTCCTCCATCTTATCATTAAGTCCTTTAAACTCTCACCAACTCTATGTTTCAATCCAAACACATCTTCAATTCCAGGTCGTGTAAAGTTTTTGCTGATGTATGCTCCTAAGAAAGTAGTTTGCAAGTGCATGAACGAAGTTATTGTATTCTTGGGAAGACTCTCGAACCACTTCAGTGCTTTGCCAGTTAAGCTTGACTCAAAATAGTTGCACAAAACGACATCATGGTTCTCCCATTGTAGCATACATCGAATATACGCTTTGATATGTTGGAAAACACACGTAGTCCCATCAAATATACTTGTCAACACCGGTAAATTGCATTTTGGAGGTATCCCTCCTAATTGTACCTCTTGAGTAAATGGAGTTTTCGCAGCTTCTTCGATTGCCTCATCAAGTTGTCTTCTTCCTCCTTCTCTTCTGTTATTTATCATTCCTCTCATTTCTGCTAATTCTCGCAAGATTTGTTCATTCGTATCAGAATTTTTCTCCATTGGTCTTTTCAACGCAGCCTCTCTTCGTCTGCGTTCATGTCTTTCTTGTCTTGCGATGTTTCGCGCTTCTTCTCCAACATCTTGGTTTTGCCTTCTTCTGCGATTTTCTTCTTCTTTCAAGTTAATTTGTCTTTCATTCTTCTCTCCGCGAATTTCCTCATCCCTTATTGTTTCCGTTCGTTGCATTTCTATGTCTCTGCGAATTCTCTCATATTCCTCATTGAGATTATCTTTATTACGATTTTGCGCACGTCGTCGTTCTCGATTATCATGATTATTCTGACGCAACGCTGTTTTAATTTATTGTTCTTCTACTTCTGCTCGTAATTTCTCTCTTTCTCCCGCTAAATGTACTTGCTCAATATAATGCCTCTCAATATCATCTTCGATCATTTCACGATTTCTTCGAATCTCTTCATCACGTAACATTCTCCTTCTCTCTTCTTGATTTTCTCCCTCATCCTGATTATGTCTAATGTCTAAAGTTTCACCGCGTGGAATATAACGATCATTTATCAAATTCTCGCCAATATTTTGTATAGGGAGATTATGTCTTGTTTCTTCTCTATATGATCTTGAATTTGATCTCATGCTGCTTCTCGATCTTCTGTTTTGCAACCTCAAATTTTCCATTCTTAATTCATGATTTTTCCTTGTAAGATTGGCACGTTCTTCTGCCTCTAATCTTCTTTCTTCCTGTATCCTTTGTCTCAAATCATCTACTTCTTCATGCTCTTCATGAATTAGTCCTCCATCCATTTCTTGATTTCTTTCCTCTTATTTATTTTCCGCTTCTTCTATCGAATCCGACCTCCAAGTATGCACACTTACTCTATCATAATCCACATTTCTATCTTGTGCTCGTGTTTGTTGATTCGGTGGTTGGATTGAATTTTCTGCTCCATTTCTCACTCTACTTCTTCCTGATCTGATCCTTAAAGATCCTTCCAATTCACTTGTTCCTTCCCCTGCAATTCTTTTACTTCTTCTCACTGTTTTTGGTGGTTCTGATGTATTTCTTCTCCTTCTAACCATTTCTTCAATTCTAATAATTTCTTCAAATCTTCAAGCTGTAATTTGAAATTTCTCAAATTGATTCTCCCTGTTTCTAGCGCCAAAATGTAGTTGCAGGAATTCCCACACTACACCATATTCAAGAGTTTAACAAAATTTATGACATAATTTGAAGATTAAAGACATTTTTTCATTAATATGATCTTAAGGAATTACAAAGATCAAGAACACAGAACACTTGATAAGATTTTCTCTCTCCTAAAAAACTTCTCTAATACTCAAAAATTCATCCCCCCTTCTGGAACTATTCATTTCCTTTATATATGCATTTACATAGTGGATTAAAGCTCATGATAGCTCATTTACAGCTAAGATTCCCTTTAATTTCGGATCTAGGTTCCTGCGATAAATCGCAGGTGGCACCGCCTTAATATTTCGTAGGCTTTATCGATTCATTGCAAAAATGTCACGCTCTTCTCATGTTTCTGTCGTTTTCATCTGATATGTCATTCCTTATGTCACCTTGATGTATCGCAGAACTGTTGTTTATTTCGCAGGAATATTGTTGTAACACTATTATGATCCTACAACAGAGAATATCCATCTTGGTCTTGAAGCGCAAAGATGGTGCAGCATGGCCATCTTGGCCGTGAACAATTTTGTTATGTGCAAGTGGCTTGGTCAGAACTAGTCAGCCGAGTTAGACAGCTGACTTAGTTCTGACTCGTTCTAACTCAGTCCCTTGACCCTTGACTAACAGAAGAGCGTTTTGACCGTTAGTCCTAACTATAGACTGAAGGAATATTTCGTCGAATATACCAGTGACGGTGAAGAATTCAGATGACCGGCGCCGGATTCCGGCAAAGTTCCGGCCAAAAACCCAGTTTTCCGTCGACCAATTTTGGGACAAAATTTCTACACGGGTTTCTCTCTCTTGTGGGCTTGGTAGACTTCTATCTAATGGACTTGAAGATTAAACCTAATTTTGGAAGGAGAAAAAGCTATAAAAAGGAAGTTTTCTACAACCTTTGGGACACACAATTTTTACACAATAATATTCTTTCCTTAGGTATTTGAAAAACTGTTTTCTAGGGTTAGTTATTCTTTTATGTTTCATCTTATTTCTTTGAATATTATGATGATGAACTCCATGAATATGAGTAGCTAAATACAACTATTGGTTATGGTATAAAAGTTGATTTCTTCAAGCATGTTATTTGATTCTATGAATTAGTTTTGTCTCAATTGTATCGTTTATGATTCATTGTTTTTATTATCATATGATTTGAATGCTAGTTTGGTTGAGTCCAGAATCAATTGGATTTGTTTTCATCTCTATAGCTATATTAGGGTTTTCAATACGTAAAAGTTGTTTATCCCTGATTTCTAGTAGTATCTTGTGGTTAATACTTGTAGTGATACATCTTTTTAATCGCATATGAATCATAACCTTTGTTAAAAGGAATTAGTGCTTTTACACGTTTGTTTGCATCGATTAGTCTTATTTCATAGAACTTATTGCTCTTAGGGAGTCAAATATAATTGTGCTTTTACACTTTAGGTTACTTTTTAAGTAGATTTCACAATAGCATCTTTTAATGTTGTTTGTAATAAAATCAGGAAATAAACGGGATACTCTTGCGATCAAGGTATCTTAGGACTTTTGATAATTGAGAGATTAAAACCAATTCTAATCATTGATGAAAAATACATGCTTGTGAATGATACTATCCCTTAACCAATATCTTCTCCCTATTGATTATTCCTATTATTTACTTTGCTTTATTTAGTATTATTACTTAGATAAAAACAAAAACACACCTTGGGTTATTTGGTTACTTAAGAATATGAAAATTGCATAACAACAATCGCCTCTCTGTGGATACGAACTCTTTGTTATCGAATACTATATTCATATTTAGTTGAGTGAGGAAGTGAAATTATTTTTGACGCATACGACAGTGATCACCACTCGAGCTACTTCGCTCTGAAAATCCCAGGCAATGGGAAGCCTTTGTAGATGGGTCATGCAATTCGGAAGGATCTGGCATCAGAATGGTCTTTACGACTCCGACAGGCTGCATGATCTTTTACAGCCCGAGGCTAGAATTTCCTTCTACTAATAACATAACTAAGTACGAAGCAGTCATACATGCTCTCCGAGTAATAATTGCACTCAGCATCAACGAAGTGAGACTCACGAGTAGCTCACAGCTTATCGTCCGACATATTGATATGATATATCAGGCCTCTGATGCATGTTTGCAGCGATACATCCAACTCGCCAAGCACTATATCGGTAAGATACCAAACATTACGTTCCGATATCTAAACAAGAACAATAATAGGAACGACAATGCCATAGCATTCCTATCCTCCATGACAACAGATCCATAGGCTATAAACGTAAGAATCGATAGGGTAATGCTTCCTTCCATACCTACAGAAGGAGATATGGAAATTATTAATGTAGGCACAACAATCCAGGAAGAGGCTTTACCCGAGGATGAGTGGAGAACTCCGATCATGAAGTACCTAACCAATGGTGACCTCCTAAGCGACCAAAAGATCACATACAAGGTGATATCATGATTAGGAAATTATCGGCTTAGGGACGGCATACTATATAGGCAGTCATATCTGGGACCCTTATTTAGATGCCTTTCCTTTGCTGAAGGCCAAGAAATACTAAAGGAAATACATTATGTTTATGTAGGAAACCATAGTGGGGGCAGATCTTTAGCTAACAAAGCAAGATTACAATGATATTTCTAGCCTCGCATGAATGAAGACTAAAACAAAATGGCAAAATCATGTTTAGAATGCCAAAAATTTGGTAAAAGACGACATGCACCATCAATGGACTTAAAATCTGTCATAAGCCCTTGGCTATTTTTCAAATGGGGAGTCGACATCGTTGGGCCCCTATAAGTTGGAACAAGGAAGATAAAATACCTAATCGTTGCCACAGATTACTTCGCAAAATGGATAAGAGGCCTCAGCCCTCAGGTACATTAGGGACCACGATGTTTTTAAATTTCTCTTTGAACACATCATATGTCGCTTCGGTATCCCATCCACAATTGTATCAGACAATGTGGCCCAACTCCGAGGGAAAAACATTGATATCCTCTTTAATTATTTCAATATAAGGAAGAACAAATCCACACCCATCTATCCCGAGAGCAGTGGACAGGAAGAGGCAACCAAAAAAACCATTGCTAACATGCTCAAAAAGAAATTAGATGGACATGGGGCTAGCTGGTGTGAGAAATTATATATTATGTTTTATGGGCCTATCGGACCGCACAAAGGGAAGCAACAAGGATGACGCTCTTCGCTCTCACCTACGGAACAAAAGCGATCATACCGAATGAAGCGATGATCCCAACAACTAAGACCGAGGCTTGGGAAAAGAACCTAACCTCGGACATGATATCTCTAATCTAGACGACCTCTAGTAAAACCGAGAGATAACCCTTTAAAGAATAAAAAATTGTCATCGAAGGTTAGCCCAAGAATATAACAAACCTGTTCATTAGAGGCAATTCAGCCCATGCGATAAAATATGACGTGAGATTCCACCGTACCAGCGCAAGTCAGGAAAATTTGCTCCCATCTGGGAAGGACTGCTCACAGTCATTGCCAAGGAAGGCGATGGAGCATACATATTTCTCAAACCTAACGGGGAAGAATTAGAACGCCCATGGAACATTAAGTACCTTAGTCAATACAATGCTTAAACAGCTCATCGCTTAGAAGGATAAATAATGAAAATAGGGCTCGAATCCCTACTTGTAAAAGGTCATGGAACCTTACTCGAATGTACTAAGGGCCTATAAACCCTCTTTTGAGAATAATAAAATTACTCCTTTTGCACACTTATGTCCATTTTCTTTGATTATTTCTTTTATTTATGTCTATTTATTTGTTTCTTTTACTTCTTTACTTGCAATTTTTCGCTTTAATTTCTTGCCTTATTTTTTATCTCTTGCATTTACATATAGAATAATCATGCCATATTTGCATTATAACCAAAGCCCATCAAGATTATGGCACGGTGCTAGCCACACCTTTCATTCTACAACGAATGACGTAAAATACCTAAGCTGCCTGAGATACACACAGACTTAAGGAAATTCCATCTAGCCAAATGAAGCGAGATGATGCAGGGGACACCCTAAGCTACCTAAGATGAAAATAGACCTAAGGTAATACCATCACAATCAAGAAATCGGATGATATCCTCCCATACCATAAAATATCCATAATCAAGGTACTCGCCTTTGGCTAAGGAAATAATCACTTGACCGAGATATTGCCCTCCAAGAAATGGTTAACAAGCAATTTCCACAAATAACTAATCACTTAACCCAGGGGCAAGTGTAACCTAAACCGAAAACTATTAAAGAATCAAACCCATGAAGGAATAATACTAAGGCGAGAAAGGAAATCTGATGCACTCGAAGTCCAACACCGTTAGAGATGCCATATACGATCAAGGAACTGATCACTCCTTGGCTTTGTCACCCATGGTTGGACCAACAGTATGCATAAAACCCCTCAGAGCCATCAAAATAAACAAACTATGCAGAATAATTTAATAAGAATAAACCATCATCCATTTCAACAATTTACAGGTGGTTTTGTTGGGAAGATAATGAGGAATTGAGGGTCTGCTGTCGAAATAAAGAGATTGAGCAGAATTAGAAGATGGGTTAAACTCGAATTTGAGTTTGGAATGATTATTGTTGCTGGTTAAGGGATGAACAAAATTTGAGATTTAGAGTTTGACAAGGGAATGAGAGAGATGAGTTTTGGTTCGTACAATAATTTGGTGGAGTACTTGAGCTGAGAAGTCATGGAATTGAGTTGTATCTGTTGAGTTGAATGAGGTGTAAAATTAATGGGTTTTGGTGATGGAAGAATAGGATTGTTAATCTGAGAACAACAAGAAAAATTTTGTCTAGTTTTTTGCAATTGCAGGTAGAATGAAGATGGTGTTGCAGTGGATTCGATTGGAGGTTTTGCTGGTAGAATTGTGAACTTGCAGGTTGATGTTCATGGTGCTTGCTGGCTATGGAATGAGGAAGTTATTGAAGCTGATCTAATTGCATGCAGATGTTGATGCTAGCTCAGAAGTGGATCCAGTTGCAGTTGGTGGCTGTAATAAGATTAAGAAAACCATGTTTTTAATGGTGATACTGAGGGTCACTGGTGAATTTGAAATGGTTGTAACTGAATTTAAGCTGGTGGTACATGAAATGGGTTGCTTCCAGAGATTGTGTTGTGTATGAATCTACAGGTGAAGTGGAGAAGAATAGTTGTTAGTTGATGTTGTGCAATAAGCTAGCTATGTTTCAAGTTATGGTGGTGAGAGATGGACGATGTTGTTGCTTTGTGTGGTTGTGTTGTACTTTGCGAGCTGCTTTTGCAGGGGACAAGAAAGGGACTTGGTGGTACAAATTAATGTTGAGATTTAGGATAGAGCCTCACATGAAAATATGGTGTTGATACTGCGAGAATCAAATAATTTATGGATCATTGAAGTTCTGGTGCTGAGACATGGAGCTGAAGTTAAATTGAGACAAGTTGAGTTACTCATCATGTTGGAAACACACTCAAAATTCATTATTAGGGAAAAGATATTAAATTGAGACAAGTTGAGTTACTCTGTGAAAATGGGTTGTAAAATGATATTATCAAAAAATTAGGTGGTGGAAGGATGAACATGGTGTTGTTGTTGAGATGTGCTTTTATGAATAGACTCTTTAGATGTTTCCATCTAATGTTTGGTTCTCAACTCCTACAACCAAAATGCTTCCATCCACTTAATTTGAATCTAATGAAAGAGCAATACCAAAAAGTAAAGTAACATGAGGAATCAGCTGGAAAGGGCTCTAAAAGGGAATGAATGATTTAACAATAAAATTAAACTGTCGAAATGAGTTGTAACAATAGATCACTGCAATATCTTTGAAACAAGCACTAAAGTGATACAAGCATGATCATGACAAAGGAAATTCCAATGGGGGTATACATCTTTGCTTAAATAAATAAGGATCATCCAAAAGAAGTGCTTAACCTCAGCTAAAACCTAAGCTGCTTTTGAGAGGGGACAAGAAAGGGACTTGGTGGTACAAATTAATGTTGAGATTTAGGATAGAGCCTCACATGAAAATATGGTGTTGATACTGCGAGAATCAAATAATTTATGGATCATTGAAGTTCTGGTGCTGAGACATGGAGCTGAAGTTAAATTGAGACAAGTTGAGTTACCAGGGAAAAGATATTATCTCGTCAAGGATGAACATGGTGTTGTTGTTGCTGAGATGTGGAGAAGCTCGAAATGGAAGTTGTAAGTGAATGTAAATTTCAGGTTGCGGCCAAATTAGGTGGTGGAATGGTTGGCAGTGAATTCAGTGGTGTAATATGCTAAAAGTGATGCCACAATTGTTGTGTATGGAACTGAAATTTGAATCACCTGGAAGAATGAATGAATTAAACCGTCGAATGAATGCACGAATAAGTAAACACTGCAGGGAAGGAGCTGAGCTATGCCTTGGTCCTGTTGAAGTTATAGAAGGGTAAACTAGCTTGACAGTTCTGCAAAACTAACAAGTTTATCAAGTCATGTATTAAGTGGGCTGTGAGTGTTATTGAGCTTGGAATGGAATTTCAAACAGAGCGGCTAAGGAAGTTGGGTGTATGTTTGCCATGAGTTTTGCGCACTGACCAAAATTTAGGGATCAGTGGAGAAAATAAGAAAAAGTTATAAAGGGTTATGATGTTCTCTCGGATAATGGGATTATCTTTTCTTCTTCTTTGGGTCTAGGGTTTAGAAACATGAAAACCTTTCTTTTCCTTCTTGTTATGAACTCCATAAACATGAGATAAAATATTATTATTGGTTATGGATTAATTTGATTTCACAAAGCGTGCTTCTTTTATTAATAGATTAGTTTTGTCTCATAATTATCGATCATGATTCACTATATATATCTCCATGTATGATTTGAATATTTGTTTAGTTGAGTGGACAATTGATTGAACTCGTATTCATATTTATATCTAGTTTAGGGTGTTTCATACGTAAAAGTGATGCATCTTGAATACAAGTAGCACAAATATGGTTATTGCTTGTAGTGATATATCGTAATAATCATATGTGAACCATGACCTTTGTTAAATTGAATTAGTGCGCTTTTCATGTTTGATTGCTTTGATTGGCCTGATTTTATAGAACTTAATGCATCTAGGGAATTTAACTTGATTAGTGATTTTACACATTAGGTTGTTCTCTTAGATAGAACTCATACTCGCATCTTTTAATGTGTTTGTTGATGACAAGAGGGAATTAGCGAGATATTCTTGCGATCAAGGTATCCTAGGGCCTTTGATAATGAGAGATTAAATATAAATTCTAGTTATTAAGACAAGAACATGTTAGTGAATGAAAGCAAAATCCTTAACCAATATCTTTCCTTGTTTGATTTGATTTTTTTATTTATTTGTTTTCTTTTATTTTACTTTTTGTTTATAAAAATCAGATGACGCCCTCTCGTTACCTTTAGGAAACCAAAACATATTGACAACCTTATTCCTCTCCGTGGGAACGACCCTTTCTTTCCTTTGCTATATTATATATTTTGAGTAGTAAGAAAGTCTAACTTATTTTTGACGCCCACGGCAGCGATCAAATTTTGGCACCGTTGCCGGGGAGGCAGCGGTGGTCACTTGTTTTTGGTTTCTTATTTTTGTTTTTAGTTTTGTGTCTTATTTTTGTTTTTCTTATTTTCTGGTTTTTAACCTTGGTTTGAGAACTCTTGTTTCAGGTACCTATTATGGAAGGAGCATATGGAACAACGGATACGGTTTTCAACCTCCTCAACACTATGACGATTGCCCACCATCTATGGGATACGATCGAAACCAATTTATTGGCTATGATCAATATCCAAGAGCTTACGGTGAATTTCATACATACCAATAACAACCTTGTAGTGGGTTTGTAAGTCAAGAAACAAGGTGGGATAATTCTACTTCTAATTGGCTTCATTCGAGTTGTATGCAGATTCTGAATGAATTACAAGACATGCAACAAAGACTAGACCAACTTGACCGTTATAGAGAGAACGTCACACAAACCAATTTTTGTAACACTTTTTGTTACCCTACTCCAGATCGTAGTTATGATCATTCACCCATTCGAAGGGAAGAGTCATGGGAAAGAAAACCTATTGTAGTCAATGGTGGTAAGCGTGTGAACGTCAGGAAACTTGCACATAAATTATATAAGTTGGAAGATGATGGGGACTCGGAAGATCTTGTCGCAGAAATTAGTAGGACCATTCATATGGAACTTAAAATACGTCGGGATAAAGGTTATAAAACCGATGAAGATTCTTATTATGGTGAGTCTGAAAATGAAGATGATTTTGTTGAAAAGGACCAACCTTTGGAGATATTTGATGACATTAGTGTAGTTGACTCAACTCTTGATCTTTATAATGATCAAACACCTATTCAAAAGGTACATGAGTATGATTAAACTAGTGTTTTTCAGAATTTCCGTAACAAGGTTTGAGTCTAATGATGAAGAGTATGTTGAGAATGCGACCGTTATGATCAATATTGTGGAAGACCCAATTAAACTTGCAAATGGTTGTAATGACGATGTTGATATCGAGACTTTGGTGACGGCAGAAACATACGAGGAATGGTTGCAAAGTTTGATAGAGGACCATGATATACAAGAGGTGAATAATTCACTTAAGTTTTTCAAGGATAAAGAGGATTATGTGATATAAGAGATTGTGCAAGGTTTGTATAACCCTTTGCATATTGTTTCTTCTACTTTATATCTTATTGGTTTGAATGTATGTGCTTCGATAATATTGTTGAATGACTTTGTTTCTCGATATCCTCCATTAGAGATGCTTGATTCTCATACTATGCAGGTTTGTGAAAAATAAACCGTGGAAGTACCCGACTTCTATATTGTTTATGCACTTCCAAGTGTGGGGGAAACTCTTATCGGTTAATAGCTTCAATTCTGTTTTCTTGTACTAATATTTGTGTGAAGCTAGTGTTTGCAAAACAGGTGTTATGGGTGGATCCCCAACTTTTCAGATTATTGATGTATGGGAAATTCGTCTTGCAAGTCGGGCTGACGACTTTAAACCAAACACTAAATGGGTGGCAACCCACTGGTTTTGTGTATCTATCTCTATATTTTTATTTTTTGAGTTTTTTTATCTTTATTTTCTTATTTTGGATATTTGCATATCAAAACTCCAACTTTTAGAGATTTTTGAACAATTTAGAATAAACACTTTCCTTACTAAGTAGATGGAATTTTTTCTTGACGATGAGGTATATATTGGCTGAGTTGGGATTAGATGCCAACTAAATAGCTTGTTTAGTGTTTATCCTCTATTGTTCAGAAATAACTATGAGTTGGAGTATCAGTTTTTGTTTATATGCATTTTATTTTCTTATTATGTATATATATCATGTTATGAATTTCCCATCTTGAACTTTACTTTGAATGACTAGATTTTACATCGAGGACAATGTAAAGTTCAAGTGTGGGGGAGCATTTATATGTGTGTTTGATGCCTTTAGTAAAAAAAGAGAAAAGGAGAAAAAGATTATTTTTTTTGCTTTATACACTCCGAAACCTAGAAACATGTTCCTTTAGGATGACATTATCAATCTAAGTGGATGGATCCATCTTGGATGCAGGAGTTGAGGAACCCATTGACTAAAATGACAGAATTATTCAAGTGTTAGAAATAATATGATAGTTGTTACTAGGGCTGCACAAGACCCACCCATGATATCCATACCCGCTAAACCCATGGGATTTTTGTCCAAACCCGCCCGTTGTGGGTGCGGGGTTGGTTAAGAAAAAAAAAACGTTGTCCGTGGGTGCGAGGTTGGTTTTAGATCATACCCGCCCGAAAAACCCGCTCAATATACACCGTTGATTACAATTAATCCTAACCGTCTGTTACTCAAACCCTAGTGGTAATATTATCTAGTTTCTTCGACTCTTCTTCCTCAATCCTCTCTGTTTGCGGCCTCACTCCTCAGTTCTTCTTCTTCTCCTCAGTTCTTTTTATTCCTCAGTTCTCTTCACCACGACGACAACAACAACAGTTCTTTTATCAAACTTAATAAGATCATTTCTTAAAACTCATCAACAGAACAAAGGCCCCAATTCACTAAACTTATGTTCTAAATGCAACATCAGAGAAATACCTGATAGACACATTTTTGTGTTTGATATAATCTCAATTGTATATATTGTTAGTGCTCGATTTTGTATTTATTATGGCTTTTTGTGTCTTTGTAGGTATTTTTGGAGAAATAAACATGTGTGGAAAAATTGTCTATAAAAGTGATATTTGCGCTCGTGGGAGAAAATCACTAATGACACACCTTATTTGGATAAGGGGCACTCAATTACTAAGTGGCACCTATTTTTTATTTGCACCCCAGGACACCCCAAGTGTTAAAGGCACCCGGAAGTTGGTTAAGGGGCATCTTCTTCCACCTTTTGAATTTGAGTTTTGGCGGGAAAAGAAACTAACTCATCTGCGAATATTTGGATTGAAGTTTGGATGAGTTTTTCTCTGATTCTTACATGGATTGGGCTTGTTATGGGCTTAGTACAACTAAACATGGTTGGTAACTTATTTACAATCAAAGAGAAACGTGATTTCGCTTCTTTCCCGATTTAACAGAGAGGTTAAAGTTTCTCGGGGATATTGGTTGTATTCTGGGAACTACGTGGAGAAAAAGGGAAATAATTCTATAATTATATTGAGCTCTATCTTTGGAAGGAGTATGGACTATGCTTGTAGGTACCGAATATCACAAGACATTAGCTTACGAACATCGTAATAAATATAAGAGGAAAGAGCTACAAAACAATGCGATGATAGAGGAAGCACGGGGAAGTATGAAAGATTTGTGAGCATAAAATAATCTTGCAAAGATATGTTTTGATACTTCGCAACACATATACAGTTGTACAAATTTTACTATAAATAGGAGTTCAAATGTAAAATTAGAGGGGTTCTTTTAACGAGTGTTAGAAAATATTTTAGGAAAGAGAATAGAGAAAGTTGTAACTATTCTAGTTCCATTTAGATACTTCTTTGTAATCAATTGAGAGAATTAATAAGAAAATTGTCATTCATCATCAAGAACTTCTTAAGTTTTACAAATTCTATTGAGGGTGTAGTTGTAGGTTATTCTGCAACTACATAATTGGCGCTAGAAACAGGGACTTGAAGATTGTTCTAGCAAAAATTCTAGGGAGTTTTGGAAAATCTGAAATGGCTAGAAGAAGAAATACATCAGAACCATTGACTGCAGTAAGAAGAAGTGTAAGGCTTGCAGGTGGAGAAGCAAATGTAACAGGAGAACCTAGTAGGAGAAGGAATAATCAAAGAAATCAAATTCAACAAACAGAAGATCATGATCGAGTGAGTATACACACTTGGAGAACTGATACACCAGCAGAAACATACAGAGAACCACAAATTAGAGAAAATGGGAGATTGATGGGAGGAACAACTCGTGAAAGAGAAAGGGAGATGTTAGAAACATTGAGGCAAGAAATTCAAGAATAACGAAGGTTTGAAGCTGAGGAACGTGCCAATCTAACAAGACAGAATCAAGAATTGAGAAGGGAAAATGAGATGTTACAAAGGAGGAAATCTCAAAGTGTTGTAAGATCAAATGCTAGACCAAGAAGAGAATAACAAAATTCGCCAACAATCAATAGTGAAAATGAGATGCAAGAACAAGCACATAATCAAGTTGAAAGAAATCGAGAGAATCGTTTCATTCTGGTGCCAAATCACGAAAAAAATATGGAGAATTTACGAACAGAGCCACTTCCAAGGGAAAATAATAAGAATGGTGATGAAAATCAAGAGGAAGAGCGACAACTTGTGGAAGAAATTGAGAGACAACAAGCTATGCATCAAAACAATTACGAAGATGGAGTAAGAAGACATGAACAAGCTCGCAACAATCAAAATCTTGGGTGTGATAGAATTCGGAGGAAGATTGGGAATCAACGAGAAGAAATAACAAGGAGCGAACCAAATCTTCGAATCAGAGTTCAGGAAAACCAGGAAGAAATAAATCACAGAAGAATGAGAAATTAAGAAGAAGAAATTCCAGATATTCATATGAGAAGGATGAGGAGAACAGAAATGGAAGAACAAGAATTTCAAAATGCTCTGCAACAAAACAATTGTGATAATTTGGAAAGGAGATATTTGCAAAATCATGCAAATGAAAACATTAATGAAGAATATGATAGAATGCGAAGAATCGCAAGAGAGGAGATGCAAGAACGTAGAAGAAGAGAAGCTGCGTTGAAGAGGCCAATAGAGGAGAATTCTGAAGCAAATGCACGAATCTTTCGAGAATTAGCGGAAATGAGAGGAATGATAAGCAGTAGAGAAGGAGGAGATAGAAGGCAATTAGATGAAGCAATAGAAGAAGCTGCGAGGACTCCTTTTTCTAGAGAGGTATAGTTGGGAGGGATTCCACCAAAGTGCAATCTTCCTACGTTAACTATCATCTTTGACGGGAATTCATGTGCTATTCAACACATTAAAGCATATGTAAGATGCATGCTACAATGGGAGAATCATGATGTTGTATTATGCAAGTACTTCGCATCAAGTTTAACAGGAGAAGCTCTAAAATGGTTCGAAGGGCTTCCCAAGAACACTATTACATCATTTAATCATTTAAAAGTAACTTTCTTAGGAGCATATATCACGAATCATTCCTCGCGACTTGGCATTGAAGATGTGTTTGGTTTAAAACAAAGAATTGGTGAAAGTTTGAAGCATTTGGTAAGAAGATGGAAAACTATGTGCAGTGATATGGTAAGACGTGTGGATGAGAGATACCTAATTTTGTCTTTCATAAATGCGATGTTTGCAACTGAACAATTATATGTTCAAATATTCAGAAGAAAGAATTTGATTATGATGACAGAATTGCGAGAATTGCAAGAGGAGTACATTACATTAGAATAAAAGCAAAACAATATGGAGTCATATCCAGTAGTAAACACCAACAATCAGGATACAGGAGCAAACTTACTTCCTAAAATAATCAATGTCGTATCAGGGTACTTCGCAAACATCTTCGCAGATATCAGAAGAAAAGAAAACCAACAATAGCCAGCCAAAAATGGTAGCAATGGGAAGTAAAGATCAAGAAGAGTATGATAGAGAAAGGAATCTCTACAGTCGAGGAGGAAATAAACAGATCCCAAGATTAGATCAGCAGCAAGAAAATTATGGGGGACAAAGGCAGAATTATTTTGGACAAGGGAATCATAGACAAAATTATAACAATGGTCAAGGAGGTTAAAGAATGATAAGAGAATAAATAAAGATGCCACCTTTGAATACAAGTGTAGAAAAGATATGGCAGACAATTATCTTGATGGAGAATATACAAACTCCATGGAATATGGGAAAGGAACCACCAATTGGTCTAAGAAGTCATGAATTTTGCTTGTACCATCATTTTCATGGGCACTCTACAAATAGTTATAATAATATCAAAAGGATTATCTTGCGAATGATTGATCAGGGAAAACTAGATCACTTTTTACTCAAGCAAGAACAATCGCAACAATTACCGCAAGCACCAATGGAAACTCGCATGGTAAATACAACACAAGAAAAGGGAAAAGAAATCTTACACATTGAAGTGGGACCAAAATAAATAAATGTTCTCTGCAATTCTATAGTTCACTCATATAAAACTATAGAAGATTTTCATGATAATGTGTTAAGTAGGGTATATGCGAGAGATGGTGAAGGAAGAGAAATAATGAACATTGCAAAAATTTCACGACTCAAAGATTGGCAGAAACGTGAAATCTCTTTTGAAGCTACAGAAATTCCAGAAGGTTGCGAAATACATGATAATCCATTGGTAGTGAGATTGGAAATTTGTATGAATATGGAAGAAAGTGAGGATGATACAGATGGAGAATCATTTGGTCTTAATAGAATCTTAATTGATACATGAAGCTCTGTCAATATTCTCTTCTATCCAGCTTACAAAATCATGGGGGGAAAGGACGCAGATCTAATACCTGCTACTTACAGGATTTATGGCTTTAATGGAACTGCCAATAAACCTAAAGGAGAAATAAGCATGCGAATTCCATTAGGGGGGATGCGAACTGAAATATTATTTTGCGTTGTTGATGTTGAATCACCGTATAACGCTTTGATAGGGAGACCTTGGATTCACGAGATTTAAGGCGTAGCTTCAACTTTTCATCAATGCATAAAATTTCCTCATCCTAAAGGTATTGGAGTTATCAAGGGTGATTGGGCAGAAGGGAAGAAATGTTACGATACTGAAGTAGAAGTTTGCGAAGGAAAAACTGTTGAGAAGGAAAATTGGAGAAAAAGAACAAAGGCTGCAAAGAGAAGTGAAAAATTAATGGCTGAAGATTAAGTCATGAAGGAATGAAGTTACAATGATTGAGCATACAAGAAATTTACGAAGGTAAAGAATAGATATGATTTACGAAGGTAATCAGTACATTTCTTCACAGTGTATAATAAAATGCATTTTGAAAAAACAAGAAAATGAAATGAGTTATTTCGCAACGTGAAATTTTTTTGAAGTATTTTTACGAATACAATTTTTTTTTTGCGATTAGCTTTCATTGAAGAAAGACGCAAAACATATTTGCGAACAAAAGACCGCAAACTGTGATTAGCTTTCAAAAAAGAAAGAGAGCCGCAGAAATTTTACACATGCAAACCTTTGTGGCGTACACCTTAGTTCGTGAAGCAACATTTCGTAAGAGGCAAAGTCCTAAAGTACGTCATTTAAGGGGGTAATTATAAGCATGGCTCAGGGAAACCGGAACACCACAAAGGAACCTGAGTACATGGACATTACGGGGTACAACCCAAAATCGGGGTACCTATCCGGGTTAGACACCTTGGATTCTCAACCTAATATTGCGATGTACCAGGATATAGGTTGGGAAACTAAGGCATATTGTATTTCTCAAGAAGTGTAGAAAGCGATCAAGGCGTCGAGGTACACAGTTGAGTCAAGAGTGCCGGATGGGTTTGAAGCACATCTGCCATTCTTGACAAGTCTTGGCAAATGATACACTTGGCCCAAAGATACCCCATAGGGTGCAACCTCGTAACTATAAGACCTATATGCAAAAAGGATAAGAGGTTGCGACCAAAAGCTGGTTGTTTGCAAAACCGGATGGGAAGATCTAACCTTGTATGGTCGATGTACGCTTCCTTGAAGGGGAAACCAAGGGGAAGATAAAGGGCAGCACCCTCCATTAGGGAGATGATACGTGCTATAAGACGCAAATGTCACGAGGCTTTTTGTTCGCAAGAACGTAAAGGCTTGTCATATTTGTGCAACAATAATATTTCTGCGAACTAAAAAAAAAAAAAAACGATATATGTATATATACATACTCACAGAATTACATACAATAAAGTTAAGATGAGATCAATGGGTTATTACATGAAAGTGTGATAACGTCCTGCGATTTCATCGCAAGACGATAATGTCACGAGGTTGTATATTCGTAAGAATGTTCAGACTTGTCATATTATCGCAAAAATATTACCACAAAAGAGGTGGCAAAATAAGACCTTTACTTAGGAAGGCATGATAAGACCACAACAACTAATGAAATCAATTCCATCAATACTGTTGGAAATTTTTTACGAGAATATATGTAAAGAGTTCATAATCATAGAGGCAATTTTGTTCTCAATCGAAGACGGATATTTCATATTCATTAAATTTTATAAGGATTGAATACTTCTTATATTTCTTCAAAGATTCAATACTTCTTATACTTTTTCAGAGATTCAATACTTCTTATACTTCTTCAAACATTGAATGTATCTTCATAGAGTGAATATTTTTTATACTTCTTCAAGGGTGTTTCATACTTCGTATACTTCTTTAAGGATGTTTCATAATTTTTATGCTTCTTCATGAATATTTCATACTTCTTATACTTTTTTCAAGGATGTTTCGTATTTCTGCAACGAGGATTCATAATACTTATACTTCAAGGGGAAGATTTCATATATACTTCGCAAAATCTTGAAGCTTCGCAACATTAAACTGAGGTAGATATTCTAGATACTTAAAATAAGGATTAATCACCTGAAGAGCAATAATAAGGGGGAAAGAAATACTAAGTTAGGTCTTCAAAATATATTATTTCTCTATATTATTTCTCTCCATATGATCAAGTCATGCAAATAGAGGGAAGCATTCAGTTAAACATCAATTTATCATTGCAAAATTAAGACATTGGTACTAATTAAATTTCAAAAGGAAATTGTTGATGGATCAAAAAGTGCAGTACTTAAGTAAACAAGATAAAAGAAATGAAGCAAATATACAGAAAGGATTAAAACTATTTTGAAGATGATTTATCTTCATCAAAATGATCTTCTTTTTCTTCTTCGGAGATATCATCTTCAACTTCATTATCAGAAATTTCTAAATACGGGGTATCATTGGGAATTTCTTCAGAAAGGAGTGTCTGATACTTCTTGAGAGGAATTTGGTTGTCTTCACAAATCTTGCGAGTCATTTTAGCTAGGAAACGCTTGATATTTAAATTATGATTGTCCCGAGAAATTTGAAGTTGAGATTTTAAATCACGAATCTTCTGGTTACGTGCGGCAAGAATAGTTTTCAGATCATCATTCATCTTCGCATAATTTTCTGCAGTAATTACAGGATAAGAGAATAAAGAATAAGGGAAGGAATTAAGAAATCGGTTAACAAATTACGGAGTTAAAGTAGTCATAATACACGAACTTACTTTCTGATTGCTTCTTATCATTACGAAGAGAAGTATTTTCAAGCTTTAGTTGATTATTCTCCTCAAGAAGGGAAGAACTTCCGGCTGCGATATTCACAGATTGTAGGTTATCTTTGCAATGGGAATTTAATTCCGCATTATCAATATTCAAATCCTCTACTTGCTGACGAAGTTTTGAATTCTCAATTTCCAACTTCTTACAACGTCTTAAAGTTTTCTTCTCAGCAATGGAATGACGCCTTTCCCAATCTGAAGCAGCTGCGCAGCTGACCCTCCCAACCTGAATAAATAAAAAGGATTAAAAATCAATGAAATAAGGGAAATAAACAAGGAATAGGAAATAAATTTACCATACTCCCCAAAGCGTATAATTTAGCAGGAGATACGAATCTTGAAATTCCATTAAGTGAGTTATTGTTGAGTACAGTGGGAACTTTGCAAGCCTTCGCAATAAATTTACGAGCATTCGCAGTAGGAGAGTTTCCTAACCAGCGAGAAAAGTGGAGAAAAGCCTCAGAAACTTGAATCATTGCAGACTCGAAAGTTTCTGCATTGGTATAGTCTTCATCTTCTTCATCATTTTCATCATCATATCCCATATCAAAAATAGTATTAGAGTTAGAGCTAAGACCTTTCTCAGGAAATTTATCATCTTCATCACTTTGTTCTCCATCAACATTATTTCTAGAGGAAATCACGTTGGAGTAAGTACTGGTTGGGAGTTTCTTCTTCTTCTTTGCAGAAATTACATCCTCAAGCTTCCTCTTTCCTTTGCGAAGAGTATTTTCTTCATCACAAGGTTTGGTGTTCTTCGCAGAACGAAGCGTTCTCTGTCTCACATATAGAATTTCAGAAGAAGTTGAGTTCTTATCTTTACTCGCAATAGTTCCAGGAAAATCAGGAAGAATCTATAAATTCAAATAAGGATAAGAAACAGAGGCAACAATATATTGTTTAGAATACATATAAAAGTGTTTCTTACCTCATTTGAAAACAAATTGAAAAATAACAAGAAGATAAGGGGATGAAGATACATACATCTTTATCTTTGTTAGGCCAAGAAAATACCCAAGGTTGATAGTTACGATCACGAAGGTTCGCAGGAAGATCAACTATCCCAGAAATGTAAGAACCCGATAATGCTATAGGGTAATTATACCAATCTTCATCATGAGAAAGGCGAGGGGTTTTATTATTTCCTGAGGAATAATCAATATCGTGCATAAGAAGATCATCTTTTGCGATATCAGCTCTACGATGAAGACGAACACCCCAACGCTTACCTTCTTTCCTTGCAGGAATTAATGTATAATTTTTGAAGAAGTTCTCGACTGTATAATTTGAAGTAACAATTTCTACATCCCTAAATGCAGGTTTCCTAAGATAAATTGAATATAAAGATTTTCCTGTAGCAGCGCGAGTTGCGAATTCAACCAGAATGCGAATGCAATCACCAGTCAATTGATAAATGGCTCGTGAGAAATTTGGATGGGAGATAATTTCATAGAATAAAGGAAGATGGACATCATAAATGGGAATAGGGAGACCTGCAAGGATTTGGCCTCGTGAGACTAAAAATTTCTGATCATCCCAATGGAGATCAGTAAAGAGTTCCATACAGAGAGAGGACTTATTATCATGACCATCAATTTCAGAAAGGACGAGATCTCTATCAGCAAACTCTGCATTAAGTTGTTCTATAGTTTTCTTCTTTGGAGTCATTGGATGAAAGATAGAAAAACAAAGAGAAAAAGAAGTGAAAAAGATATGAAATCGTAATAGAAGAAAAAAAAGAAGAAATTGCAGAAGCAGGTGTGGTAAAGAATATGAATAGAATAAAAGAATAAAAAGAAGAATAAAAAGATAGTATTTATAAAGAAGGGAGAGTTCGATGGAAGTAAAAATTCATCAATGCGATTAGACGTGAACGGTTGAGAAGGACGGTTACGAAACAACGTGTCAAAATTTTAATGAAAGAGAAAAATACGTGTTGCGAATCTAACAGGTGGTGATAACTATATTAAATTTACGAGAATAGAGGTTCTCATGACATTCCTTCTTCGTAGAATTGACATGAGAAGAGGCAAGATGTAGGTACCGAATATCACAAGACATTAGCTTACGAACATCGTAATAAATATAAGAGGAAAGAGCTACAAAACAATGCGATGATAGAGGAAGCACGGGGAAGTATGAAAGATTTGCGAGCATAAAATCATCTTGCGAAGATATGTTGCGATACTTCGCAACACATATACAATTGTACCAATTTTACTATAAATAGTAGTTCAAATGTAAAATTAGAGGGGTTCTTTTAATGAGTGTTAGAAAATATTTTAGGAAAGATAATAGAGAAAGTTGTAACTATTCTAGTTCCATTTAGATACTTCTTTGTAATCAATTGAGAGAATTAATAAGAAAATTATCATTCATCATCAAGAACTTCTTAAGTTTTACAAATTCTATTGAGGGTGTAGTTGTAGGTTATTCTGCAACTACAATGCTAGAGACGCGTAAGGATGGAGGAGAATAAAGAAAGTACATAACTTGTGAAAGGGGGAAATCTAGTGACTTTTGGGGCAAGATAATAGATTTCTACGTGTTTTGAAAGACCCTGTGGTGTATATATATGTTGGTAGGAGGTCCAGGGAGAGGGTCGAGACCTTGGGGGAAGTTTGGGAGCAGAACAGAGCAAAAACGAAGGTTGCAGAGTCATTGTTCATCGCAGCAGAGAAGATAAAGTGGAGAGGAAGAAGACGACCAAAAACGTCACCTTTGCTTTCAAATTCGTAACAATTTGTCCTACAAATAAATCTGTTAGAGTCCCTCTATAACACCCAGTTCTGTAACAGTAAGTTCTGTAATAATTATATCTATTACAAACTCGCTGCTTTATTAGTTTCCTCTTGTTTTTCACACTTTTGAGCTATGAACACCTATTTTGAGCACGTGAATAATATGAGGAGCTAAACCCCAATATTGGGATAATGGAGGAAGCCATTATTCACGCATGTGGTAATTCTATTATTTCTTGTATAACTTATTGCCTTGATTTTTAATTGATTTATGATTTTTCCTAATTGATTGTGATTTTGTTTGATGATGTATGCTTGGTCTTAGTATTTTTGATACGTCATGCTTGTGATTTACAGTTAATCTTTTATAAAATCTACTTTCGGCAATGAATTAGGGTCAATAAATTGTTATTATTTGAGCTATGAATGTCTAGAATTATTAGTTGAACCACATGAATATGAGAATTGGTGGAATCCCGAGTCTCAGTAACTTCTCGATATTGTGATAATATTTTGTATATATTTTCTAGTATTAAGTCTAAAATCAATCTCTACAAGTCTTTAAACGAACCTTTACTACTACTATAAAAACTACATCAATACCATACTAGAGAATAGATGAAAATCAAAGATCAAGTCAGTTGATTGTGCAAGATTTGCTCCAATATCAAAACTGGTTAATATTTAGTGTTTTAATAGTTTTTAAAAACGTTTATGGTGTTTATGCGTCCTTGTTGTCATTCATTGATTTACTTTATATTTTTGAGTAGACATACGAGTAATCTCATCTGTGCCTCTCATCATTTTCTACGTTTGACCCCAACTGTGAAGTGATATCAGTCTGGCTTTGTATGAATGAATGATTATTGCGAGTTTTAAACCGAACCCGCCTACCCGCAGCGGGTGGATAACAAAACCCGCCCGCTTTTTGTGGGTGCGGGGTTGGTTATGAAAAAAAAAACTCGCAGTCTGTGGGTGTAGTTGCGGATTATCTCACAACTACACCCTCATAAGAATCCATGAATTTAATATGATGATCTCAATTATTTGATGTGAAGATGAAGATTAAGGTACTAAAATTATAAAGAGACACAAAGATTTTTACGTGGTTCGATCAATGTGATCTACATCCACGGTTCTTCACTAGTGATTGTATGTAATTACATGATTTTACAATTGAGTCTCCATTAATGAATATTTGGAGCTCTAGAATTTTTGGGGAAGAAGATGATAAAGAAAATAAATCTCTCCTAACATTTTTCTCTCTCCTCCTAAAATTATCTTCCCTTCCTAAAAAGATCTCCCCTACTTCTCATGCCTAAATGGCTATTTATATGATTTTACAATAGATGACAGTTGTGTTGTCCCGCCATTTCGGATTTGAAGATTATCTTGCGAACCTTCGTGGCTTCCTTTGCTCGCAAAATGTCCTTCTTGCTCGCAAAATATTCTTTGCTCGCAAAATGTATTTTCTCTCCACAATTTCGTAAGTTATTATTTGTTGTGATATTCCGCTCCTACATCTTGCCTCTTTTTTCTTGAATATTGCTTGAAGAGCGATCTTTAAGAAAAAATCACTTGCTGTGGTTGTTGGAGTAGTCTTTGATATTTGTTGATGAAGGAACGAGCTAAAGAATATCAAAATCAAAAAGTATATACTTGCCTCTATTCTTTTGCGAAGTTCTGAAGCTTTAAGAAGTAATTAGAAGTATCATCTTGCGAAGTATGAAGTATAAGAAATATAAAATATTCTTGAAGAAGTATAAGAAGTACTTAATCCTCGAAATATATAAGAAGTATGAAGTATCCTTAAGAAGTATAAAATATCCTTGATGAGAGTGATAAATATTGCCTCTGTTCATGTGAAATTATTATTCCACTTTTGGTGAGGATTCTTGCTGAGAAGATAAAGAACATCAAATATTTTCTTGGGTATCCATAGTTGCCTCTGTTCTTTATCTATGAAGGAGAATTCTTGAGAAAATGTTGAATAATTAAATTGCATCTCTATTGTTATGTTGCCTCTGCCTCAAGTGGTAACCATGTTATCTTCTGAATATTTCTACGAATTCACGAGTTTTTTCATTTGCATTTCTGAACTTCTGAATAGTGCTGTGAATAGTGCTGCGAACATACTGTCGCGAACATACTGTTGCGAATATAGTGTTACGAACTATGAATAGTCCTGCGAATTATGAACTTTTCTGCGAAGTTTCGTGGTATTTTCCTGTAAAATTTTGTATAATACTTGTGCGAATATAATATTTATGTAATGATTATGTTATGAAATGTGTATGCGATTCTTATGCCATGAAATGTTTATGCAATACATTTATGATGCAAATATGATGCTTGAATGATGCGAGTATGATGCTTGTATGATGCAAATATGATGCTTGTATGATGCAAGTATGATGTTTGTATGATGTGAATACTTATCTATTATAATGCATAGCTAATGTTTGTGTTACTTAGCTCATTTTGCTGCGGTAAAATTGATATATCTTTGAATTGCATCTATTCATATAATTATCTTCGTAAGTTTATTTGTGTATTTTCTTATAAATTCGTCTTTGATCGCGAATGAAATCGCCTCTTTTGCTATGACTTCATGATATATATTCTTGTAAAAATTCTTCAATGATATTGATGGAATTGTCTTCTTTGATATATATTGTCTTCAAAATTCTTCAATGATCTTGATGGAATTGTCTTCTTTGATATATATTCTCTTCAAAATTCTTCAATGATCTTGACGAAGTTGTCTTCTCTTCAAAACTTCATGATGTATATTCTTGTATAATTTCTTCAATGATTGTAATGAATTTCATTAGTTGTTGTGGTATTATCATGCCTTCCTAAGTAAAGGTCTTATTTTTCCACCTCTTTTGTAGTAAACTTTTGTATTTGCGATAATATGACAAGTCTGAACATTCTTGTGAACATACAACCTCGTGACATTATCGTCTTGCGATGAAATCGCAGGACGTTCTTACACTTTCATGCAAAAACCCATTGATCTCATCTTAACTTCTTTGAATAGTATTTTAGCCTCTTCAGGAATTGTTGCGACAATATGACAGGCCTAAATATTCTTGCGAACATAAAGCCCCATGACATTGCCGTCTTGCGATGAAATCGCAGGACGTCTCTACACTTTCATGTAGTGACCCATTGATCTCATCTTAACTTCTTTATTATGTTCTGCGAGTTCTTTATTCTTTTCTTTCTTTTTTTTTTTTTTTTTTTTTTTTTTTTTAGAAGGCTCGTGAGAACTTCATTTGTTGCACAAATATGACAAGCCTTTATGTTTTCGCAAACAAGAAGCCTCGTGACATTTGCGTCTTATAGCACGTATCATCTCCCTAATGGAGGGTGCTGCCCTTTATCTTCCCCCTGATTTCCCCTTCAAGGATGCGTACATCGAACATACAAGGTTACTCTTCCCATCCGGTTCTGCCAACAACCAGCTTTTGATCGCAACCTCTTATCCTTTTTGCCTATAGGGCTTATAGTTACGAGGTTGAACCCTATGGGGTATCTTTGGGCCAAGTGCATCATTTGCCAAGACTTGTCAAAAATGGCAGATGTGGTTCAACCTCACCCGGCACTCTTGACTCAACCGTGTACCTCGGCGCCTTGATCGTTTTGCACTTCTTGGGAAAGACAAGTATGCCTTAGTCGCCCAACCTAAATCCTCTTACACCGCATTTTATATTGCGTAATGTCGCTAGATTAGGTGAGAATCCAAGGTGTCTAACCCGGATAGGTACCCCATTATTGGGTTGTACCCCAAAATTTTTACCATGTACTAAGGGTCCTTGGTGGTGTTCCGGTTACCCTTAGCCACGTTTATAGGTACCCCCTTAAATGACGTACTTTAGGACTTTGCCTCTTACGAAATATAGCTTCGCGAACTAGGGTGTACGCCACAAAGGTTTGCCTGTATAAAATTTTCTGCGGCTCTCTTTCATTTTTGGAGGCTGATCACAGATTGCGGTCTTTTATTCGCAAGTTAATCGTAAATGGCGGTATTTTTTCGCCTTTTAAAAATTCATCGTAAATTTTCATGTACATAAAATGTTGAATGTTTTCATGAAATGTTTAGTATAAGAAGTATGAAAAGTATGAGAAGTATTAATCAAAATTGTTCTATAGAAATATAGGAATTTAATTTTCTCTATTTTTTGTAATTTTGAAGTCTTTGAAAATTTTGAGATCGTTAAATTTTTGCGATAAACTCATTTTTGAATCTTGCGATCGTATCACTTTTCACCAATCTAAAAAAAATAATCTTTGAAATGTTTTGAAATCTTAAAAATTGTAGAAATTTTTCGAGTATATCGGTTTTAGTAAATAAAATCAAAAATCTTTTGTCTTCCGTAAATAAAGTATTCAAGGAAATGTTACTTACATTTTTACCGCTTGTTGTTTTCTCTTGCGAAGTAAATTGCTTGCTTGCAAAATGAGAAAGAATGAGAATTAAATTTTTGACCCGCCATGAAACTCATACTTCTGTTGGATTGCTTGCTGTTCACGAAGTAGTTTTCTTCTTCCCGAAGTAGGTTATGTTGATGCAAGCCTTGGAAAATATATACAAAGTAAACATTCACGAAGTTAAATAATTGCGGACTTAAATGAATATTCGCGAAGTAAATGGTTGCGAAGTAAATTTTCACGAAGTTAAAATTTACGAACAAAGAAAATGAAAATTCGGTACTTAAAGTAAAATTCCACGAAGTAAATGTTTACGAATTCCCTCTTTATTTCTTTGCTGCGGAGTGAAATATGACTGTCTCCCATCTTCATCGTACGTCTCCTTCTAGATTTGATTGTTAATGAAGCTTTGCTTGAATTTTAAATCCTTTTTTTGTTGAGAAGATAAATTTCAAGAGAACTTTTGTTTTTCCATAACCCCTATTTTCTCTTGAAATGTAACATTGTTCTCACGCGGGCAGTGTGATTTCGAGTTATCTTGTAAACTTCACGAGTAAACTTCTTCATTAAACTTCACGAACCACTACTGAGTTCTCTGAGTTCATAGTTCTTGGAAAGTTCTTTACTGCGAACCATTATTTCATGAGTAGTGTCTGGTGTACATTTAGACTTCTTCTCGCAATAGGGTTTGTGTGAACACCATTGTAAACTTCATTTGTCTTCTATGGTTGAATACCTCTTGAGGAAGTGCTTGGGTATCACGAATTTCCTGAACTTCTCGAATAAGTAACTCTTTCAAATTGAACCTGAGGTATCATGTACTCTTTTTTTTTATGCAGGCACTTGGGAAGAAGACTTCCCGTGAAGGACGTCAATATTCTTTTCTCAACAACCATTTTTCCATCTTTCCGTCAATTTTTACGAACAATCGTATAAGAAATTTAGCAAAGCTCACTAACAACCTTATTTTAACCTTATTTCATAACCTTATTTTTACGAACAATCGCAACAACCTTCACCAACAGCTCATTCGTATAGGTGGTGAAACTTTACAAGAATTCACACGCTTCCCTTAACGATGTTGAACAAATACGTGCCTAGAATTCTTAGTTTCTTAGTAGAAGTATGATGTTGAACTGATGCATATACGTTTTGATTTCCCTCCTTTGATGGTTTTTCTTCTTCGCAGAAACTATTAACTTCGCAGGAATTATTACCTTCGCAAATATTTTACAAACTCTCAGATGTCTTTCTGCATCCGTAGGTAGGAAAATGGAAAGATATCTTTCTTCATTCTTTATTAGTTGTTGAATAATTATCTGATGAGCCTTCACCAGATTTTGTTACCGGTGCTATACTCTGATTAACACGAGTTTGTTGTCTTGTCTTCATTAGTTGGTATTCGATGGAATACTGCATTTTTCTTCTTAGCTCGTTGCTTTAGGATTTTAGCTGGCTTTGCCTAAACTATTAGGATGGTTGGCTCACATTTATGGCTCGTGAATCCGATTTCTTTCCATCTATCATTGTTCTACTTCATTTGTCTGCAAATGTCTTGCTAATAAATTATTCTATCTTCGTATTAGTTGGTAACGAAGAAATCGACGACGTCCACTTTGCATCTTTACTTCCTATATCATGCGAAATGAACGCACACATTTATCTTCGCCTATAGCAATCTAGTAGAGTTGGTCTTTCATCTTCGAAGTTTTCCACCTCCCTTTCTTATCTATTTTCCGAGTCCACTTCATGAGTTTGTAGTCTTATTGGATTTCACCATCCTTTGTTCCTCTCATCAAAGCATCCACTTCTTAGCCATTTGGTGTGAAATTATATGTCTATCAAATTATTTCTTCGCATGAAAGCAATCATGAACTAAATTCTTCTTCGTATATTCGTTCCTTTTCATTTGTGAGAGAAAACATACTTCTTCGCATAAAGAGTTCTCAGCTATTTGCTTACGTATATCTCCCGGGACAGTTTATGTAACTCGAATTGTCTTGTGCAAAGTGAACTACTGAACTTCACCCCGTCCTACTGAATTTCTTCTTCTTCTCCGTTCGTAAGATTCGAACCCACGATGACATTTATCCCGTTTCTTCGTAGGAATGATATTTCTTCGTCGATGACGTGAGAACTTTTGCAAAAAATTTTGCTGCAAACGATTAGTAAATTTGGTTAGCAGTTTATAGATCATTAAGATGAGTAATGTTTGCGTATGAAGAATGAAAACTTTACATATATTCTTCTTGTTTTTGTTCTTGCGAAATGTAAATCTCTAAATCTCTAACAAAAAGAAAATCTTGAAATTTGACTTTGCCAGAAATTCTTTAAACAAATTTGTAAAACGAGATTTAGTTACTACAAATTTATAGCAAAAACATTTTTAAATTCAAAACTTCCATAATAAATCCAATTTCTACAAAAAGCAAAGTTTAGATCGCAAACAATTTATTTTTCAATTTGTGTTTTGAAATTCCCAAATTTTGAAAAATGAAACAAAGAATAAGAAAAGTGAGAAGAAATTTGTCCTTTTTGGAAGCGATTGTTGACGTAGCATGTGTAAATTTCATTTTTCTTGACGATTTCTCCATATCCATATTTCTCTTCCTGAACTACTACTAATGTGTTTGTTGTTTGAAGATGCCAATAAAAGAACTTCCATTTCTGTCTTCAAAACTCATAAATCCAGTACAATTCATCACCATCAATAACCAATTTTTCTAACTTTCTTGAACCAACAAGATTAGGTCCCTATTTCTAGCGCCAATTATGTAGTTGCGGATTATCTCACAACTACACCCTCATAAGAATCCATGAATTTAATATGATGATCTCAATTATTTGATGTGAAGATGAAGATTTAGGTACTAAAATTATAAAGAGACACAAAGATTTTTACGTGGTTCGATCAATGTGATCTACATCCACGGTTCTTCACTAGTGATTGTATGTAATTACATGATTTTACAATTGAGTCTCCATTAATGAATATTTGGAGCTATAGAATTTTTGGGGAAGAAGATGATAAAGAAAATAAATCTCTCCTAACATTTTTCTCTCTCCTCCTAAAATTATCTTCCCTTCCTAAAAAGATCTCCCCTACTTCTCATGCCTAAATGGCTATTTATATGATTTTACAATAGATGACAATTGTGTTGTCCCACCATTTCGGATTTGAAGATTATCTTGCGAACCTTCGTGGCTTCCTTTGCTCGCAAAATGTCCTTATTGCTCGCAAAATATTCTTTGCTCGCAAAATGTATTTTCTCTCCACAATTTCGTAAGTTATTATTTGCTGTGATATTCCGCTCCTACAGTGGGTGCGAGGTTGGTTTGAGATTATACCCGCCCATGTGCAGCCCTAGTTGTTACCATATCACGGAATGTCACCATATCACTTTTTGTTTTTATTTTTGCAAACTTTTTATTTCTCTAAGTGATTTGGTGGGTCATTAACATCGAATTGTTATTACTGCTGGGATGAAATAGAGTGAATGAGTTACTATAAAAAAAAAAGACCTGACCAATTAGACCAACCGGAATAAAAATATGACACTTGGATAGCAATATGTGTGTGTTCTCCCTGTCTCTGTCGCCTAAACAAGCGTGGAATGCATGATCCATGGGAATTACCATGTAATTTACTGACAAGAAGCATGCGCTTGGATCCAAAAAATCTCATCATGTTGTCATTTCGAATAAAGAAAAAAGAAAAAGAAAAAAGAAAAATAAAAGATAAAAAATAAATAATTATTGTTCAATAAAATTGACTCCTAGTTCCCTTGTATATGCCAATTGAGTTGATCTTGAATTAAGATTGTCGACCACTGATTTCCTTGTATATGCCAGTTGTGTTGATATTAGAATTCAGACCAATATCTCAATCCAATAGGATTCACAGGTTCATCTTGGCGGTGACCTTCAGACAGATATGGGAAACACCATTCACTTAGTCAACATTCGCAAACATCTACCTCTATATCCATCTTCTTAATCTTTTCATTGTGATTGTAGTTAGTTAGATTCCGAGTATTTTGGTTTGTTCGACTTGCTAAGTAGAGATTTATTTACTTATATATGAATTGGATTTGCATCAAGGTACCTCCTTCTGTAGTCACTTTGGATTCATTCATAGATTCTTCACAAGTAGTTGGAATTTGGAGTAAAAGGTTTTGTAGGTACACCTCTTGTAAACCTTCATGAGACTAAAACTCGTCCACTAGGGACACCTAGGTGTTTCAAAGGCTTGTTATACATGCTAAGTGTGACCGTAGCCTCGACGACATGGAGTTGTATGTATGTTTTAGAATTATTTTATTTGATTTGCTCGAGGACTAGCAAAGTCTAAGTGTGGGGTAATTTGATAGGTGTTCTAAACACCTTGATATTTATCTATTATTTATGCTTTCTTTGTGATTTTTCTTGTAGATTATGTATCTTATGTTTGCTTTTGAGTTTTATAGGTGTTTTGGAGTCATTTGGAACAAAAGGAGTAAAACTAATCCATTTTGAGCATGAAGGGTGATTTGGTTATTTAAATGTGAGTGATATCCAGAGCCCAGTCAAGGATAAGGGACAACTAGTTGGAGTTTAATAAGAATTTCTAAAACCACCCATGGGTGATTGACAGCCGTGCCACACTAATAGACCGAGTTTGGTCGAACTCATGTGTTTTCAAACAACACATTGCATTCTTCTCTTCATCTATAGATAGATTTACAAACCTGTAATGGATATTGAGAGAAATCAAGAAGAAATTGATGGAAGAATTAAAAAGGAAGAGTGTATGTGATCAAGAAAATTAAGAGGAAGTTGTGTTGAAGAATAGATTTGCTTAGTTAAATGAATATGTGATATTATAGGTTTACATGTTAGGGTTTTGTTGGGAAGATGATGAGAAATTGAGGGTCTGTTGTCGAAATGACAAGATTGAGCAGAATCAGAAGATGGTTAAACTCGAATTCGAGTTTGGAATGATTGTTGCTGCTGGTTAAGGGATGAACAGAATTTGAGATTCAAAGTTTGACAAGGAAATCAGAGAGATGAGTTTTCATTAGTACAATAGTTTGGTGGAGTACTTGAGCTGAGAAGTCAGGGAAGTGAGTTATAGCTATTGAGTTGCAGGAGGTATAAAATTAATGGGTTTTGGTTATGGAAGAAGAGGCCTATTAATATGAGAATAACAAGGAAATGTTTGTCTGGTTGTTTACAATTACAGGTGGAATGAAGATGGTGTTGCAGTGTCTTCGATTGGATGTTTTGCTGGTGGAATTGTGTACTTTCAGGTTGATGTTCATGGTGCTTGATGGTGATGGAAGGAGGAAGGAATTGAAGTTGATCTCATTGCAGGCAGATGTCGATGCTAGCTCATAAGTGGATGCAGTTGCAGTTGGTGGATGTAACAAGATTAAGAAGACCATGGTGTTACTAGTGATATTGAGGGTCCTTGGTGAATTTGAAATGGTTGTAACTGAAGTTAATCTGGTGGCACATGAACTGGGTTGCTGCCAGCGATGGTACTGTGTATGAAGCTACATGTGAAGTGGATAAGAGTAGTTGTTAGTTGATGTTGTGCAGTCAGCTAGCTACGTTGTAGGTTATGGTGGAGAGAGATGGACGATGTTTTTGCTTTGTGTGGTTGTGATGTGCTTTGCGAACAACATTTTCAGGGGACAAGAAAGGGACTTGTGTAGTATTGAGCCTCACAGGAAAAGATAGTGCTGATGCCGCGAGAATCAAAAAATGGATGGACCATTGAAGTTCTGGTGCTGGGACATGGATCTGAAGTTAAATTAAGCCAAGCTGAGTTTCCAGGGAAAAGAGATTATCTCGTCTAGGATGAACCTGATGATGTTGTCGCTGAGATGTGGAGGAGCTCGAAATGGAAGTTGGAAGTGAATGTAAATTTTAGGGTTGCAGCCGAGTTAGGTGGTGGAATGGTTGGCAGTGAATCCAATGGTGCAATGTGCAAAAAGGGATGCCACAATTGTTGTGTCTGGAACTAAAATTTGAATCATCTGGAAGGATGAATGAATTAAATCGTCGAATGAATGTACGAATAAGTAAACACTGCAGGGAAGGAGCTGAGTTATGCCTTGGTCCTGGTGAAGTTAGAGCAAGGTAAACTAGCTTGTCGGTGCTGCAAAACTAACAAGTTTAGCAAGTCCTGTATTGAGTGGGCTGTGACTGTTATTGGGCTTGGACTGGAATTTCAAACGGAGCAGCTAAGTAAGTTGGGTGTATGTTTGCCATGAGTTTTGCGCACTGACCAAAATTTAGGGTCAGTGGGGAAAAGAAGAAAAAGCTATAAAGGGTTATGATGTTCTCTCGAATAATGGGATTATTTTTTCTACTTCTTTCGGTCTAGGGTTTAGAAACATTTAAACCTTTCTTTTCATGAACTCCATGAACATGAGATAAAATATTATTATTAGTTATGGATTAATTTGATTTCACAAAGCGTGATTATTTTATTAATAGATTAGTTGTCTCATAATTATCGATCATGATTCACTATATATATATATCTCCATGTATGATTTGAATATTTGTTTAGTTGAGTGGCCAATTGATTGAACTCGTATTCATATCTATAGCTAGTTTAGGGTGTTTCATACGTAAAAGTGATGCATCTTGAATACAAGTTGCACAAATATGGTTATTGCTTGTAGTGATATATTCTAATAATCATATGTGAACCATGACCTTTGTTAAATTTAATTAGTGTGCTTTCCACGTTCGATTGATTTGATTGGCCTGATTTCATAGAACTTAATGCATCTAGGGAATTTAACTTGATTAGTGCTTTTACACGTTAGGATGTTCTCTTAGATAGAACTCATACTCGCATCTTTTAATGTGTTTGTTGATGACAAGAGGGAATTAGCGGGATATTCTTGCGATCAAGGTATCATTGGGCCTTTGATAATGAGAGATTAAATATAAATTCTAGTTATTAAGACAAGAACATGTTAGTGAATGTAAGAAAAATCCTTTACCAATATCTTTCCTTGTTTGATTTGATTTATTGATTTCTTTGTTTGCTTTTATTTTACTTTTAGTTTATAAAAATCAGAAAACGCCCCCTCGTTACCTTAAGGAAACCAAAACATATTGACAACCTTAGTCCTCTCTGTGGGAACGATCCTTTCTTGCCTTTGCTATATTATATATTTTGAGTAGTAAGAAAGTGTAATTTATTTTTGATGCCTACGACATCGATCAGCGAATAGGTACGTGAACTTAAGTAACCGGATTGAGTTTGTCCGTACTTTCAAACTCCAGCAGAAATTCACGGACGTGAACTTTCAGCTAGTACGTGTACGGGTACGCATACTTTGGGTTCCCGGTTTTGGACTTTTACACAAATGTGAAAACACACTATGCTTATATCCAAAGATGGTTACATGTTCTAAACTCTCATTTTAATTATTAAAACATTCTTAGAGGATGTTATATAGGTGTTATTCACAAACTATTTTTCATCAAAGCGATTTTCAAGATATTGAAATAATCAACATGACTTTCGTCACGAGTAAAGATGAACTTGGCCAAAGGGAAAGCTTACCAACACATATTTCGATAATTAGATAAGCGAGATTAACTCGGATCGAAATAGCAAATGTGTATAATCGAAGTCTATATAGCAATACGACTTTTATCTCAAGATAGGAGATAGAATAGATAGACTTTTGAGTGATAGATAAGTTCAAGTCTCCACATACCTTTTTGTCGATGAAGTTCCACCAGTTCCTTGAGAAGTTCTTTGTCTTTACATGATGAAATCAATGGAGTCTAGAGATCAACTACACTTACTATCCTAGTCTGAGACTTCGATATAAGTAGACTAGAGATCAAGACTTATAGTTTTGGCAACTAAACTCGACAAACAAGCTTGAGATAGCAACGCTTGTGAGTTCGACCGAGCAGTTCTCTAACAATCTCCCCCTTTGTCAATTTTAGTGACAAAACTATCAATACATATGGAATACAAAATAAATAAACTTTGCAGATTCTCATACACATACTTGATCTTCTTGGTTATTCAACATTACTCGAAATCTTCGTCACTTCCAAGTACTCCAATGATTCCAAAGATATTTAATTCAGCATCATCGTTGTTGAAGATCTGTAGCCATAACAATGAGAAAACAATAGCTCTTAATCATTGTTACACAGTGTCATAGTATTATTACACAACATCAAAGTTCAATTGTATCACAACTTCGACAACATTACTATGGTGATATATATCACTCCCCCTTAGTCAATACTTCATCTCACATGAAAACCACTCCCCCTTACATAATGATCCGAAAACCATATGTATTTGTAGTGTGAACTACACATTAATTCTCCTCCTTTTTGTCAATAAAATTGGCAAAGGTACGAAAACTAGTGGGATCCTAATGAAAACTAGTGGGATCCTAATTTCCATAAAGACACTTCATGACCAAAAGAAAGCACATATCAACTTTTTTAGATGCAATCATATAGCCGAAACTAAATGCATTCATCAAGGAGTTTATAAAGATACAAGATAACCCATATAATATTCCACATCTGCACTCCCCACAAAGATTTTCCAATTAAGCACAAGTTCAATTAAGAACCCTCCCCCATAAAATATCATTCACGAAAGAACAATAAGAGCAACCTTACTTTCATAAGAAAAGAAAGATTTCTTTGGACATTAACAAATCACATGAAACATGAATTTGTGTCCAAAAATCTCAATTAAATTAACCACAAGAGAACCTATGATTAATTTAAATCCTCCCATAAGAGAACTTACGGGGACGCACAATATTTGCATAAAAAAATGGATCAGGGAAGATCAATATTGCGGAATAGACAAAGATTCATTTTATTCTTTGTCACTATTTGCACAATGACATTTAATAGACTTAATTTTTGTAAAAAAAAGCTCATCCTATCTTCCATCAATATTTTCATAATGACATATTAGGCTTATCTTTTGTTTGTCAAAAGTTCATTCAATCTTTTATCAATACTTGCATATCGACATATGAAAGACTTAAATTTTGACCATGTATGGGACAATCATTATTCACAGACGCAAACACACATATCCCATAACAAGTTGCAATATATAAAACCATAAAGATTGATACTGCAAAATCATCTTCCAAACAAACTTTAGAATTTAAATAAATAAATCTAAAAACATTGAAGATGAAAAACGTTGGACATAGCTATGTGTACTCACAATAATGGCTATTCCAAACACTTGTTATCCTTATTAAAAACACAAGAATAAATTCTCATAAGAAGTTTCCTAGACAAATATTTAATAAAAAAAATTTCACTTACTTTGAAGATTCTTCTCGTACTCCGTATAGTCATCAAGCTTATCTTCGATTAAATCAATCATGGATTCAAGATTATCCATCTTGTCTTCAAGTCTTTTGGTTGAAGATTCGAGTTCACTCTTCAAAGCACGCACTTGTTCCAAGACAAGATTCATAGTTAATGAGAGTTTCTCAAAATGAGTGACAGTAAGATTCATATCAGAAGAGGAATCACGTTTTTCATGACTTATCTCATTATCAGAAGAATCGAAACGAACTTTCTTAGAGGTAAAGAGAACGGTCCATATGATCGTTGTCATATGCGTCAAAAATAAATTACACTTTCTTACTACTCAAAATATAAATATAGCAAGGGTAAGAAAGGATCGTTCCCACATAGAGGTCTAGGTTGTCAAGTTGTTTCGGTTTCCTATAAATAACACGGGGGATTTTTATGATTTTTAATAAAGTAAACAAATATAAAAGCAACGAAAGAAATAAGCAAATAAATTCAAATAGAAGAGATATTGGTTAAGGATTCATCTTCATTCACAAACATGCTTTCAAAACAATAAATAGAATTGATATTTAATCTCAACTTTTATCAAAAGCCCTAGGATACCATGATCGCAAGAATATCCCGCAAATCTCCTTTTGTCATCAACAAACACATTAAAAGATGCGAGTATGAGTTCTATCTAAGAGAACAACCTAACGTGTAAAAGCACTAATCATGTTTAATTCCCTAGATGCATTAAGTTCTATGAAATCAGGCCAATCAAAGCAATTGAACGTGGAAAGCGCACTAATTCAATTTAACAAAGGTCACGATTCACATATGATCATAAGAATATATCACTACAAACTATAATCATATTTATGATACTTGTATTCAAGGATTATCACTTTTACGTATAATAAACCTTAAACTAGCAATAGATGTGATTAGAAGTTCTACCAATTTGCAACTTAACAAAACAATCAATCAAATCATGTGATAATACGTCAATCATATAACTATATCTTCAGAGAATCGTAAACGATAAATATGAGACAAAACTAATTTATTGACTCAAAGAATCATGCTTTGTAAAATCCAACTAATCCATAACCAATAATAAAATTAAGTACTCATGTTAATGGAGTTAATAACAAGAAGAAAGAGAAACCCTATCATGTTGTAAACCCTAGAAACAAAGTAGAAGCAGAGATTATTATTTTTTTAATAAGATCTGAGGATGTTTTCTTATATAGCCCTTCTTTTCTCGACCAAGACAAAATCCGTCTATGCCATCCCAAGAGTCAAGCCCAATGAACACAGGACAAGTCCATCTGAGTCGGATCGGTGAGACACTGAGTCAACTTAGCTACACCCGATTCCCCTACAGTAACACAACCATTGCTCTTGCCATAACTCCTTGCTTCTGTAACATCCATCTCAGCCTTTATAACCTCCTAAAATATCAATTAATCCCCATTCGAACACATCCTGAATTCGCCATACTCAACTGCATTCATGGACACTTCACATCTCATCAATTCCATTCCATTACTTCACTTGTAGCTCCATCTTAACTACAGCCAACTGATACCCTCTTTGTCATCTTGAATTCAACCAACACCCAAGTACAAAATCATTATAACCAGCTGCATCTCATGTTTACACAGCAGCCACTTCCTAACTACATCTTCATAATCATCTCCATGTCTCCATTGCAGCATCACTTGTGACTCAAAGAACCCATCACTACAGGTTCAACTCATTCTTCTTCTACATCTCAAACATCATTTCCCAGCTGCAAAATATCAACTCAACCTCATAATACCAGTGCACAACATCAACTCCAGATTTACTTCCACTTCCATCTTATCTTCCGTGTTCATTTATCGCCTGCAATCATAACCTGCAATTTCTTCTTATTGTCTGCAATAGCAACAACAACACCATAGTACCCATTGCACATCCATATCATCTAGCTCTATCCACCAGCGAATTCTGATTATTCTCTGCCATCAATTCAACCACCAGTAAACCAACTCAACTCTGAATTCCTTATTAAATATTCAATCGACGCCTCAATACCATGTCACAGACACCAACTTCCCTGTCCTTCAAACCACGAATAACAACACCATCAAAGCCAAGCTATCCACCAACCCTGAATTTCAAAACCCATTTTTCGTCTTCCAGTTTTGGTATCATCTCTATCTAAATCCTCACATTATTTGAGTAAACCAGCTCTTAGTCCTTCTAACTCTGAAATACATGACTTGACCCTTCGCACAGACTCAAAACCACATAGTTACTGGTGGCAGTGACAGTTCTTGGACTCCACTTTCTTGCTGACAACTTCATTAGCACAAACCCAAATCCCAGGTTCAAAATCCATGCCCAATTATCCACGTTAATCAACATTACCAAACTGAACTTGAATGGAAGAAATTCAACAACTTCCTTATTCTCTTAGTTACAAAACAAACCTAAACTCTGTGTTGTGCATATCTCGAGAACCTGTCCGAACACTCCGATAAAATCCCACCTGAGCATGGCTACCCGACTGCAAAGATGACTCAGGCATTTCGCCGAACAACTGATATGCATCTTGCGAAGTGGGGATTGATAAACCTATGTTGGACTTGTAATCTTCCACAGCTTCTTCCCTATAATTCATAAAAATACACAACTACCCATGGTTGTAACTCCTCCTGAATCACCTATCAATTCGAAATTTTCAAACCTCAGACTACCACCATTCTTCCCCATGTGATTTAGTCAATATTTGTAAGCTCAAACCCCATCAACAGACGTCTCATTTCTTCTTCTCTCGAACCCCTGCCCGATTCCTCCATGCTTTCTTTCAACCTAGTAGTATAAATCGAACCTCATCATATCAAAATCTTCCATTTATTTTGAACCGCAACTAGTTGTTCTTCACCGCTTCGAAATTTCCAGTTAACCCATTGGAGCCATCCTATCCACCTGAGCCTGATGACGAGAAACTCTTGGCAATAGCGTCACAGACTGAAGTATGAAACTTGTTGGTTTGAAAAGAGAATTTGTGTTGTTCAAGACTCGACCTAGATGAGGTATAATACATGTAGGACCAGAATATCGCTACAATACTTCTATGCGAGATTAACAACACTTCCCAGCGAGCATCACCGCAAGATCATCAACTACACTTTGAAAGTGTCACAACAGTAGTCAAAAGAGCGACGCAATAAATGACGAGTGAAGAAAACTTGAGAAAAGCATGTTTATCCTGCGATGGATACAAAACTGGCGAGAGTGAACATTGTAACTAATCGTGGTAGAATCGCAGAATCAACCCGAAATAAGAGGAAAACTTAGCTGTCATCCACTATGTAACTACCCTATAAATATAGACCCAAGGTATCCAGAAAATTATGATGTATTTTTGAGAGTTAAGAAAGTCTTGAGGAGAGAGAAACTTCAAGAGAATAGTTGTAATCTTGAATTCTCTCATTTCTGTAAACATTTCTGAAACCAAAATAATAAAGTGTCATTTTTCATCTTCAATTATGAGTTGAATATAGCAGAATCTTAACAAGGGTGTAGTGTGGGAAATCCTGCAACTACATTTTAGCGCCCGAAACAGGGATTGGATTAGCAAAATCATAGAAAAAGGTGAAGAAGAAGATAAGAATTGTTCAAGATTAAGAAAATCATAAAACAAATCAGTGAGATATTTAAAGGAAGGATGATTAGAATCAAAAAGGATTGCAGAAAATTGGAGTGTGGTAAGGTAACGAGAACAATGATTGATAGATTTCATGAAAATATTAAAGGGAAGATATACAAACGGGATTTTGAAGGAAGGAAAATTATGACGATGGAAAAACTATCACCATTGAAAGATTGGGAAAAGTAGGAAATCATATTTACAGCAGCAGAAATGCCAGAAGAAAAATTAAGTCATACATCTCCATTGGTAGTTACAGTATCCACTATACCAATGTGAGAGGAGGAATCAATAAAATATGTAGAAGAATGGGTTATGAATAGAACTTTGGTGGATGCAGGAAGTTCTGTGGACATGATATTTTATCATACTTTGAAGAAAATGGGATATAAGGATGAAGAAATGTATTATTCAACATATCATGTTCATGGCTTTGGAAAGTCTTTAACAAAACCGAAAGGCGGGATAATGGTACGAATTCCACTAGGGGAGATTGAAACACAAGTAACGTTATGTGTGGTAGATGTGGAATCACCGTATAACATGATATTAGGAAGACCATGGATACACGCAATCAAGGCTGTAGCATCAACGTTGCATCAATGCATCAAATTTCCTACACCTAGTGGAATTGGAGAAATTAGAGGAGACACAGATTTTGCGAAATTGTGTTGCCAAATTGAAGTAAGAAATTTTGAAGAATTTCCAAAGCTGCGAAAGGCTCGCAGAAAATTGGCAAGAGAAACAAAGAAGGAAGAAGAATTTAAAGTTTACATGATAAGAGAAAAATAAGGAAAATGAATACCCAGTGAAATCTCGCGAGAAGGAGATGAACTCGCGAGAGTTATGAAAACACCAACACCAATGGGATAACCTGAAGCCAGTTATATTGCAGCAGAACCAACAAAGGAAGTAAATATTGGGAGTAAATAAGAGCCTAAAATGCTGAAAATTAGAACTAGAATGGAGGCAGATGAGGAAGAAAGAACTATAAATCTCTTGCGAGAGTATAAATATATCTTCGCGTGGAGCATGGATGAGATGCCAGGGATAGATCCATCAATAGCATGTCATAAATTAGAAATCAACAAAAACATAAGACCATTTAAGCAAA
This sequence comes from Papaver bracteatum, assembly GCA_023529315.1. Classification (NCBI taxonomy): domain Eukaryota; kingdom Viridiplantae; phylum Streptophyta; class Magnoliopsida; order Ranunculales; family Papaveraceae; genus Papaver; species Papaver bracteatum. The sequence goes on from JAJJWX010004567.1 coordinate 374,668, forward strand.
GAATAAGGAAAATCGCAACAACATATCATTCTCAAATAGAAGAAGAATTACAGAAGATGCTCGACGCAGGAATTATAAGGCAAGAAAAATATCCAGAGTGGATTGCAAATATGGTAGTGGTCCCAAAGAAGAACAAGGGGATAAAAATTTGTATAGATTTCACTGATTTAAACAAGGCTTGTCCTAAAGATAGTTTTCCATTACCAGGTATCCCACAGATGGTTGAATCAGCAGCAGGAAATGCTAGAATATCATCGTTGGATGGATATAAAGGATATAATCAAATCCCTCTCGCTGAAGAAGATCAAGAACATACCGCATTTTTTGCTCCAAGGGGGTTATATTGTTATACAAAGATGCCATTTGGCTTACGAAATGCTGGAGCAACGTATCAAAGAATGGCGGAGAAGGTGTTCGCAAAGTGGATCCATAAAACATTATAAGTGTATGTAGATGATATGCTGATCAAAATCAAAGAAGCTGAGGATCATGTGCAAGATCTGAAAGAGAATTTTGATCAAATGCGGCAATTTAATATTAAAGTGAATCCTGATAAGTGTACTTTTGGAGTAACTTCAGGGAAATTTTTGGGGTATATTGTATCAAAAGAAGGAATACAAGTTGATCCAAAAAAAGTACAAGCAATTCGCGATATGCCAACACCTGCGACGGTAAAAGATGTAAAAAAATTAAATGGACTCTTAGCCTCACTAGGAAGATTCATTTCGCGATCTTTAGACAAGTGCAAACATTTTTTCGATATACTCAAGAAGGGAACAAAATTCAAATGGACAGATGAATGTGAAAAGGCTTTTCAAGGAATAAAAGAACATTTGATGAACATAACTATATTAAATAAAGCTGAACCAGTAGAAGAACTATTGATTTATCTCGCAACAACCACATACGCGCTAAGTGTTGTATTGATGAGAGTAGATTCCGGGGTAGAAAAACCAATTTATTACATCAGCAAAATGTTCAATTCTGCAGAAAGAAATTATTCAAAGATTGAGAAATTAATTCTAGCAATAGTACATGCAACTTTTAAACTTCGAATCTATTTTCAAGCACATAAGGTCAGAGTGTTAACGAAAGTGCCAATTGAGTCAGCAATGAAAAATTCAAAGAGGTCAGGCAGAGTTGAGAGATGGAATGCACAAGTAGGACACTTTGATATTCAATATGAAGTTTTATCCTCGCCAAAATCACAAGTTATCGCAAATTTCTTAGCTGAATTTCCCTTAGAAGATGATGAATCTGTGGAAGAAATGATGGATGTAGAAGAGGAACATGGAGATCCAAAAGAGTTATTAACAGAACCCGACAGATGGGAAATATTTGTGGATGGATCCTTAAATGGGATTGGAGTTGTCTTTATTTCACCAGAAGGAGAAAAAACAGCTTTTTCATTTAGATTGGAATTTGCATCCACTAATAATGAAACATAATATGAGGCTGTGATTCATGCTTTAAAATTTGCGGTAGAAATAAAGTTGGTGTGGGACCAGAATATCGCTACAACACTATTCTTGTGATACTAACAACGCTTCTGCGAGCGTCACTTCCAATTCTTTAACACGTTTCACGAGCGTCACAGAATACCCAAAAGAAACTGACGATGGAAGAAATAAAAGAAGAATATGTTGATCCTGCGATGGTCATCATTCTTGCGATGAAGAATATTATAGCGATCACGATGAGATCGCAGAATAGATCCAAAATATGAGGAAAACTTAGATGTCATCCATTATGTAAATCCCTATATAAAGGACTCGATAGATCCAGAAGAGGATGATGTATTTTTGAGAGTTGAAAGAGTCTTGAGGAGAGATAAACTTCAAGAGAATATTTATAATCTTGATTTCTTCTAATTATGTAAACATTTATGAGATTTGAATAGTAAAATGTCGTTTAAATCTTCGAAGTTTAATTGATTCCCAATAGATTTCTGTAGAATCTTAACAAGGGTGTAGTGTGGGAATTCCTGCAAATACATTTTGGCGCTAGAAACAGGGAGAATCAAGTTAATAAATCTCTAATTACAACTTGAAGATTTGAAGAAATTGTTAGAGTTGAAGAAATGGCTAGAAGAAGAAGAAATACATCAGAACCACCGACAACTGTGAGGAGAAGTAAAAGACTTATAGGTGAAGGAACAGGTGAATTGGAAGGATCTTTAAGGATAAGATCAGGGAGAAATAGAATGAGAAATGAGGCAGAAAGTTCAACTCAACAACCGAATCAACAAACACAAATACAAGATAGGAATGTGGATTATGATAGAGTGAGTGTGCATACTTGGAGGTCGGATTCGATGGAAGAAGCAGAAAATCGACAATTAAGAAATGAAGAAGAAGGAGAAAGAAATAAAGAAATGTTTGGAGGATTAATTCATGAAGGACATGAAATAGTAGATGATTTGAGACAAAGAATACAGGAAGAAAGAAGATTAGAGGCAGAAGAACATGCAAATTTAACAAGACAAAATCATGAGCTAAGAATGGAGAATTTGAGGTTACAAAGAAGGAGATCAAGAAGTATTGTTAGATCAAATTCAAGATCATTCAGAGAAGAACCAAGGCAAAATTCCCCTATAAGAAATTTTAGAGAAAATACTCGAGGAGAAGTGCAAAATAGAGAAGAGGAGATAATTGGTGATCGCTATAATCCGCGTGACGATAGAAATCGAGAGGGAAGAAACAACCAAATTGAAGAAGAAAATCCAGAAGAAGGTAGGAGGATATTACATGGGCGAGAGAATCAAAGAAATCAAAGAATGATTGAAGAATAAATTGAGAGACATTACGCTGAACAAGCACGTCTAGCTCGTGAGAGGGAAAGATTAAGGGCAGAAGTAGAAGAACATGAATTTCAAGAAGCAGTGCGACAAAATAATCATGAAAATCGAGAAATGAGACGTACGCAAAATCGCTACAATGGTAATATTCAAGAGGAATATGATAGGATACAGAGGAGAATAGAAAGACAACGAAGAGAAATGAGGAGAAATGAAGAAATTCGCAGATAAGAAGATGAAAGAGAAAATCGCAGAGAAATACGAGATGATGATGAAGAAGGAGATATACAAAATCTCGCAAGACAATAAAGGCAAGAACGCAGAAGAAGGGAAACAACATTAAAGAGGCCAATGGAACAAAACTCAGCTGAGAATGAGCAAATATTGAGAGAATTAGCAGAAATGCGAGGAATGATAAACAATAGAAGAGAAGGGGGTAGAAGGCAACTTGATGAAGATATTGAAGAAGCTGCGAGGACTCCATTTACTCAAGAAGTACAGTTAAGAGGGATACCTCCAAAATGCAATCTACCAGCATTAACCAGCATTTTTGATGGGACAACTTGTGATGTTCAACATGTCAAAGCTTATGTTAGATGTATGCTACAGTGGTAAAATCATGATGCCGTGCTATGCAAATATTTTGCATCCATCTTAACTGGCGAGGCGTTAAAATGGTTCGAGGGATTACCAAAAAATACCATAACTTCTTTTGATCATTTACAATCTACATTTTTAGGAGCGTATATTAGCAACAATTCATCGCTGCCGGGTATTGAAGGTGTGTTTGGGTTAAAGCAGAGAATTGGCGAGACTCTGAAACACTTAACCATAAGATGGAAGTCAATGTGCAGTGAGATGGCATGAAGAGTTGACGAGAGTTATCTTATCTTGTATTTTATCAATGCAATGTTCGCAACCAATCTACTATACATACAAATTTTCAGAGTCAAGAATAAAATCACCATGACTGAATTGCGAGAGCTATATGAAGAGTACATTGATTTGGAGGAGACAAAAAATGAAATGGAATCATATCCAATCGCGAACACCAGTTCTCTAGCAGCAAGTGGAAGTTTGCTCCCTAAAATAATAAATAATGTGGTGAGCACCTCGCAACCACAACAAGAGAAGGTGATAATTGATAACCAACAAAAGTTGGTAGCGATGGGCAGTCGAGATCAAGAAGAATATGAAAGGGAGAAGAATTATTACAATCGAGGTGGAAATAATAAGATTGAAAGACTTGATCAGCCGCAAGAAACTTATGGCGGACAAAGGCAGAATAACTTTAGAGGGAAAGGAAATCAAAAGATAATATGGGAAGAAATTAAGATGCCACCTCTTAATGCTAGTATATAAAATTTTTGGGAAGCTATAATTTTGATGGAAAATATACCATCGCCATGGAACATGGGAAAAGAACCTCATCCAAGCAATCGAAGTCAAGAATTTTGTCCTTACCATCACTTTCATGGTCATTCAATAAATGATTGTAAGAATGTAAAGAGGATAATTTTGAGGATGATTGATCAGGGGAAGTTAAACCACTTTCTAGTGGGACATTCACAACCTCACCAATTACTATCAGCACCAGAAACTCGCAGAGTGAATGCTTTAAAAGGAGCAGAAACGTTCGTGATAGAAGTGGGGGCTAAAGCAAAGAATTTATTTTGTAACTCCATTGTGCATTAATTCATAACTATGGAAGATTTCCATGATAATGTTTTAAGTAGAGTCTTCGCGAAAAATACAGATGGAAGAGAGATAATGAATATAGCGAGAGCTTCGCCATTAGAAGAATGGCAGAAAAAAACTCTATCTTTCACCGCGCAAGATATACCAGAGCTTGGGGAGCAACATGACAACCCATTGGTGGTACGATTAGAGATAAAACCAAAGCAGATGCAAGAGGAAGGTGAAGAAAAATAATGGTAAAGTTGAAGACTCTTGGGCCATCAACAGAGTCTTAATAGATACCAGGAGTTCAGTCGATATCTTATTCTATCATACCTATAGAACCATGGGCGGAAGAGATGAAGATTTTATACCATCAACGTATAAAATCTATGGATTTAACGGTACATCTAACAAACCAAAGGGGGAAATTGAAATGCAAATACCGTTAAAAGGAATATCATCTAAAATCTTATTCTGCGTTGTGGACATCGAATCACCTTACAATGCTTTGATAGGACGACCTTGGTTACACATGATATTGGGTGTAGCATCCACTTATCACCAGTGTATCAAATTTCCTCATCCTAAAGGTGTTGGAGTTATTAAAGGAGATTGGGGAGAAAGCAAGAAATGTTATGAAATCGATATGAAGTCTTGCGAAGAAAGAGCTGAAAAGAATATCAATTGGAAGTACAAAATCAAAAAACAACAGAGATGTGAAAGGTTAATGATTGATACAATAAAGCGGAAATAGGATGTGAAAGCTGATGGCAAGCGTTTCGCAGAAAAAGAAACAACAGTAAAACGTAGCAGAAAAGCAGAAAATAGTAAGTAGAGAGGTAAAATGATAAACTTTAGAGAATTCTATGAATGATTTGTTTGAAGAATATGTAATTGAGAATTTTCTGCTTGAAAGAATCGCAAGATTTTACAAAAAGAAAGAAGATCAAAGTTATGAAATTCTATCAGAGTTACAATACTCGCGAGAAACGCGAATAAAATTTCGCAGAGCTTAAAGAATGGGATGAACCTTTATGGCGTGCACCCTAGTTCGCGAATAAAATATCGTAAGAGGCAAATTTAAGACCTACGAGCACGTCATAGGAGGGGGTATCTCTTGACATGATTCGGGGGTAAGGTTATACCGCTGCTGGATCTTGAGTCATGTAGATGTTGGGGTTAAAGAAAACCTATCCGGGAGAGAGATTTTGGATTTCCAACTATATATGGTTATACCCTGGTTGGACGATCGAGAATATATTCCAAGAGGTGCAAAGTATGACCAAGGTGCCGAGGTACACGGTTTATCCAAGGGTGCCAAGGGCGTACGAAAATCCCTTGCCATTCTTGGTAAGTCTTGGCTATGATGCACTTGGCCTAAAGAAAAACCCCACTTAGGGTGCAGTCTTGTAACTATAAGCCATATAGGCATAAAGGAAAAGAGGCTGCGAAAACAGCTGGTTGTTGGTAAATCTGGATGGGAGGATCTAGTCTTGTATGGCCGATGTGCCCTCCTTGAAGGGGCAACCAGTGGGAAGATAAGGGCGAAACCCTCCATTAGGGAGCTGATAAGTGTCTTAAGACGGCAATGTCATGGGGCTTTATGATTGCAAGAACATTTAGGCCTGTCATATTGTCGCATGACGTAAATTATACAGAGGCAAGACAAAAGTAAAGATGAGATCAATGGGTTTTTACATGAATGTGTAAAGACGTCCTGCGATTTCATCGCAAGACGTCAATGTCACGAGGCTTTGATCTCACGAGAGAGCTTAGACTTGTCATATTGTCGCAATATAATCAAAGAATAAAGATAAGGCAAGGTCAATGGGTCGATACATGCAAATGTAAAGACGTCCTGCGATTTTGTCGCAGAAAGAAAGAACGTGGAAAAATAAGACCTTTAATTAGGAAGGCGTAATAAGACCGCAAGATTACTGCGATAATACTCGCAGATGTTATGAGAATTGCGATTTCACACAGTTATTACTGACGATAAGATTTCCAATATTAAGGCAAATTTTATTTACCACTAATATCTAATCTTTAATCAATTTTTATATTGTAGATGAATAATAGAGGCAAGTATGGGAATGTATGAGAACGATAAAATTATTATTCATCTATCATATAAAAATTGCATAGATAAATGAACGCAAATAATTAAAGAATAATGATTATATTGATTAATTGACTTGCAGAAAAAGAATTGTTTTCTAATTCATACAGGTAGAAGCAAAAGAAATTCACAAAATTGGAGAAACTCATAGCAATGATACAGAAAGAAGAAATTAAATATACAAGGAAGATAGAAGGAAAAAGAAGAACTAGCTAGATCCATCGCCATCCTCTTTATCAGACTTATCTTCATCGCCAGATTTCTCCCTTTCATCATTATCATTACTATCTTCATTTTTATCAGAGTCTTTTCCTCCACCAGATTTTTCTCCTTCGTCATTATCATTATCATTTTCATCCTCGTCAGAATCCTCAACTTCACTATCAGAGATGTTAAGATTTGGGATTACTGCGGGAATTTCCTTTGCAAGGTCAGGATATATGGAAGGATAAATTCCATGATCATTGAAGACCAACTTAACAGAATCATTACGAACAACAATGAGAGATCTATTGAAGTTCGCGGTAGTAATATCAAATTACTCCTTCAATCGTGAATATTTTTTATTGCGAGCAGCAAGGGTATTTTCAAGTTCCCCAATTCTTTCAAGATATCTTTTTTCATCTCCTGCGAGAATATATGACAACAAGTTAGAAATTTTGTAAAAAAGAAAGTAATAAAAACAGAAAGTTAGCGAGAAGAAGAACAACAAACAACCTTCTCTTTCAGAAATCATGTCTCTAATTAAGGCCGCTTGTTCAACTTGAAGGCTAATATTTACACCTAAGTCATTCCTGGCATTTTCAAGAACTTTCGCAGCCCAAGCAAATTCATCATCGCTATTAATGAGGAGACGAGAACGAACTTGAGTCTCCCTCGCAAGAAGATCTTCATTCTCGCGGATAAATTTATCTCTGTCCGTTTGAACGTTAAGGAGAGTTTTATGAAAGTCTGCTAGGGTCTTGGATCCCCTTTTGATGGAAAGATCTTTCTCGTCAGTAATATCACTATTCTTCTGTCTTAATCTATCTATTTCTTTCTTTGAATCAAGATAAAAACGCTTATATTTTTCAGTAAAACCTAAATTGAATATGTGCTCAATTTTTAAGAGATTAAACTTGGATCTAAGTTCATCTATGGAGAGGGATTTAATCTTATCATCTGAAAAATTAATTAAAAAATTATTAAGACATGCAAGAAGAGTATGATCATCTACAGGTTCAGGGAAAGTTTGAAAGAGTATAGCCTCGTCAGTAAGACCATAAATATCTGCAAGTTAAAAGTGGTTGCTTGAATAAGCTGCAATAGAGTAAAAAGAATTAAGAGAGAAAGGAAATCAATCATACCATAAAGTTGTTGGTTATCTCTATCAAGATCAGAGATATTTTGCTTATCAACTAAAGATTCAGTCTCCAGTTGTTTATTCTTCTTGCGAAGCTCAATAACTTCAGTCTCTAATTTTTGCTTATCCTGGCGAAGTTTATCAAGTTTCTCTTCAGAGCTGGCACATCTTTTATCTAAATCAGAAGCAACATCAAAAGAATCTCTTCCAACCTGTGAAAAAAGAATATAAATTAAGATCTAGCGATGAAGAAAATATATAAACAAACTGAAGAAATGAAAACATACCAAGGCACCAAGAGAATTCAAGAGACTGGGATTCAGCGATCTTAAGATTCCTTGGATAGAATTATTATCCGCCAGAATAGGGGCATCACAAACTTTAGCGAGATCTTGGGATGTTTTGTCAATAATTTAATCCTCGTCATTAGAAGTTATGCTGTGAGAAATATCGCTAAAAATTCTGGATAAATGAGTCATTGAAGAATCAAAAGAAGAAGAATTCTTTATTGAAGGAAAACTGCTAACATTAAAATCCTCGTCATTATTATCCTTATCAAGATCAACACTTGTATTTTCCGGAATTACTTGAGGAATTGAAGAAGAAGAAGGTTGAGTCTTCCTTCTCTTTGGTGGAGGATCGCTAGATTATTCATTGCGAGGGGCAGAAGACCTTCCCCTAGAAGAAACAGAGGATTTCTCCTTTGAAGATTTCCCAGATTTCTCTTTTAAAGATTTCTCCCTGGTTTTTGAGGATATCAATGGTTCCAACTCTTCAATTTCCTGCGAGCACAGATGAATATAAGAAATAGGGGCAACAATATATTGATAAAACTTATGAATAGATATTTCTTACTTCATCCGTGAAAGATTTCAGAGCCAAGAAAGTGTTGGGCTTCCTAAGAGCTTGATAGTTGAGTTTTATTCTATCAATCTGAGAAAGATCAAAATAGTTAGCGAGAATATAAAGAAGATAGTAAATGATAATAATATAAAATTTGAGAGAATATACTTCTTTAGATTTTTCAGGCCAATTGAATACCCAAGGTTGATATTCTGCAAGACTCGCGAGAAGTTCGCGAGAACCAGAAATATAAGGACCTTCAAGACATAATGGAAAGATGAACCACTTGTCATCGCTAGAATGGCGAGGACCTTGATTGGTAGATGTATGAAAATCAATATCCAACATAATAGCTTTGTCACCAGTGACCTTCTCTTTTTTCAAACGAACACCCCAGCAGGTGCTATCCCTCTTCATAGGGACTATACTATAATTTACAAAGAAGTTGTCCACAGTATAATCTGCAGGAACAATGGGTACATCTTTAAATGGAGGATTCTTAGGAGCTTCAGGGTAGCGAGTTCCTTTATTAGCACCGCGAGAAGCATATTCAAGCAGCAATCTGATGCAATCTCCACCTAGTTGATATACCGCTCGCGAGAACCTTTCGTCAGAAATTATTTGATAAAATAATGGAAGTTCTGGGTCATAGAGAGGAATGGGAAGACCAACTTCAAGTTCTCCTAGAGATATTATTATTTTTTCGCGAGAACATTGATCATCGGTGAATAATTTAAGAGAAAGTTCAGATCTAGAATCCTGATCTGGAATTAAAGATAAGTTAAAACCTTTAATTTTGAGTTTCTCGCGCATCTCATTAAAGGCCTTCAAGTTTTTTGTACCAGCAGCAACCATTTTTGAAGTATGGGAATGAAAGAAAAGGTTGAAAAGAAGAAAGAAATCACAACAGTAACAAAAGCGCAATTCGCGGAAGAACAATAAAATTTGCAGAGAAGGTATGGAGAGAAAGAAAAAGAAAGTAAAAGAGAAAAAGGAGAGGAATGAGAAGAGTATTTATCAAAGAAGAAATTTCTCGAAGAAGGTGAAGGCAATTAATGCAAAGAAATACGTGGATGGACAGATCGCAGCGGTTAGAGGAGACGTGTCAAAAAAATATTGGAAGAAAGAATTCGTGAAAACAACTGGCGAAGGACATGAAAACGTGTCAGAACAGAGAAATCTGAAAAGATAAGCAGTTATGGCATTTTAAAATTCTCATGACCTTATCTTCTTCGCAGAAAAGACATGAGAAGAGGCAATATGTGGGACCAGAATATCGCTACAACACTATTCTTGCGATATTAACAATGCTTCTGCGAGCGTCACTGCCAATTCTTTAACACGTTTCACGAGCGTCACAGAATACCCAAAAGAAACTGACGATGGAAGAAATAAAAGAAGAATATGTTGATCCTGCGATGGTCATCATTATTGAGAAGAAGAATATTGTAGCGATCACGATGAGATCGCAGAATAGATCCGAAATAGGAGGAAAACTTAGCTGTCATCCATTATGTAAATCCCTATATAAAGGGATCGATAGATCCAGAAGAGGATGATGTATTTTTGAGAGTTGAAAGAGTCTTGAGGAGAGAGAAACTTCAAGAGAATATTTGTAATCTTGATTTCTTCTAATTCTGTAAACATTTCTGAGATTTGAATAGTAAAATGTCGTTTAAATCTTCGAAGTTTAATTGATTCCCAATAGATTTCTGTAGAATCTTAACAAGGGTGTAGTGTGGGAATTCCTGCAACTACAGTTGGAAAATGCTAGAATCACCAGCGATTCACAGTTGGTTATTCGCCATATAAAAGGAGAATACACAACAAATGAACCATCTTTAAGAAAGTATAAAAGGTTAGTCGAAGAACTATCTGCGAGAATTCCAAAAATAAAATGGAGACACATATCAAGGAAAGATAATAGGCTCGCATATGCATTTGCTTTCATATCTAGTATGATGACAAATCCAGCCGCGAGATGCGTAAAAATTCAAACACTTTTTACACCAACGATAAACAAGGAAGAAAAGGAAGAAGAAGATGTGATGATGGTTGAAGTTAGCGAAGAGGAATTAAAGAGCAACATTACGGATTGGCGAGTAGATCTTCATGCATACTTGTCAAGAGGGGAAATCCCAAGAAATCGATTGGGAGCACATAAATTAAAAATAAGGGCAACCAATTATGAATTAAGAGATAAAATATTATATCGCAGATCTTTTAGTGGACCATCGCTAAGATGTTTGACGAGAGAGGAAGGACAAAAGATATTGAAGATGTTGCATAGTGGTGACGCTGGTAATGACAGTGGAGGAAGATCTTTAACATATAGAACAAAAATGCAAGGCTATTACTTGCCATATATGCATGAAGATGCAAAACAACTCTCAAGGCATTGCGAAGATTTCCAGCGATATGGAAAGAAGATACATGCACCAGGAGCACCATTATCATCTTCAACAAGTGTATGGACTTTTGGAAAGTGGGGGTTAGATATTGTGGGACCATTTGTGCCTAGTTCCGGACAAAGAATATACCTAATCGTCGCAACAGATTATTTCACAAAATGGGGAGAAGTAAAGGCAGTACAACATATTCGCGATAAGGATATTTTTACATTCATATTTGAGAATATAATTTGCAGATTTGGGATTCCAGCACAGTTAGTGTCTGACAATGGTAAGCAATTTGAAGGACAGAATATAGAATTGCTACTCAATGTATTTAAGATAAAGTGTGGAAAATCCACTCCTCTATATCCACAAGCAAATGGTCAAGCTGAAACAACCAATAAGACAATCGCAGAATCTTAAAAAATAATCTAGAAGGATACCATAGAGCATGGTGTGAACAGGTGCATAATGCAATATGGGCCTACAATACAACCAGATGAGAAGCAACTGGAATGTCACCTTTTTGTTTGACGTATGGAGTTGAAGCTGTGTTACCAACAGAAGTAGCTATTCCAACAACAAAAAGAGAGGCTTAGGAAAGAAATCTAAGTGCTAGAATGATTTTAAATAAATTGGATGAATTAGAAGAAAAAAGAGAAAAACTTTGCAACATATGGAAAATTACCAGCGAAGGTTAGCTCGCGAGTACAACAAACGTGTTAAGAAACATGAATTTCAACCTGGCAATTTAGTGCTGCAAGAAACACCAAGCTATCAGTGAGAGAATGGTGGAAAATTGGCGAGAAAATGGGATGGACCATACATCGTTAAAGAGATAGTTGGAACCGGGGCATACAAACTAATGGACCCTGAAGGGAGAGATGTTGGTCAAAGACTTGACAGACCATGGAACAGACTATATCTGAAAAAGTATTATCAATAACAACTTCTGCAAGATAAGAGATACAGGTACGTTGTAAAAAAAAATTTACGATTGCGAGGTTCTCCTAAAAGCAAATCAAGAACCGCGAGCATAATCGCAAGATTGGCGGATAAAATTTCGCTGAGATTAATAGAATAGGACGAACCTATATGGCGTGCACCCTAGTTCGCGAATAAAATTTCGCAAGAGGCAAATGTAAAACCTAATAGTGCGTCATATAAGGGGGCATCTCTTGACATGACTCAGTGATAAGGTTATACCGCTTCTGGAACCTGAGTTATGCAGATGTTGGGGTTAAAGAAAACTTATCCAGGAGAGGGATCTTGGATTTCCAATTATATAATGTTATACCCTTATTGGACAACTAAGAACCTCTTCTAAGGAGTGCAGAGTATGACCAAGGCGCCGAGGTACACGGTTGAGTCAAGGGTGCCCGGGGCATACAAAACTACCCTGGCCATCCTTGGCAAGTCTTGGCTATGATGCACTCGGCCCGAAGAAAACCCCACTTAGGGTGCAGTCTTGTAACTATAAGCCATATAGGAATAAAGTACAAGAGGTTGCGAAAAACAACTGGTTGTTGGAAAATCTGGATGGGAGGAGATAGTCTTGTATGGCCAATGTGCCCTCCTTGAAGGGGCAACCATGGGGAAGATAAGGGAGGCACCCTCCATTAGGGAGCTGATAAGTGTCTAAAGACGGCAATGTCATGGGGCTTTATGATCGTAAGAACATTTAGGCATGTCATATTGTCGCGTGACGAAAGTTATATAACGGAACAAGCCAAAAGAGAAAAAGTTAAGATGAGGTCAATGGGTTTTTACATGAAAGTGTAAAGACGTCCTGCGATTTCATCGCAAGACGGCAATGTCATAAGGTTTAATTCTTGCAAGAGAATTTATACTTGTCATATTGTCGCAGAGATGTTGAAAAAATTGATAAGACAAGATCAATGGGTCGATACATGCGAATGTAAAGAAGTCCTGCGATTTTGTCGCAGAAAGAAAAGGTGGCAAAATAAAACCTTTAATTAGGAGGGCAAAATAAGACCAACAGAATAATCTTAAAAATTAACTATTCTATTTTAAGTTGCAGGAAAGATTTGTTCATCGCATGAGAATACATAAGAAATCAGATTCATAACATCGTATATTTTCGGAACATCGCAGCTGTATTAATTACATCGCAGGAATATTCATATTTTCACACGGTTCACAGAAAGGAGACATAGGAAATAATTCACCATTTCAAGAAAGATAATGAAGGTCAAGTATGGGAATGAAGAAATAAGATTTCATTATCTTCCTTGAGGATATTCAAAGTAAACAAAATCAAAAGTTGGATTCTAAAATTTCAAAAGTTACATTATTCGCAAGAAAGAAGAAGAAAAAGAAGGCAAAAATAAAATTCAAGTTTTGACGATTGTCTCGCCAGAATCACTGTTCTTGCTCGCCAGATTCGTTATTCTTGCCAGAATCATCAGCTTCATCAGTATTATTCTCACCACTTGCAGATACTTCTTTAGGAGGACTTCTCTCTTCTTCATCATCTTCTTGAGTGGTATTTTCTTCTTCAGTAAATTCTAATTCCTTATCCATGTGAAGAGGAATTTCATCATCATCAACTTTCAAAGGAGGAACAGACACAGGAGGAAGAGAATGGGAGAGTAGAATATCGTTCACGAGAAATTCAGCACTTAGGTGAACCTTGAAAAGGAAACCCCTGTCACGATTCCTAATCTCTATATTTTTGAAGTACTCGAGATAATCAAGTCTTCTTTCTGCTTTGTCGCGAGCTTCAAGATAATTGGAAAGAAGAGTCTTGTTCTCTTTGCGAACTTTATCCAATTTGTTGGTAAGATCAGCGATGGTAGAATGAAGACTTCTTTAAGATTCTGTGAGTGACAAAAGTGATAAAAGATCATTAGTCAAAGATTTTGCAAGAAATATAACACAAATTTTAACAAAAAGGTCAACAAGAGAGGAAGTCAATTGACTACCTTCTTTCTGCGAGGTTAAGTTTTGAATTAATGTAAAGAAACAATTTTCCTATTGATTCATAGCATCATCGAATTTATCGCCAAACAAACCCTTCAGACGAGACTTCATGTTTTCTTCTCTAGTGCGTAGATACAAGTTTTCCTTTGCTAATAAAGAATGAGATTCCTTCAATTGAGAGCACTGTTCTTGAAGCTCGCTGGCCTTCAAACTAAGAGTTAACCTACCTTTGATAAGTTTATCCTTCTCAGCAGCAGATGATTCAGTTACCTCCTTGAGCTCATTTTTAAGGGAACGAAGAGATTGCTCTTGATTATCGCATATACTTTTTAGATTACTCAATTGCTGTGAAGAAATCGCCATCAAGCTTGAAAATCTATGTTTCTCTTGGGATAAAGTTCTATTTATATCTAATAAAGATTCTACCGCCAAGTTAGACTTGGTTAACGGATATGAGAGACAAGAAATCTCTTTACTTAATAAATTTTGACTTCGCGATAATTGGTTATTCTCATTAGTAAGATTATCTATTTGATCAATCGAATATGTGTGGAGATTATCTAATCTATTATACTGGTCCATCCAAGAATCTCTTTCGAAACGAGCTTCGTCAGCAATAGATCCAAATTTAAGTCTCTCCATGAAACGAGTCTGATTTGAAACTAATATATGAATCAAGAATTTAAGAAAGAGACTTGAGTACAGAAGATATAAAAGAAAAATAGAAAAAAAAAAGAGCAGAGGCAGGAAAATTGTACCTTTCAGCTCGTCATTTTTTCTGCGAAGGTTCTCGCAGTCAAGAGAAGAGTTGCGAAGCATATGGTTCAGAGTATCACATTCAGAAGTTTTGACTTGAAGGCTTTTTCTCAGAGTTTCAACTTCAGCTTCTAGAGATGCTCGTGAAGAAGTATTATCAGAGCCAAAATATTTAAGTAATGTCTCTGTAGGAGCGGAATATCACAACAAATGATAACTTACGAAATGGTGGAGAGAGTATGAAGTATGTGAAGTATCTTGGAGAAGTATGAAGTATAACTTACGAAATGATAACGGATTTTTTCTTAAAGATCGCTCTTCAAGCAATAATCAAGAAAAAAGAGGCAAGATGTAGGAGCGGAATATCACAACAAATGATAACTTACGAAATGGTGGAGAGAAAAGACATCTTGCGAGCAAAGAATATTTTGCGAGCAAAGGAAATCAGGAGGAAAGAAAAATAAGTTCGCGAAATGAAGTTACGAAGGTTCGCAAGATAATTATCAAATCCAAAATGGCGGGACAACACAACTGTCATATTTTGTAAGATCATATAAATAGCCATTTAGGCATGAGAATAGGGAGAGATCTTTTTAGCAAGAGAGGATAATTTTAGGAGGAGAGAGAAAAATGTTAGGAGATATTTATTATCTTTATCATTTTCTTCCCCAAATTTTTTAGAGCTCCAAATATTCATTAATGGAGTCTCAATTGTAAAATCATCTAATCATATACAATCACTAGTGAATCACCATGGATGTAAATCACATTGATCGAACCACGTAAAAATCTTTGTGTCTCTTTATAATTTTATTACCTTATTTCTTAGTTTCATATCAAATTAATTAGGTTTAGGAATCATTTTAATGAATTCTATTGAGGGTGTAGTTGTAGGTTATTCTGCAACTACATAATTGGCGCTAGAAACAGGGAGCCTAACCTTGTTGGTTCAAGAAAGTTCGAAAAATTGGTTATTGATGGTGATGAATTATACCGGATCTATGAGTCTTGAAGACAGAAATGGAAGTTCTTTTATTGGCATCTTCTAACAACAAACACATTAGTAGTAGTTCAGGAAGAGAGATGTGGATATGGAGAAATCGTCAAGCAAAATGAAATTTACACATGCTACGTCAACATCGCTTCCAAAAAGGACAAATTTCTTCTCACTTTTCTTATTCTTTGTTTCATTTTTCAAAATTTGGGAATTTCAAAACACAAATTGAAAAATAAATTTTTTGCGATCTAAACTTTGCTTTTTGTAGAAATCTGATTTATTATGGAAATTTTGAATTTAAAAATGTTTTTGCTATAAATTTGTAGTAACCAAATCTCGTTTTACAAATTTGTTTAAAGAATTTCTGACAAAGTCAAATTTCAAGATTTTCTGTTGGTTAGAGATTTAGAGATTTACATTTCGCAAGAACAAAAACAAGAAGAATATATGGAAAGTTTTCATTCTTCATACGAAAACATTACTCATCTTAATGATCTATAAACTGCTAACCAAATTTACTAATCGTTTGCAGCAAATTTTTTGCAAAGATCTGCGTCACTGATGAAGAAATGTCATTCCTACGAAGAAATGGGATAAATGTCATCATGAGTTCGAATCTTACGAACATAAATGCCCAGGGAGAAGAAGAAGAAATTCAGTAGGACGGGGTGAAATTCAGTAGTTCATTTGTCACAAAACAATTCGAGTTACATAAACTGTTCAGGGAGATATAAGTAAGCAAAAGAAAAAAAGAAGATTTACGTACAAATGTTCATTTATGTACTTACGAAAGAGATTATCCCCATTACGAACAAAAGAAGAAGTATACGAAGAAGAAAATTCGCAGCTACTAATTCTTACGAATGAAGTTACTAAAGGATGCTTTAGTCACGTGTGCTGGAAGTAAATACCATCAGCAAGTAAATTTTAAGAGAAGAAACAAAAGTTTAAGCCGGGAAAAAATTTGTGAGCAAAAATCTGCGAAGCTTATACCATCAGCAACTACATAATTTGTATCATTAGATACAAGGGAATAGTTGCGAAGATAGATATAAACAGTTACGAAGAATAAAAGCAAAGAGTGAAAAGAAAATGTCCAGCCAACTAATAAAATGGAGCCATCACTTCGAAAAGTGGCAAAAGGGAAGTTGAAATTCCTCTAGGGAAGACATAAAGCTGATAGGAGGAATATTTATCACTGTTAAGATGAATGGAGGAACATCACATGAAGAAATAAAAGTATCAGGAAAAGATCAAAGATCATTATGTGAATTAGATTGCGAATGTTCACAAGAAAAAACAAGGAAATATGCATCTCAAAGGGATCTCGACTCAACAGCGTGAGGAAGAGTATAGCATGAAAGAAGAACATATTGAAAACAATTCTATAGCTTCGCAAAGATTGATGAATGTTATTGCTAGTGTAATTATACTGACGAATGTTCGCAATCTTAGCTGGAAAGGAATGTTGATGAGATTATAACATTACCACTACAATCATTGTCAACAATCAGCGAACATGAGAGTGAAAAGACCATAATCCGGAAGCAGCAAGGATATAAACATGATTATAGATTGTGAAGAAACAGAGTTATTGATCAAAGAATATTTTCCAGCGAGAGAACAATTAAAATCCAGCAAGCATGTTCAGGCCAACAAAAAGAGTCAACTATAGCTGAGACTAAAATATTTTCCAGTGATGCAAAAATGCAATGACGTTTCTCTAAATATTAAGTTTATTAGAAAAGAAAGTTAAAAACATCATTTGAGTCAACATCATTTCTGAGAAGAAATCCTAGCAGAACTTCCTGTAGGTGGATGCAGTTCACATCAGCTATAAAGAAATTTCATTCCTGCGAAGAAACATATATACTAAGAACATTTGATGCGTGAAGATATACGTCGCAAATAAATAAGGGAGAAATGAATTAGTCCAACTCATAGCAACCAAGTATCAATTTTTGCGAAGGTGAAAAGAACAGCAGCCAATAACTGTATATTTCTTCCCTAAGGCGGTAACCAGAATCCATTTCATGAAGGGGGAAGTTTGCAACTATTTAACTTCGTGAACATTTACGTCGCAAACATTTACTTCATGAATATTCACTTAAGTTCGCAAATATCTAACTTCGTAAATATTTACTTCGCATATATTTTCCAAGACTTGCATCGACATAACCTACTTTGGGAAGAAGCAAAATACTCCGTGAACAACCAGCAATCCATCAGAAGCATAAGATGAACTCTATCACAACTCTCGCGGGCATGTATCTTCGGCAACACACCAGTTCAAAAGTTACCAGTATTGTTTCATTATTTCGCAAACAAGAGACAACAACAAACCAAAAAAGATAAGTACCATTTCCTTGAATATTTTATTTACTAGAAGACAAAAGATTTTTGAATTTATTTACTAAAACGAATATACTCATAAAATTTCTACAATTTCCAAGATTTCAAAACATTTCAAAGATTTTTTAGATTGGTTAAAAGCGATACAATCGCAAGATTCAAAAATGACTTCATCGCAAAATTTAAAAGATCTCAAAAAAATTTTCAAAGACTTCAAAATTACAAAAAATAGAGAAAATTAAATTCCTATATTTCTATAGAACAATTTTGATTAATACTTCTCATACTTTTCATACTTCTTATACTAAACATTTCATGAAAACATTCAACATTTTATGTACATGAAAAATTTACGATGAATTTTTAAAAGGCGAAAAAATACCGCCATTTACGATTAATTTGCGAATAAAAGACCGCAATCTGTGATCAGCCTCCAAAAAAGAAAGAGAGCCGCAGAAAATTTTATACAGGCAAACCTTTGTGGCATACACCCTAGTTCGCGAAGCTATATTTCGTAAGAGGCAAAGTCCTAAAGTACGTCATTTAAGGGGGTACCTATAAACGTGGCTAAGGGTAACCGGAACACCACCAAGGACCCTTAGTACATGGTAAAAATTTTGGGGTACAACCCAATAATGGGGTACCTATCCGGGTTAGACACCTTGGATTCTCACCTAATCTAGCGACATTACGCAATATAAAATGCGGTGTAAGAGGATTTAGGTTGGGCGACTAAGGCATACTGTCTTTCCCAAGAAGTGCAGAAAACGATCAAGGCGCCGAGGTACACGGTTGAGTCAAGAGTGTCGGGTGAGGTTGAACCACATCTGCCATTTTTGACAAGTCTTGGAAAATGATGCACTTGGCCCAAAGATACCCCATAGGGTGCAACCTCGTAACTATAAGCCCTATATGAAAAAAGGATAAGAGGTTGCGATCAAAAGCTGGTTGTTGGAAGAACCGGATGGGAAGAGATAACCTTGTATGGTCGATGTACGCTTCCTTGAAGGGGAAATCAGGGGGAAGATAAAGGGCAGCACCCTCCATTAGGGAGCTGATACGTGCTATAATACGCAAATGTCACGAGGCTTCTTGTTTGCGAAAACATAAAGGCTTGTCATATTTGTGCAACAAATGAAGTTCTGCGAGCCTTAAAAAAAAAAAAAAAAAAAAAAAAAAAAAAAAAAGAGAAAGAAAGAAAGAAAAGAATAAAGAACTCGCAGAACATAATAAAGAAGTTAAGATGAGATCAATGGGTCACTACATGAAAGTGTAGAGACGTCCTTCGATTTCATCGCAAGACGGAAATGTCATGGGGCTTTATGTTCGCAAGAATATTTAGGCCTGTCATATTGTCGCAACAATTCCTGAAGAGGCTAAAATACTATACAAAGAAGTTAAGATGAGATCAATGGGTTTTTGCATGAAAGTGTAAGAACGTCCTGCGATTTCATCACAAGACGATAATGTCACGAGGTTGTATGTTCGCAAGAATGTTCAGCTTTGTCATATTATCGCAAATACAAAAATTTTCTACAAAAGAGGTGGCAAAATAAGACCTTTACTTAGGAAGGCATGATAAGACCACAGCAACTAATGAAATTCATTACAATCATTGAAGAAATTATACAAGAATATACATCATGAAGTTTTGAAGAGAAGACAACTTCGTCAAGATCATTGAAGAATTTTGAAGAGAATATATATCAAAGAAGACAATTCCATCAAGATCATTGAAGAATTTTGAAGACAATATATATCAAAGAAGACAATTCCATCAATATCATTGAAGAATTTTTACAAGAATATATATCATGAAGTCATAGCAAAAGAGGCGATTTCATTCGCGATCAAAGACGAATTTATATGAAAATACACAAATAAACTTACGAAGATAATTATATGAATAGATGCAATTCAAAGATATATCAATTTTACCGCAGCAAAATGAGCTAAGTAACACAAACATTAGCTATGCATTATAATAGATAAATATTCACATCATACAAACATCATACTTGCATCATATTTGCATCATACAAGCATCATACTCGCATCATACAAGCATCATACTCGCATCATTCAAACATCATATTCGCATCATAAAAGCATTGCATAAGCATTTCATGACATAAACATCGCATAAACATTTCATAACATAATCATTACATATATATTATATTCGCACAAGTATTTTACAAAATTTTACAGGATAATACTGCGAAACTTCGCAGAAACATTCATAATTCGCAGGACTATTCATAGTTCGCAACAATATATTCGCAACACTATATTCGCAATACTATATTCGCAACACTATATTCGCAGCACTATTCGCATCACTATTCAGAAGTTTAGAAATTCGCAGAAAACCCCAGAAATTCACGGAAAAATTCAGAAATTTGCAGAAAAATTCAGAGAAGTTAAAGGTGGTTACCACTTGAGGCAGAGGCAAGATAAGAATAGAGACGCAATTTATTTATTCAACATTTTCTTAAGGATTCTCCTTCATAGATAAAGAACAGAGGCAACTATGGATATCCAAGAAATATTTTATGATTCTTTATCTTCTCAGCAAGAATCCTTATCAAAAATGGAATAATAATTTCACATGAACAAGAATCCTTATCATTCAAGGACGGATACTTCTTATATATTTCGAGGATTAAGTACTTCTTATACTTCTTAAGGATACTTCATACTTCTTATATATTTCGAGGATTGAGTACTTCTTATACTTCTTCAAGGATATTTTATATTTCTTATACTTCATACTTCTCCAAGATACTTCACATACTTCATACTTCGCAAGATGATACTTCTAATTACTTTTTAAAGTTTCAGAACTTCGCAAAAGAATAGAGGCAAGTATATACTTTTTGAGTTTGATATTCTTTCGCTCGTTCCTTCATCAACAAAGATCAAAGACTACTACAACAACGGATTTTTTCTTAAAGATCGCTCTTCAAGCAATATTCAAGAAAAAAGAGGCAAGATGTAGGAGCGGAATATCACAACAAATGATAACTTACGAAATGGTGGAGAGAAAAGACATCTTGCGAGCAAAGAATATTTTACGAGCAAAGGAAATCACGAGGAAAACAAAATAAGTTCGCGAAATGAAGTTACGAAGGTTCGCAAGATAATTATCAAATCCAAAATGGCGGGACAACACAACTGTCATATTTTGTAAGATCATATAAATAGCCATTTAGGCATGAGAATAGGGAGAGATCTTTTTAGCAAGAGAGGATAATTTTAGGAGGAGAGAGAAAAATGTTAGGAGAGATTTATTATCTTTATCATCTTCTTCCCCAAAAATTTTAGAGCTCCAAATATTCATTAATGGAGTCTCAATTGTAAAATCATGTAATCATATACAATCACTAGTGAATCACCGTGGATGTAGATCACATTGATCGAACCACGTAAAAATCTTTGTGTCTCTTTATAATTTTAGTACCTTAATTCTTAGTTTCATATCAAATTAATTAGGTTTAGGAATCATTTTAATGAATTCTATTGAGGGTGTAGTTGTAGGTTATTCTGCAACTACATTCTCGCAAGCTTCATATTGGAGAGAGTCGGAAGAATATTTTCTAGCATTGTCTAAAATATTAGACAAAATTTTAAAAGCAACATCAACTCCAGCGAAGATTCCATTCGATGGAGGAAGAGATGCAGAGGGTGAAGTGGTGACAAAGGCAAGTTAACGATTTGAGTCATTTGCGATGGTTGTATTATCAGAAGGAGGAGTATTGGGAAAAACAATAGTTGAAGGCAGTAAAGGGCTAGAAGGAATTTCAGTCACAGCAATTTCAGGAGCTTGATTTGTCAATGAGTCAAAAGAAGAAGAGGTGTTGGCAGCGATGTTCTCGCAGACAAAAGGAAGAGGACCCAGTTGCGAGGGTGTGGGAGTAAATCTTGCAGATGTTAATGTGGGGATGGAGAAATCAGCCTCAAGAGCTTTGAAATGACGAGATCTTTTGGGAGGATTGGCGATGTTCTCGACATTCTGCGAATAATAACTTAGATAAGAAACAGAGACAACAATATTGTTATTTAGAAATAGAATGTGTTTCTTACCACCTTATCATTCGCAAAACTTCTCTTCTTCTTTTCAATTGGTCTTTTGCGAGCATTAGGGTTTTGACCTGAAGATTGGGTGTTAGGGATAGTTCCACTAAAGAGAAAATATAATACGGGAGTTAATGAAGGATCAAATAGAGAAGATCGAAGAATATGAGTAAGAATTAAATCAAATAAAGATTGTAATCAAAAAACATACCTTGATGATTCCATTAGAACAGTAGCAGGAGAATATGAAGAAGAAGAAAAGTTGCAGACGGAAGACAAAATAAACAGATGAAGAAGATAGAAAAGTAGAAGAAGAAAATTAGTTTTGAAGTTTAACTCTGCCTTTTATAGGCAAAAGAGAATAACTTGTTGAGTAAAGACGTGTCCGTAAAAAGATGAATTTACAACACGTGTAGGCGGTTAAAACTAAATTAACGGAGCAATGTCGAGAACAAAATAAGGGAAGAAGAGAGGCTGCGAGCACTTTGAAGAATTGAAGATTCTCATATCCTCTCCACTTTGCGAAGAAGACATGAGAATAGGCAAGATGTAGGACCAGAATATCGCTACAATACTTCTCTGCGAGATTAACAACACTTCCCAACGAGAATCACCGCAAGATCATCAACTACACTTTGTGAGTGTCATAACAGTAGTCAAAAGAGCGACGCAATAAATGACGAGTGAATAAAACTTGAGAAAAGCATGTTTATCCTGCGATTGATACAAAACTGGCGAGAGTGAACATTGTAACTAATCGCGGTATAATCGCAGAATCAACCCGAAATAAGAGGAAAACTTAGCTGTCATCCACTATGTAACTACCCTATAAATATAGACCCAAGGTATCCAGAAAATGATGATGTATTTTTGAGAGTTAAGAAAGTCTTGAGGAGAGAGAAGCTTCAAGAGAATAGTTGTAATCTTGAATTCTCTCATTTCTGTGAACATTTCTGAAACCAAAATAATAAAGTGTCATTTTTCATCTTCAATTATGAGTTGAATATAGCAGAATCTTAACAAGGGTGTAGTGTGGGAAATCCTGCAACTACAATACCCTGAAACTGATATCATCACCCACTGCTTGGATACGGGGAGACTTCATATTCTCCATTCAGCTGTCAGTCCTAGAAGACTGACAGTTTAATTTCTTGCATAATATTTCTTTCCAATGCCTTGAAGAGATTTGTTCTTGCTAGCTTCGCCTCCGTCAACACCATGGGCCTCCACATAAAGCCTTTAGCTCATATTTCTCTTCTTTTGCTTTATGACTCCAAAATACCTATAAAACTCAAAAGCAAACATAAGATACATAATTCACACGAAACCTCGCAAAGAAAGCATAAATACTAGATATAAAATTAGGTGTTTTAGACACCTATCACCAGACATCATCTTCTTTACTAGAAAGACTTGATGAGGACATGACAGCAGAGGTAAATGAAATGCTTTCTCCAAGGAGAGAAATCTTCAACTTAAAAGGGAAGAAGATATGGGACAAATTTCCAAAACGACCTTTGACCATAAAACCATAACAAACATTTGGATATCCAAAAGGGCTAGAAAAACTGTTTAAGTAGAGGAACGGTTATTAGCACAAAAACATTGGAAGAGGAAACAAAACCAAAATTTTCTTTACAGCCCTCTTTAAGATCATGATTCTTGCTCAAGGGATAATAAAGAACCATCTTATCCTGTTACAATTTGTAACAATCACCATCCAGTCAATAGTCGAATGACTTTTCATGAGAGGATGAAAATTTCATAATCCCTTGTTTTTTATTTCTCTTTATGGATGGATAATTTAAAGTAGAATTCTTCCATTCCGGTATAGTTCTGAAAATCTTGCTTATCAATTTTTGCAGACAATGAGTAGTTCTGAAAATATCTTTTGGAAAGGTTTTCTTAGGATATTTTCTTTTATTCTTTTGATGAGGAAAATCAGAAGAGGATTTTTTAAGAACCTTTGGGAACATGATTTCTGGTTCACCTTGTTGTTTATAGAAGACATACAAAGAATTTTTTGTGTCATTACATTCTACTATATCATATGACACTTTTTAGGAGTGATATGCTGATTAACTGGTTTTATCGACGATACTCGATTTTTCTTCTTAGAGTCACAATTACGAACAGTAGCAATTTCTTGTTTTAATTCATTCAGTTGACATTACATATTTTTGATCCTTTTAATCAAAAAGTCATTCTCTAGATGATATATGTTTTCTGGAGAAGTAGAATCATTTATCATGGAATCATCATAAATGTTAGAAGAATATGTGTGAACATCAACAAAGTAGTTGAGAGAACTTTCGCAGATATCTTCCTCAGGACAGTAGTCTAGAGTAGACATCCATGCTTTGGTTAACTCATTCATCTTCCTAACAGGATTATTTGTAGTTGCAGAATTACCTACAACTACACCCTCAGTAGAATTGATAAAACTTAAGAAGTTCTTGATGATGAATGACAACTTTCTTATTAATTCTCTCAATTGATTACATAAAAGTATCTAAATGGAACTAGAATAGTTACAACTTTCTCTATTCTCTTTCCTAAGATATTTTCTAACACTCACCAAAAGAACCTCTCGAATTTTACATTTGAACTCTTATTTATAGTGAAATTTGTACAGCTGTATATGAATTGCGAAGTATTGCAATTCATCTTTGCAAGATTATTCTATCTTTGCAAGATTATTCTATCTTCGCAAGATTATTCTATCTTCACAAATCTTCATACTTCCCCGTGCTTCCTCTATCATCGCATCATTTTGTAGTTCTTTCCTCTTATATTTGTCACGATGTTCGTAAGCTAATGCCTTGTGATATTCAGTACCTACATCTTGCCTCTTCTCATGTCAATTCTACGAAGAAGGAGTGTCATGAGAACCTCTATTCTCATTCATTTAGTATAGTTATCACCACCTGTTAAATTCGCAACACGTATTTTTCTTTTCCATTATCTTTTTGACACGTTTCTTCATAACCGTTCTTTTCAACCGTTCACGTTTAATCGCATTGATGAGTTTCTATCTTCATCGAATTCTCTCTTCTTTATAAATATTACCCTTTGTTTTTCTTTTTATTCTCTTATCCTATTCGTCTTCCTTATCTCTTCTGCCTCTACAATTTATTCTCTTTTTCTGCTACTACGATTTCTTATCTCTTTCATCTCTTTTCTTTCCTATTTTCTATCTTATATCCAATGGCTCCAAAGAAGAAAACTATTGAACAAATTAACGCAGAGCTTGCTGATTGGGACCTCATTCTTTCTGAAATTGATGGTTATAACAATAAATCTTCTCTCTGTGTGAAGCTCTTTACCAATTATATTTGGGATGATCAGAAAGTTTTAGTTTCACGAGGTCAAATCCTCACAGGTCTTCCTCTTCCTCTTTATGATGTTAATCTTCCTTTATTCTATGAAATTATCTCCCACCCCAATTTTTCATGTGCCATTTATCAATTGACTAGTGATTGCATTCGCATTCTGGTTGAATTCTCAACTTGTGCTGCTACTGGAAGATCTTTGTACTCAGTTGATCTTAGGAAATATGGATTTCGAGATGTGGAAATTATCGTTGCTGACTATACAGTTTAGGGTTTCCTTAAAAATTGCACATTAATTCCTGTGAGGAAATAAGATAAACGTTGGGGTGTTCGTCTTCATCGTAAAGTTAATATCTCAGCAGATGACCTTCTCATGCACGACATTGATTATGCCTCGGGAAATAATAAAACACCTCGTCGTTCTAATGATGAAGATTGGTATAACTACCCTTTAGCATTATCGGGTCCTTATATTTCTGGGATAGTAGATCTTCCTGCGAACCTTCGTGACCGCAATTATCAACCTTGGGTTTTAAAAAATGTATGTACCTCTATCTTCTTGTTACTCTTCTATTTATTTTAAAATGAGGTAAGAAACATTCTTTTATGCTTTTTAAACAATATATTGTTGCCTCTGTTTCTTATCCTTATTTGAATTTGAAGGTTATTTATGATCTTCCTGAAGTTGTTGCGAGTGAGAATAAGAGTTCCACTTTTTCCAAAAGATTAACTGTGAGACAAAAGACACTTCGCTCTGCGAAGGATACCCAAATTTCTGGTAGTCAAGATGATGCTCTTCGTAAAGGAAAAAGAAAACTTGAAGATGTTGCTTATGAGAGGAAGAAACAGAAGAAGTTCTCAACCAAGTCTTATTCCCATGTAATCTCTTCTAATGAGAATGTTGAGGAAGATCAAGATGATGAAGATGATAAATTTCCTGAGAAGGACTTTGACTCTAATTATGATACCCTTTCTGATAAAGGAGATGATGATGATGCTAATGAAGGTGAAGATGAAGATTATAGTAACTCGGAAACTTTTGCTTCAGCAATGATTCGTGTATCTGAGGATTTTCTCCACTATTCTCGTGGGTTAGGAAATTCTTCTACTGCGAATGCTCGCAAACTTATTGCGAAGGCTTGCAAAGTTCCTACTGTACTCAATAACAATTCTCTCAAAGGAATTTCAAGATTCGTCTCTCCTGCTTCATTATATGCTTTAGGGAGTATGGTAAGTTTCCTTTCTATTCCTTGTTTGTTTCCCTTATTTCATTAATTTCTAACCCTTTTTATTTGTTCAGGTTGGAAGAGTCAGTTGCGCAGCTGCTTCTGATTGGGAAAGACGTCATTCCATTGCTGAGAAGAAAACTTTAAACCGTTGTAAGAAGTTGGAGATTGAAAATTTAAAACTTCGTCAAAAAATAGAGGATTTAAGTATTGATAATGCATAATTAACATCCCGTCACGAAGATAACCCACAATCTGCGAGCATTGCAGCTAATATTTCTTCTCTTCTTGAGGAGAACAATCAACTAAAGCTTAAAAACTCTTCTCTCCGTAATGATAAGGAGCAATTAAAAAGTAAATTCTTCGTAATGGTAAGTATTTTGATTATTTTTCTTTCGTAAATTGCTAACTAATTCCTTAACTTCTTTTCTTACTGCAGAAAATTATGCGAAGATGAATGATGATCTGGAAACTACTCTTACCAGTCGTAACAAGAAGATTTCTGATTTAAGATCTCAACTTCTAATTACCCAGCATAACCATAGTTTATATGTCAAGCGTTTTCGAGCTAAGATGACTCGCAAAATTTGTGAAGATAATCAAATTCCTCTCAAGAAGTACCATACGCTCCTTTCTGAAGAAATTCCTGAGGACACCCCATATCTGGAAATCTCTGATAGTGAAGTTGAAGATGATCTCTCAGAAGAAGAAAAAGAAGATCATTTTGATGGGAATAAATCCCCCGAAGAATAGCTTCATTCTTTTTTGTATATCTGTTCTAGTTCTTTTCAAATTGTCTGTTTGAGTACAACATTTTATTCTTTCTTTCACTTTTGATCAACCAACAATTTCTTTTTGAAGCTTAACTCGTATTAATATCTTAATTTTGTGATGATGAATTGATCTTTCTTTGATTGCGTGTTTCCTTTATTCGCATAACTTGATCATGTGGAGAGAAATAATATATCTTAAAGACCTAGCTTATTATTCCCTTTCCCCCTATTATTGCTCTTCAGATGATCAAATATCGCTGGAAGTATTAGAATATCTGCCTCAATTTTAATTTGCGAAGCTTCAACTTGTTGCGATTAAGAAATCCTCCATTTGAAATATAAAATACGAGGTATGAAGTATCCTAAGAAATACTAAGTATGAAATATCCTTAAGAAGTATAAAATATCTTTGAAGAAGTATAAGAAGTATTTAATCTGTGAAGAATTCTTCAATGTATGACTGAGTATAGGAAGTATTTAATCTTCGCAAAATCTGATAAATGTGAAATATCCATCGAAGAAGTATAATAAATATGAGACGTTCTTGAAGAATTATAAGAAGTATTCAAGTTGTGGAGAAATATTCAATATATGGAGAAGTATAAGAAGTATGTAATTCTCGTGAAATTTAATGAATACGAACTATTTGTTTTTGATTGCGAGCAAAATCGCATCTTGAATACTTCAATGGGGCTGTCTTCTTTGTTATATCTTCGTGAAAATTCTTCAATGGTGCTGTCTTCTTTGTTAGGACTTCATGATATATATTCTTGTAAAAATTCTTCAATGATATTGACGGAGCTGTCTTCTTTGTCAGAACTTCATGATATATATTCTTGTAAAAATTCTTCAATGATATTTATGGAATAATTTTCATTAATTGCTATGGTCTTATCATGCCTTCCTAAGTAAAGGTCTTATTTTTCCATCTCTTTTGTGATAATATTCTTGTATTTGCGATAATATGACAAGTTTGAACATTCTTGCGAATATACAACCTCGTGACATTATCGTCTTGCGATGAAATCGCAGGACGTTTTTACACTTTCATGTAATAACCCATTGATCTCATCTTAACTTCTTTATTATGTTCTGCGAGTTCTCTTTGTATATATATATATATATATATTTTTTTTATTTTTTATTTTTTTAGAATGCTCGCAGAAATTCATTTGTTGCACAAATATGACAAGCCTTTATGTTTTTGCAAACAAGAAGCCTCGTGACATTTGCGTCTTATAGCACATATCAGCTCCCTAATGGAGGGTGTTGCCCTTTATCTTCCCCTTGGTTGCCCCTTCAAGGAAGCGTACATCGACCATACAAGGTTAGCTCTTCCCATCCGGTTCTGCAAACAACCAGCTTTTGATCGCAACCTCTTATCCTTTTGCCTATAGGGCTTATAGTTACGAGGTTGCACCCTATGGGGTATCTTTGGGCCAAGTGCATCATTTGCCAAGACTTGTCAAAAATGGAAGATGTGCTTCAAGCCCACCCGGAACTCTTGACTCAACCGTGTACCTCGGCTCCTTGATCGTTTTCTGTACTTCTTGGGAAATACAATATGCCTTAGTTTCCCAACCTAAATCATGTTACACCGCATAATATTGCGTAATGTCGCAAGATTAGGTGAGAATCCAAGGTGTCTAACCCGGATAGGTACCCCGTTATTGGGTTGTACCCTGTAAAGTTCCATGTACTCATGTGCCTTGGTGGTGTTCCGGTGTCCCTGAGCCATGCTTATAGGTACCCCCTTAAATGACGTACTTTAGGACTTTGCCTCTTAAGAAATGTTGCTTCGCGAACTAGGTTGTACGCCACAAAGTTTTTCCTGTGTAATATTTCTGCGGCTTTCTTTCTTTTTTGAAAGATGATCACAGATTACGGTCTTTTATTCGTAAATTGCGGTCTTTTCTTCTCAAGTTAATGTTTGCGTCTTTCTTTAATGAAAGTTAATCGCATTAAAATTTTTGAAATTCGTAATTTTTGCATATTTCTCGCGAGCAAACAATATTCGTAAAATTTATCATAAAACATTTTTTGTGTGGTAACGTACCTCATTTCAACTTCTTTTTTCTGAATGGATATCTTGTTATACTTCTCGAGCAAACATATTGATTACCTTCTTGTTTCATTACTTTCTTTCTTCTTTCTTCGCAAATCACAACCCTTTGTTATCATCGCAAATTTCCTGCATGATTTAACATCGTAATTTTATTCTTTCCTATCTTAAACCTCTGCCATTAAATTTTCACTTCTTTTCACAACCTTTGCTCTTTTTCTCCAATTTTCTTTCTCAGTAATTTTTCCTTCGCAAACTTCTACCTCTGTATCGTAACATTTCTTTCCTTCAGCCCAATCACCCTTGATAACTCCAACACCCTTCATATGAGGAAATTTTATGCATTGATGTAGAGTGGAAGCTACGCCCAGAATTCCATGGAGCCAGGGTTTTCCTATCAAAGCATTATATGGTGATTCGACATCAACAATGCAAAATAGAATTTCAGTTCGCATTCCACTTAATGGAATTCGCATGCTTACTTCTCCTTTAGGCTTATTAGCAGTTCCATTAAAACCATAAATCCTGTAAGTAGAAGGTATTAAATCTGCGTCTTTCCCCCCCATAATTTTGTAAGCAGAATAGAACATGATATTGACAGAACTTCCCGTATCAATAAAAATTCTGTTAAGATCAATTGATTCTTCCCCCATATCATCTTCGATTTCTTCCATATTCATACAAATTGCTAATCTTACTAACAATGGATTATCATGTGCTTCACAACCTTATGGAATTTCAGTGGCTTCAAAAGAAATTTCACGTTTCTGCCAATCTTCAAGTCGTGAAATTTTTGCGATGTTCATTACTTCCTTTCCTTCACCATCCCTCGCATATACCTTGCTTAACACATTATCATGAAAATCCTCTATGGTTTTATATGAGTGAACAATAGAATTACAGAAAACATTCCTTGCTTTTGATCCCACTTCTATATGTAGGGTTTCTTCTCCCTTTTCTTGTGCTGTGTTCTCCCTGCGAGTTATGACTGGAGCCTGTGGTAATTGTTGCGATTGTGCTTGCTTAAGTAAAAAGTGATCTAGTTTTCCCTGATCAATCATTCGCAAAATTATCCTTCTGATATTATTATAACTATTTGTAGAGTTCCCATGAAAATGATGGTACAAGCAAAATTCATGACTTCTTGGACCAATTGGTGGTTCCTTTCCCATATTCCATGGAGTTGGTATATTCTCCATCAAGATAATTTCCTGCCATATCTTTTCTACACTTGTATTCAAAGGTGGCATCTTTATTTCTTCCCTTATCATTCTTTGACCTCCTTGACCATTGTTATAATTTTGTCTATGATTCCCTTGTCCAAAATAATTCTTCCTTTGTCCCCCATAATTTTCTTGCTGCTGATCTAATCTTGGGATCTGGTTATTTCCTCCTCGACTGTAGAAATTCCTTTCTCTATCATACTCTTCTTGATCTTTACTTCCCATTGCTACCATTTTTGGCTGGCTATTGTTGGTTTTCTTTTCTTCTGATATCTGCGAAGATGTTTGCGAAGTACCTGCTACGACATTAATTATTTTAGGAAGTAAGTTTGCTCCTGTATCCTGATTGTTGGTGTTTACTACTGGATATGACTCCATATTGTTTTGCTTTTCTTCTAATGTAATGTACTCCTCTTACAATTCTCGCAATTCTGTCATCATAATCGAATTATTTCTTCTGAAGATTTGAACATATAATTGTTCAGTTGCGAACATCGCATTTATGAAAGACAAAATCAGGTATCTCTCATCCACACGTCCTGCCATATCACTGCACATAGTTTTCCATCTTCTTACCAAATGCTTCAAACTTTCACCAATTCTTTGTTTTAAACCAAACACATCTTCAATGCCAAGTCGCGAGGAATGATTCGTGATATATGCTCCTAAGAAAGTTACTTGTAAATGATTAAATGATGTAATAGTGTTCTTGGGAAGCCCTTCGAACCATTTTAGAGCTTCTCCTGTTAAACTTGATGCGAAGTACTTGCATAATACAACATCATGATTCTCCCATTGTAGCATGCATCTTACATATGCTTTAATGTGCTAAATAGCACATGAATTCCCATCAAAGATGCTAGTTAAAGTAGGAAGATTGCACTTTGGTGGAATCCCTCCCAATTGTACCTCTCTATAAAAAGGAGTCCTCGCATCTTCTTCTATTGCTTCATCTAGTTGCCTTTTATCTCCTCCTTCTCTAATGTTTATCATTCCTCTCATTTCCGCTAATTCTCGAAAGATTCGTGCATTTGCTTCAGAATTCTCCTCTATTGGCCTCTTCAACGCAGCTTCCCTTCTTCTACGTTCTTGCATCTCCTCTCTTGCGATTCTTCGCATTCTATCATACTCTTCATTAATGTTTTCATTTGCGTGATTTTGCAAATATCTCCTTTCCAATTTGTCACAATTGTTTTGTTGCAGAGTATTTTGAAATTCTTGTTCTTCCATTTCTGTTCTCCTCATCCTTCTCATATGAATATCTGGAATTTCTTCTTCTTAATTTCTCCTTCTTCTGTGATTTATTTCTTCCTGGTTTGCCTGAACTCTGATTCGAAGATTTTGTTCGCTCCTTGTTATTTCTTCTCGTTGATTTCCAATCTTCCTCCGAATTCTATCACACCCAAGATTTTGATTGTTGCGAGCTTGTTCACGTCTTCTTACTCCATCTTCATAATTGTTTTGATGCATAGCTTGTTGTCTCTCAATTTCTTCCACGAGTTGCCGCTCTTCCTCTTGATTTTCTTCACCATTCTGATTATTTTCCCTTGGAATTGGCTCTGTTCGTAAATTCCCCATATTTTGTTCATGATTTGGCACTAGAATGAAACGATTCTCTCGATTTCTTTCAACTTGATTCTGTGCTTGTTCTTGTATCTCATTTTCACTATTGATTGTTGGCGAATTTTTTTCTTCTCTTCTTGGTCTAGCATTTGATCTTACAACACTTTGAGATTTCCTCCTTTGTAACATCTCATTTTCCCTTCTCAATTCTTGATTATGTCTTGTTAGATTGGCACGTTCTTCAGCTTCAAACCTTCGTTCTTCTTGAATTTCTTGTCTCAATGTTTCTAACATCTCCCTTTATCTTTCACGAGTTGTTCCTCCCATAAATCTCCCATTTTCTCTAATTTGTGGTTCTCTGTATGTTTCTGCTGGTGTATCAGTTCTCCAAGTGTGTATACTCACTCGATCATGATATTCTGTTTGTTGAATTTGATTTCTTTGATTATTCCTTCTCCTACTAGGTTCTCCTGTTACATTTGCTTCTCCACCTGCAAGCCTTACACTTCTTCTTACTGCAGTCAATGGTTCTGATGTATTTCTTCTTCTAGCCATTTCAGATTTTCAAAACTCCCTAGAATTTTTGCTAGAACAATCTTCAAATCCCTGTTTCTAGCGCCAATTATGTAGTTGCAGAATATCCTAAAACTACACCCTCAGTAGAATTAGTAAACTTAAGAAGTTCATGATGATGAATAACAATTTTCTTATTAATGCTCTAAATTAATCACAAGAAATATCTAAATGGAACTAGAATAGTTACAACTTTCTCTATTCTCTCTCCTTTAATATTTTTTCACACTCACTCAAAAGAACCTCCTGAATTTTACATTTGAACTACTATTTATAGTGAAATCTTTACAACTGTAATAACTTACGAAGCATCGTAACTTATGATCGCAAGTTTATTTTATCTCGCAAACTTTCCATTCTTCTCCCACGTATCTTCTATCATCGTGTTATTTTGAGACACTTTCCTTTTATAAACATTGTTATATTCGCAACCCAACTTCTTGCGATATTCGGTACCTACAAATATCCTTAGGTATAGATAAATCTCCTTCTGTTTTAACCGGAGGATCATAGTCATTAACAACACATACCCATGTTTGAAAATCACGAGCTTGAAGAAAAGCACGCATAGCGATTTTCGACCATAAGTAGTTTGAGCCATTGAAGACTGGTAGTACGTTTATGTAGACATAATTCCTGTCCATAGAGTCAGATAACTTATAAACATAGACTTATGAGGTCTTTAAACATGTTTTCCTGCTCCGATACTAATTGAAAAAGCGGGGGTCTAACAACCACACCCAATATTTTTCTTAGCAATCTGTATGGGCTAACTCCAATATACTTCCAAGTGAATCAACTAGACAGTCAGACTCAATCTTAAGAAAGTATATCAAAGATTTATATCTCAATCTCTTAATTCAATCCTCACTCAAACAAATAAAAATTTGCGAGCCTGATTGTTTGCAAGAAAAATAACTTGAACGGTACCAAAGACCAATGTTCAAGGATCAATCAATTTCAATCAAAACCAAAGGTTGGATTTACCAATTGATCGATTCAACGCACAACATGTGATATTTCAATTATACAATAACATATAATGCAGAAAAAAAATAACACAGACACCAGAAGTTTTGTTAACGAGAAAACCGCAAATGCTAAAAAAACCCGGGATCTAGTCCATATTGAAAAACACTGTATTTATCCGCTACAGACACTAGCCTACTACAAACTAACTTCAGTCTGGACTGTAGTTGAACCCCAATCAATCTTACACTGATCCAAGGTAAAGTTTCGCTCCTTACGTATCTGATCCCAGCAGGATACTACGGACTTGATTCACGTAGTTGATCTCACTGAAAACTAAAAGTTGATACGACCCAAAGTCAAGACTTTAATAAACAAATTTGTCTCACACAGAATAGTCTACAGGAATAGATAAATCTGTCTCCCACAGAAATACCTACGAGTTTTGTTCCATCTTTTGATAAATCAAGGTGTACAGGAACCAATTAAAATATCGGACTTATATTCCCGAAGAACAACCTAGAAATATCAATCACATCAAAATAATCTTAATCGACTGGCGAAACAAGATATTGTGGAATCACAAACGATGAGCCGAAGGTGTTTGTGACTACTTTTCTATATTTTCTATCGGAGATATAAATCTGAAGCTAATCTTATGATTGTACTCAATCACGATAGAAATATCAAGATCAGATCATGCAACTACAGAGAAAATAGTTGGATTTAGCTTTATAATCCCAATGAAGTCTTTAAGTCGTTAACCTACAGGGTCTCGAGAGAAACCTTAGGTTAAAGGAGAATCGACTCTAGCTTACACAACTGGTATCACACAGGAGGTATGGGTATTAGGTTTCCCATTTCCTAGAGTTCACCTTTATATAGTCTCCAAATCAGGGTTTGCAATCTAAGTTATCTTGACAACAAAGCATTCAATATTCACCATTAGATGAAAACCTGATTAAATTCAAGCTTGAAAAAGCGGGGGTCTAACAACCACACCCAATATTTCGATTAGCAATCTGTATGGACTAACTTCAATATACTTTCAAGAGAATCAACTAGACTCAATCTTAATAAATTATATCCAAGAGTTATATCTCTCTTTATTGATTTAATTCTTAGTCAAGCAAATAGAAATCTGCGAGTCTAATTGAATACAAGAGAAAACACTTGAACGGTACCAAAGACCAATGTTCAATGTTCAAGGATCAATCAATTTCCATTCAACAACCAAAGGTTGAATTTCACAAGTTATCAATACAACGACAACCAGTGATATTTCAATTATATAACAAAATATAATGCTAAAAATAAATAACACAGACACCAAAAGTTTCGTTAACGAGGAAACCGCAAATGCAGAAAAACCCCGGGACCTATTCCAGGTTGAACACACACTGTATTAAGCCACTACAGACACTGGCTTACTACAAACTAACTTCGGTCAGGACTATAGTTGAACCCCAATCAATCTCACACTGATCCAAGGTACAGTTTCGCTCCTTACATCTCTGATCCGAGCATGATAATATGCACTTGATTCCCTTAGCTGATCTTACCCACAACTAAGAGTTGTTACGACCCAAAGTCGAAGACTTTAATAAACAAGTTTGTATCACACAGAAAAATTTATGGTAATAGATAAATCTGTCTCCCACAGAAATATCTACGAGTTTTGTTCTGTCTTTTGATAAATCAGGGTGAACAGGAACCAATTGATAACCCGGACTTATATTCCCGAAGAACAGTCTAGTATTATCAATCACCTCACAATAATCTTAATCGACGCGGCGAAAGAAGATATTGTGGAATCACAAACGATGAGACGAAGATGTTTGTGATTACTTTTATATCTTTCCTATTGGAGATATCAATCTCAATCCAAGCGTAACTATTGTACTCAATACGATAGAAATAAAAAGTCGTTAACGTACAGGGTCTCGGTAGAAACCTAAGGTTAAAGGATAATCGAATATAGCTAATACAACTAGTATCACACAAGAGGTTTGGCGATTAGGTTTCCCAGTTGCTAGAGTTCACCCTTATATAGTCTTTCAAATCAGGGTTTGCAATCAATGTTAACTTAGTAACAAAGCATTCAATATTCACCATTAGATGAAAACCTGATTAGATTCAAGATAATATCTTTCAACCGTTAGATCGAAAACTTAGCTTGTTACACACAAATGAAATGCACGTTTTAGGTTTGTGTAACCGTACCCAAACATGTACATTCGTTGGTTCAACAATAGTTAACCAAAACGTTAGTCATATGATCACTTTCATATTAACCATATTCTCATTTACCATAACTAGTTCAAATGAACTAGTTAGAGAGTTGTTCAATTGCTTAGATCTTATAGTAGACACAATCGAAGCAAAAACGATTTGATTCACTCGAATCGATTCATGAACTTTATAGCCACAGTTTGAAACTTGCATTCCTTAATTAATATAAGTATAAGTTCACGAATAATCATTTTTAGAAAATAACCAACCTAAGTACGCGGACTTAAGTACAAAGAATAAGTTTGTAAAAGTTTACAAACTCCAGCATATTTTCTCGGGAAGAGAACCTCCGACAGTACGTGGACTGGGTTCGCGGACTCTGTTCTGGTTTTCCTAAGAATCAAAGTACAAATACTTTGGTTCAAGGAATAAGGACTTATACATATATGTTTTTCCACACAATGCTTATATCCCACAATGGTTATATAATCTAAACTCTTATTTCAATCATTAAAACATTCTTAGAGGACATTATATAGTTGTTATTCACAAACCATTTTTTGTCAAAGCCATTTTAAAGTAATTGAAACATAACATGACTTTCGTCACTAGGTAAAGATAAACTTTGCCAAAGTGAAATCTTACCAACACATATTTCGATAAATAGATAAGCGAGATAAACTCGGCTCGAAATAGCAAATGTGTATAATCAAAGTCTATATAGCAAAACGACGTTTGTCTCAGTATAAGATATAAAGTAAATAAACTTTTGAGTGATAGATAAGTTGAAGTCTCCACATACATTTTAGTCGATGAAGTTCCACCAGTTCCATGAGTAGTCTTTCATCTTGTATGATGATCGCCATGGAGTTCTTGAGCTCAACTACACTTTCTATCCTAGTCCGAGACTTAGCTATAGTAGACTAAAAATCAAGACTTATATTTTTGATCACTAACATTGACAAACATGCTTGAGATAGAACCGAATGCGAGTTCTACCGAGCAGTGCTCTAACAATCTCCCCTTTTGTCAATTTTAGTGACAAAACTATCAATACATATGGAATACAAAAATAGATAAATAAACTTTTGTAACCCTTTTTCCACATGCCTAATCTTCAACATTACTCGAAATCTTCGTCACTTACAAGTACTATAATGATTCTAAAGGTTGTAAGTTTATCATCATCGTTGTTGAAAATCTGTAGCTATAACAATGAGAAAACAAGCATTCTCAATCATTGTTATACAGTGTCATAGTATTATTATACAACAACAAAGTTCAATTGTATCAAAACTTTGACAACAATACTATGGTGATATGTATCACTCCCCCTTATTCAATACTCCATCTCACATGGAAACCACTCCCCCTTACATAGTGATCCGAAAACCATATGTATTTGTAGTGTGAACTACACATTGATTTTCCACCTTTTTGTCAATAAAATTGGCAAAGGAACGAAAATGGGATCCTAATGAAAATTTTCAAAGAGACATTTCATGACCAAAAGAAAGTACATATCAACTTTTTAGATGCAATCATATATCCGAAGTTAAATGCTTTCATCAAGGAGTTTATAAAGATACAAGATAACTCCTATAATATTTCACATCCGCACTCCCCACAAAGATTTGGCAATTAAGCACAAGTTCAATTAAGAACTCTCCCCCATAATATGTCATTCCCGAAAGAACAACAAGAGTGACCTTAATTTCATAAGAAAAGAAGGATTTGTTTCGATACATCACACTAAGAAACCTGACAGAAAATCAATCTTCGGAAACAAATGCATCATTGAAGTAAACACTTACTGCAGTTTCAAACTCAATTTCCCAAAATATCGACATAAGCACATGGGCAAGAGTCATAGAAACAAACTAATGAACCAAAATAACACGTAAGTGTTGAAATGTAGCAGTGTCTAATGGTTTTGTGAGAATATCAGCCAACTATTGTTCAGAAGGCATAAATTCCATATTTATGATACCATTTTCATAAAGATCGCGAATAAAATGGTACCTTATATCAATGTGCTTTGTTCTTGAGTGCTCAATGGGATTCTCAGTGATTCGAATCGTTCTAGAGTTATCACAAAAGATCTTTATTATTCCAATATCAATTCCATAATCAGCCAGCATTTGTTTCATCCATAGTAGTTGAGTGCAACATGAGCTAGCAACAATATATTCTGATTCACATGTAGACAGGGATTGTGAATTTTGTTTCTTGCTATGCCAAGCTACAATATTCAGACATACATAGTAGAAACCCACTGATGTACTTTTTCTGTCTTCTACACATCCTGCCCAATAATCATTTGAATAAGCAGAAAAGTTAGTATTAGTATCAAAAGTGTAAGATAGACCATACCCGATAGTGTGATTGACATATCGTATGATCCTTTTTGCATCTGCAAGATGAGATTCCTTTGGATTAGCCTAAAATCTAGCACAACAACCAACACTAAAAGAAATATCAGTCTAGTAGCTATAATATATAAAAGGCTATCAATAATAGATCGATACAATTTTTGATCCACTTTTACTCATTTCTCATCTCTATGCAGTTTACCAGTAATGGGCATAGGTGTCAATTTGGAGTTGACTTATCCAGACCGAACCTTGAGACAAGATCCTTTGCATATTTTTCTTGGGATAAGTAAATTTCATCCTTATGTTGTTGAATTTGTAATCCTAAGAAGAACTTCAATTCACCAACATTGCTCATTTAAAATTCTTTAGCAAGAGAGACTTGGAAATCCTTTGCAAGTTTCTCAGAAGTTGAACCATATATGATATCATCTACATAGACTTGATAAATGACAACATATTTCCCACTCCATTTGGCAAACAAATTTTTATCAGCACAGCCTCTTGAAAAACCCTTCCTAATAAGAGGAGTGGTAAGTTTTTCGAACCAGGATCTAGGTGCTTGTTTTAACCCATTGTTGATGGTGGTTTTTAGCTTAGGGTTAAAATCGTAAAACCCTATTCATACAGTGACGTCACAGAACTTGAGTAATAATGTATCCACTAAGTGAATTTATTGAACCCTTTAATATGTCTGCGAAAAAATTACCAGGGTACCTTTTTTTTTACTAATTAGGGTTTCGATAGTCCAAACCCTAATTCTCATACCACACATGCCAATGGAAAACCATGCCAACCACGTCTCTGTGCCAAGGCATGCCAACCATGCCAGCCGCACCACCGTGCCAATTGAAAACCATGCCAGCCACGTCTCCGCGCCAAGGAATGCTAACCATGCCAGCCGCACCACCGTGCCAATGGAAAACCAGGCCAGCCACGTCTCCACGCCGAGGCATGCCAACCGTGCTAGCCACGCCACCATGCCAATGGAAAACCATTCCAGCCACGGCTTTCCCGCCGAGGCATGCCAACCGTGCTAGCCGTGCCACTGTGGCAATGTCAAACCATACCAGCCACGTCTCCACGCCAAGGCATGCCGACCATGCCAGCCGCGCCACCGTGCCAATGGCAAACCATGCCAGCCATGTCTCCGCACCACCGTGCCAATGGAAAACCATGCCAGCCACGTCTTCGTGCCTAAAACATGCACGATCATGCCAACCATGCCACCATGCCAATGACTACCAGCATCCCTCTTGAATTCTTCCTGAGTTTTACTTTCGAGATGTTTTCCCCTACCTAACAAGCTCAAAACCTAAGTATTCCCATCATGGGAGATAGAAATTCTTTTCCGTACAGAATGGAGGGGCGGACCATCAAAATCTGAGTCTGTATGATAATTCTACATCGATTCTAGTAAAGGGCGCTAATTAGGGTTTCAGCATACCAAACCCTAATTTAGACAAAGCTGCAAACACTTCCCTTCCAAGCCGCAATCGCTTCCCTTCCAAGCCGCACACTTCTAGTGGCTCCATTCTAAGTTAAAGCCATGCCGGCCATGATTTCACCAAACGAAGGGTTGCAATGATCAACGGCCACCCTTCCATCCAAGATGCAGATCTTAGCCGTCCAAGGTCACTAGCTAACTCATGGCCACCTTTGGCCCAATGCTAAAATCCTAGCATGGCCACGCTAAAATCCTAGCCTAGTCACGCCAAAATCCTAGCCTGGCCATGACAAAATCCTAACCTGGCCACGCAAAAATCCTAGCCTGTTCACGCAAAAATCCTATCATGTCCACGCCAAAATCCTAGCATGTCCACGCCTTCATTCCCCTAGCCGCCAAACGGAGGGTTGCAACAATCAACAACTGCCTTTCCATCTGAGATGAAGACCTCAGCCATCCAAGTCTGCCACCGAACTAAAAGACTTCTAGCGACCTTTTGACGACAACGCATATCCTTTCGTCACGACACCAACCTGGCCACTACGCCTATCCTTTGGTAATGACCACTTGGCTACGACACCTATCCTTTGGTCACGACACCAACCTGTCTACGATGCCTATCCTTTGGTCACGATACCAACCTGTCTACGACGCATATCCTTTGGTTATGGCACCAACTTGGCTACGACGCATATCCTTTGGTCACGACACCAACCTGGCTACAAATGCCAAATCCTTTGGCCACGACACATAGATACATGTTTTTCACGAAAACACTCGAGACATTAACGTATATCACAAATTGGGGGATGCTCATTGGGTATTGGTTTGGCGGTTTACAGTGTGCGGCATACACTACGCCTTTTATAAGAAAGTGTCATAAGGATGAGGCAATTAGTGAATACAGGGAGTAATGGTAAAACGCTTTCTTTTATGGAATATCAATTCCAGGCGTTACCGGTTACAACCTCCTCCCATTTACTCACCCGTTTTTCATTTATTAA
Source organism: Papaver bracteatum (assembly GCA_023529315.1). NCBI lineage: Eukaryota > Viridiplantae > Streptophyta > Magnoliopsida > Ranunculales > Papaveraceae > Papaver > Papaver bracteatum. The sequence goes on from JAJJWX010004567.1 coordinate 415,743, forward strand.
TGAGACCAGAGTACGTTTCACTTCGACTTGTATAAATAGGCATTACATACTTCCACCAAACATAAAGTTCAGGTCAGGAACATACAACACTCAGGAAATATTTGCTAGATCTTCATCTGCTAGCTTCCCACTTTCTGATACAAGTCGTAAAAAAATTACTCTTCCAGAATCAAATACTCTGGTCTCAACACTTTCTTCGCTTCCCTCCCCAAAACCAATCCTTCTCCTTCACTTTGTGACCGAAGCAAGTCTAGAACGGCCATTTCTTTGTTTAGGCCGGATTTGTACAGATTTATCTCTCGAATCTAAAGTACTCCTTGTAGTACATTATTTAGGTTTTAAATTCGTTTCTCACCCACACATTCAAAATTACCAAAATCAGTAGAAACCGTTTTCACCCTCAAACAATCAACGACCACAGTGGGAGATTGGTCTTTCGGTTACAATGTCAATTCTCAATCCTCGATCTCATACATTGACCCAGACGTCAGGACGGTAGAGGAAAATGATCCGCTCAGGGATCGACGACATAGCTAACGGACGACTCGATATCCGCTCAGGGATCGACGACTCAGTTACAAGACGACCCGATTACCAGTCATGACACGACAAGGGGCGACTGGGAACTTCCCAGAGGTTAAAATCAAATGATCCACCCAGGGATCAACAACTCGATTATCAGGTGACTCAGGGACGACTAGGGACTTTCAACAATCACGTTGCTTCTCACAAAACTCGGACTTGCACCTGAATCAATTTTCTTTAGCATATCCAAAAAACCGAGTAAGTCTCTCCTAGAAAAAAAATACATGGTTTACTATTTCAAGTTTTCCTGGGAATGATAAAACCGATAGCCATGTTATGTTTCATCCCATGTCATCTACCGACACACAATGTTGACGGTTCCATATCTTCCCTAGGATGTTTGTGTCACTTACAATCATAACCAAAAATGGCATCATCCTAAAACAGTTCATCCCGAATAATAATCCAAAACCCTCATAGGTAAAACTTGTCTATCAACCCAAAAATCTAGAAAATCAAAACCATAAGCCAGGTGTTTCATTTTCCTTTCAAAAAAAAAAATGAAACAAAAGAATTTTAGAAGACAAAAGTGCATTCAAAGGAAGCCATTCAACGATGTTTTGCTCTTCTCGAAGAAGACGTCCTTCGTCATTTGGAGGACTGCCTGTTTTAGCTCCAACTCTTTGGACAGCCTTTCAACCTCCGCTTCTTGTTGTTTGACCCCGTCTGCAGAAGGACCTTCGGTCACCTCGGCATGAAAATTTTGGATCTCAGAAAAAACCTAACGCCCAGTTCTTCGTGGAATCAGTCACCTACCCGTACGTACCTACTTTGTATAATAACTATTACCAATCACTATTCATGGGGTAGATGATGCTACTACGATGATATTCGAAGATAAGAACAATATTTCTATAGATTTATAGAAGGCATACATATGGCTAGGGTTTGCACCAACACAAGAAAGACAAGAAAACAAATTGAAAGAGAAACGCTAAAGTACACACCTGGAATATGCTTGTCCACTTTAGTGCTACCGCACCACTCTAAGCCAACGCCGTGCCAAGCCAGCGCCTTGCCAAACTAGCACCCATGCTAAGCCATCGTCCATGCCAAGGTAGTGCCCATTCCAAGCCGATCCAGCGCTAATAGCTTGCATCTTTCCATCGCTAACAGCTTGCATCTTCCCTGCACCAGCATCTTGTATCCTTCCAGCGTTGCTCTTGAACGCTCAGTAGAAGGGAATTAGCAATCCAATTTCATCACACGTAGAGATCAGGAATGACTTCTCCAAAATCGAGGCAAGGATATCACCAAACCCCCTGAGTTCACAAAGACTCTCTTCCTGTCAGAGATGATCGTGCAGTCTATGATGAAACATTTATGAGAGATTCTATATTTTCCCAAGGTGCAACGTCAAGATATATTTGCATCCCTTAACCGCGCTACGTCAGGAAAGAATATATTTCCAGTCAGGAAGTCGTTCCCAAATCCCTACCTCCATTGGAAAGAACGATAGATAGAACTGGGGACTCCTAACCAATGTTCGCTTGAAGGGTGTCCAGTTTGATAGCACACTGATTAACGCAGCCTCCCCTCTTAAACGTCCTCTAGCAGCGGCTCCGCTTCAACGTTCGCTTCAACGGCCGCTCTGCTTTAACGTTCTCTCCAGCAGCCGCTCCACTTTAAAGTTCGCTCCAGCAGCCGCTCCGCTTCAGCATTCTCTCCATAAGATGCTCCAGGATCCGAAGCCGAAGCTTCAGTGTTTGGATTCTTAAGTTTCAACATCCTCTCCAAGAGCCGAAGCCGTTTCAATGCCGCTTTTTCCTGCTAAGGATCACACCGTGGACGCCACTCCTTCCTACAAAGGGTCGTACCACCACGCTTACCATGTTAAGGATCATGATCGCAGCCAGCCAATCTTCATAGTCATGACCGCCTTTTAATCCATCCCGCTAAAACTCATGATCATGGACAGTTTGCTTGATTACACATCCAAACAATCCTTTTACTTCTATGGATGCCCATATAATTCCAACCATCCTACTTTGTTACCACGACAATGTAGTCTCTTCTGATTATATCTGCTGCCAATAACTATTGCCACTCATTTGTTGATACCAGCTAGAGCTTCACCACAGTAGCAATCGCTACAAAGATGAAAACATATAAACCATACTTTGGGACTGAGAATATATACGGAATTCCTTCACGGTCAAAGCTCAGAAAACACGGTCAACCAAAAGGTCATAGTCACGATGAGGTCATTCAATTTTCAAGGGTACATCGTAATAATATCATCACCTCTCTGTCTAGAAGATGCCTGCAACACTTTACACGGACACGGTGGATCCTAGGCCTGGTTAGAAGAAACAATTTCAAAAACTAAAGAAAGTGTGACAGGGGACTGCTCATCGCAGTCCATCCCGATGACCATCAAAGATTCATGAGATAACCCCAAAGACACGGCTGAAACATTTTCCTGAAGAAGCATAGGGAGCCACGATAAACAACATAACTCTATCATTTTTACAAATTTACTATCTAGAGTATTTCATCCATGTGATATTCTGAGCATCCCAGCGTCACATCCAGAAGAGTACAATAAGCTTGTATCAAATCCCGAGGACGTGGATTCAAGGCGATGCAATGAAAGTAGGCTACACATGGGGACTACCAGCACGGGGTGATTTCACCCCCCCCCCTCAACCAGGTTATTTCTGATTTCAATATCATCACTGTCGAAGTTTTATAGGCCGCAAAAATTTCTCAACACAAATCCGTACATGTGCATCGAAGACTCCAAAAGCACGCCACAGAGATACATTCACATGTTCGGCCGTGCCATCGGATCTAACAGAAATATAACTGGGGACTGCTCACCACATCCCATTCCATATGATAGTCCAAGATTTAGAAGATGGTTCAAAGGATGTCTCTTGGAACAAAGTCCTTGAAGACTTGACAGCAGCACGTCGGCAACGAAATGTCTCCCAACTCATCTATTTCATCTAGTGGCTCCAGAAGATTTCGACCATACAAGCATCCACAACATACTTCCATCGCGATTAGAAGGTCCAGGCACTGAAAAACCTAAAATCAAGGATGGACCGACAACGCAACCATATCTATCCGTCCAAAGAATGCAATGGATTTTGGTAAATTTTGGAATCCACTGGAGAGACACTGCAGACGAAAGCGTGAATCCAAACGAGCAACGGAAGAGGGTCGATACCTATTTTCATGCGGACTGAGTTTCTAGAGTTTGAACAGAATGAAGACTCTTTCTTGCTCCATGAACGGGAATATATGACTGGGCGCGACTATACCGCCTCGGGCCCGCAACTTCCCTCATGAATTCTTCCTGAGTTTCACTGTCGGGCCGTTTTCACCTCCTAAACTATCTCAAAACCTAAATATTCCCACGTTAGAAGATCGGAAATTATTTTCCGATTAAAATGGAGGGGCGGACCGTCAAAATCCGAGTTGATACGAGAATTCTACAACGATTCTAGTAAGGTGCGCTAATTAGGGGTTCGACATGCTAAACCCTAATTTAGACAAAGTTTCATTATCCCACGGAACCGAAGCAAGTTTTAATCTTCCCGAAGCCGTCTCCACCTTCCCACGGAAATGAAGTAAGTTGTTATCTTCCCGAAGCCAATGCGCACGCCATGCCAGGCCAACAGATCAGAGCCTAAGCCAAATTTATGCTAGCATCTCCCATTCCAAGTCGACCAATGCCGACGGCTCGTTCCAATCCAATCCAACTCTCACGGCTCCAAGTCCAAGCCAACCAGTGCTAGAAGCTTACTTTCACACCAAATCTACACTATAGGCTCTGTTCTAGCCTAACCTGCAGTACCACGAGCAGAATTTACGCAAAGCCGCCAGATACGGGGATCACAGATTCTCCTTACTTCCCGAAAAAGGTAAGACGGATCTTCCTGACCATCTTTCATGATTTACGTTTCGATTCTGTCCTTATCTGTCACCATCTTATGCTTACCTCACAACAATGCCCCTGTTCCGAGATAAGCAAGGGACTTAATGTTGATGGTAGTTTTTAGCTAGGGTTAAAATCGTAAAACCCTAGTTAGACAGTGACGTCACAAAACTTGAGTAATAATGTCTCCACTAAGCGCATTTATTGAACCCTTTAATATGTCTACGAGAAAATTACAAGGGTACCTTTTTTTTACTAATTAGGGTTTCGATAGTCCAAACCCTAATTCCCACACTACACGTGCCAATGGAAAACCATGCCAGCCACGTTTCTGTGCCAAGGAATGCCAACCATGCCAGCCTCACCACCGTGCCAATGGAAAACCATGCCATCCACGTCTCCACGCCAAGGCATACCAACCATGCTAACCGCACCACAATGCCAATGGAAAACCATGTCAGCCACATCTCTGCACCGAGGCATGCCAACTGTGCCAACCGCACCACCGTTCCAATGGAAAACCATGTCAGCCACGTCTCCGCGCCAAGGCATGCCGACCATGCCAGCCGCTCCACCGTGCCAATGGAAAGCCTTGCCAGCCACATCTCCGCGCCAAGGCATGCGACCATGCCAGCCACACCACCGTGCCAATGGAAAACCATTCCAGCTACGTCTTCTTGCCTAAAACATGCACGAGCTTGCTAACCATGCCACCATGTCGCTGGCTACCAGCATCCCTCTTGAATTCTTCCTGAGTTTTACTTTCTGGATGTTTTCATCTCCCGAAAGAGCTCAAAACCTAAATATTTTTGCGTAAGGAGATATAAAATTATTTTTCGTACAGAATGGAGGGACGGAATATCAAAATCCGAGGCCATATGAGAATTCTACATCAATTCTATTAAAGGGAGCTAATTAGGGTTTCAACATACCAAACCCAAATTTAGACAAAGCCGTAAGTGCTTCCCTTCCAAGCCGCACACTACTAGTGGCTCCACTCCACGTTAAATCCATGCCGACCATGCTTTCACCAAACGAAAGGTTGCAACGATCAAAGGACAGCCTTCCGTCTAAGATGCAGATCTTAGCCATCCAAGGTCACCAGCTAACGCATGGCCACCTTTGGCCCAATGCTGAAATCCTAGCATGGTCACGCCAAAATCCTAGCCAGGCCACACCAAAATCCTAACCAGGCCACGCATTCATGGCGTTACCTGCCAAATGGAGGGTTGCAACAATCAACGGCTGCCTTTCCATCTGAGATGCAGATCTTACCCGTTCAAGTCCACCACCGAACTAAAAGAATTATGGCGACCTTTTGACCACGATGCCTATCCTTTGGTCATGGCACCAAACTGGCCACGACGCCTATCCTTTGGTCACGGCACCAATCTACCTACAACGCCTATCCTTTAGTCACGGTACCAACCTGGCTACGACGCCTATCCTTTGGTCAAGTCACCAACCTGGCTACGACGCCTATCCGTTGGTCACGACACCAACCTGGATACAATGCCTATCCTTTGGTCACGACACCAACCTGTCTACGATGCCTATCCTTTGGTCATGACACCAACTTTGCTACAAATGCCAAATCCTTTGGCCACGACACATGTAGCTACATGTTTTCCACGAAAACACTCGAGATATCAACGCATGTCACAAACTGGGGGATGCTGATTGGGTATTATTTTGGCGGTTTACAGCGTGCGACATACACTACGCCCTTTATAAGAAAGTGTCATAAGGATAAGGCGGTTAGTAAATACTGGGAGTAATGATGAAACGCTTTCTTTTATGGAACATCAATTCCAGGCATTACCGGTTACCACCTCCTCCCATTTACTCACCCGTTTTCCATTTCTTAATGTGACCATAGTACGTTTCACTTCAACTTGTATAAATATACATTACCTATTTCCATCGAATAACAAGTTCAGGTCAGAAAAATACAACACTCAGAAAACATTTCTATCTCTCCATATGCTAGCTTCCCACTTTCTGATACAAGTCGTAAAACAATTACTCTTCCAGAATCAACTATTCTGGTCTCAACACTTTCTTCTCTTCCCTCCCAAAACCAACCCTTCTCCTTCACTTTGTGACCGATGCAAGTATGGAATGGCCATTTCTTGGTTTAGGCCGGATTTGTACAGATTGATCTCTCGAATCTAAAGTACTCCCATGCAGTATATTTTTTAGGGATTAAATTCGTTTATCACCCACACACCCGAAACTACCAAAATTAGAAGAAACCGTTATCACCCTTAAACACCCATATAATGCCTTATTGAGCTTATGAACATGATCTGGGAAATCAGGGTTTTCAAAACCCTTAGGTTGAGCGACATAGACTTCCTCCTTTAGAATTCCGTTTAGGAATGCGGATTTTATATCCATTTGGAACAGCTTAACCTTAAGAAAACAATAATGAGCTAATAAAAGTAGAATGGACTCAAGGCATGCCATAGGAGCAAAGGTTTCATCAAAGTCGACACCTTAATCTATGAATATCCTTGAGCGATAAGTCTGGGTTTATTTATGACAATTATGCCGAATCCATCAGACTTATTCTTGAATATCCATTTTGTACCAACAATATTAATATTGGAGGGACAAGGTACAAGTTCCCATACGTCTTGTCTTTGAAATTTATTTAACTCTTCATGCATTGCATTCACCCAAAAGGGATCGCTAAGAGCTTCATCAATTTTTCTTGGTTATACTTGTGAAAGATAACAACCAAAATTGCAAATATTTTGAAGTTGTCCTCTTGTCTTAGCTGTAGAATCTCTTCCTCCAATAATACTGTTGGGATCATGATTCCTTTGAACCCAGAGGCATCGTGGAGGGACACGTTCTTATTCGTCAGGAGAAGCCTAATCAGTGCTCTTCTCCTCGTTACTAGAAATATCAGGATCAGTAATGGTTGGGATAACTTCAACTGAATCTAAGATTTCTTTGACTTTCTTAATTATCTCAGTTGGAGGCAATTCAGTAGGAGGATTATCATGATGAAAATTAATAATATCATCGATGATAAATTTAGCAGATTCCATCATGACCTAGGTTCTGAGATTAAATACTCGAAAACCACGGCTATTAGAAACATAGGCAAGGAAGATACATTCATCACTTTTGGTATCAAACTTCCCTCCATGTTCTCGATCTTTTAGAATGTAGCACTTACTTCCGAACACTCTGAGATAGTGCAAGTTGGGTTTTCTTCCGTACCACAACTTATAAGGAGTGTTTAGGGTTTTAGACCGTAGCTAAACACGGTAGATCAAATAGCATGCTGTAAAGACAACTTCTCCCCAAAATCTTAATGGTGAGTTTTTGTTATGGAGCATTACCCTGGCTATTTCCTGGATGTTCCTATTTTTTCTTTCTGCAACTCCATTAGCTTGAGGAGTGATGGGTGGTGAATATTGTTGAATAATCCCTAGTTTGTCACAAAATTCAAACACCTTAGTGTCTTTGAATTCAGTTCCACGGTCACTTTTAATTTTCTTTAGTTTGCGACCTTGTTCGTTCTGGATTCTTTTAACAATAATCTTGAATTTATCAAGGGTTTCATTCTTATGAGATAGAAATGCAACCCAAGTGAACCTGGTGTAATCATCTACCCTAACTAAAGCATACTTGTTAGTGGTGAAAGATAGTACCAAACACTCAAAATGATCAAACTATTGAAGACAAACAAGTATGAATATTCTTTGAACTTTTGATCTATCAACAAAATATTAAAACTCCTAATAGAAGCAATGACTTCTTCTAATGTTGTCTCCGCTGTAAAATTCCAATATCTAACATAACAATCCTTAATCCAAGGAAATATTTCTTCAGCTGCGAAATGCAAAAACCTCTTATAGTAACATATTATTTCATCGATTTTTGCCGCTGTAAGGTTCAAATAGCTTGTAACATAGGGACTGAAAACGGTTACAACTTTATGATATGCAACATAGAAAAGCATTACAGCATAACATAAGATTAGAGTCACATACAATAAAAGTGTAGAGATCAAGACATGAGGCAGAATTCAAGTTTCTCGACCAAATGTACGTGCTCGTCTATCACATACCTTCGTAAGTAAAATCAAAACCAGGCCCCAAAGAGATTAGTGTGATAAGCGACAGCAATTATAAGTTTTAATTTTATAGATACTTAATTAGGATCATTGAACTTCATGATAATTGTAGTACCAGAATATCGCTACAACACTATTCCTGCGATATTAACAACGTTTCTGCGAGCGTCACTGACGATTCTTCAACAACGCTTCACGAGCGTTGCATAACAATTAAAAGAAACTGACGATGGAAGAAGTAAAAGAAGAATGTGTTGATCCTGCGATGGCCATCATTCTTGCGATAGGGAATATTATAGCGATCGCGATGAAATCGCAGAAAAAATCCGAAATAGGAGGAAAACTTAGCTGCCATCCATTATGGAAATCCCTATATAAAGGGCACGATAGATCCAGAAAAGGATGATGCAATTTTGAGAGTTGAGAGAATTTTGAGGAGAGAGAAATTCCAGAAATAAAGTTGTACTTCTGAGTTTTAATATCTCTTGTAAATCTTCCTGAAGGTGAATTAATAAAAGTGTTGTTGTTTATTCACAATTATGACTTAGTTTTCATAGATTTTTGAAAAGGGTGTAGTGTAGGAAATCCTGCAACTACATTTTGGCGCCCAGAAACAGGGAGAATCAGTCTAAGAAATCTCAAATTGCAACTTGAAGATTTGAAAAAATTGTTAGAATTGGAGAAATGGCTAGAAGGAGAAGAAATACATCAGAACCACCAACAACTGTGAGGAGGAGTAAAAGACTTGCAGGTGAAGGAACAGGTGAATTAGAAGAATCTTTAAGAATAAGATCAGGAAGAAATAGAACAAGAAATGAAGTATAAAATTCAAATCAACTGCCGAATCAACAAGCACAATTGCAAAATAGGGATGTGGATTATGATAGAGTGAGCGTACACACTTGGAGGTCGGATTCAATGGAAGAAGCAGAAAATCGACAATTAAGAAATGGAGAAGAAGGAGAAAGAAATCAAAGAATGGCTGGAGGATTAGTTCACCTGGGATGTGAAAATGGGATAGTAGATGATCTGAGGCAAAGAACACAGGAAGAAAGGAGATTAGAGGCGGAGGAACGTGCGAATCTAACAAGACAAAATCATGAACTAAGAATGGAGAATTTGAGGTTACAAAGAAGGAGGTCAAGAAGTACTGTAAGATCAAATTCAAGATCATTTAGGGATTAACCAAGGCGAAATTCCCCAATGAGAAATGTTAGAGAAGAAGTGCAAAATTTAAATGGAGAGCAACGTCATAGAGAAGAAGAGATAATTGGCGATCGTTATAATCTGCGTGACAATAGAAATCAAGAGGGAAGAAACAACCAAATTGAAGAAGAGAATCCATAGGAAGGTAGGAGGATATTGCATGGTCAAGAGAATCAAAGGAATCAAAGAATAATTGAAGAAGAAATTGAAAGATACTATACTGAACAAGCACGCATGGATTGCGAGAGAGAAAGATTAAGAGCAGAAGTAGAAGAGCAAGAATTTCGAGAGGCAGTACGACAAAATATCCATGAAAATATAGAAAGAAGACGTACACAAAATCGCTATAATTATAATATTCAAGAGGAGTATGATAGGATACAAAGGATAATAGAGAGACAGCGAAGATAAATGAAGAAATTCGCAGAGAAGAAGATAGGCAACGTCGATTTCAAGAGGATGGTGAAAGAGAAAATCGCAGAGAAAGACAGGATGATGATGAAGAAGGAGATACGCAAAATCTCGCAAGACAAGAAAGACAAGAACGCAGAAGAAGGGAAGCTGCATTAAAAAGGCCAATGGAACAAAACTCAGTTGAGAATGAGCAAATTCTGAGAGAGTTAGCAGAAATGCGAGGAATGATAAGCAATAGAAGAGAAGGAGGTAGAAGGCATCTTGATCAAGCTATTGAAGAAGCTGCGAGGACTCCATTTACTCAAGAAGTACAGTTAAGAGGAATACCTCCAAAATGCAATTTACCAGAATTTTTGATGGGACTACTTGTGTCGTTCAACACGTTAAAGCTTATGTTAGATATATGCTACAGTGGGAGAATCATGATGCTGTGTTATGCAAGTATTTTGCATCTATCTTAACTGGCGAGGCGTTGAAATGGTTTGAGGGATTACCATAAAATACTATAACTTCTTTTGATCATTTACAAGCTACATTCTTAGGAGCGTACATCAGAAACAATTCATCGCGGCCGGGTATTGAAGATGTGTTTGGGCTAAAACAGAGAGTTGGCGAGAGTCTGAAGCATTTAACTATAAGATGGAAGTCAATATGCAGTGAAATGGCTGGAAGAGTGGATGAAAGATACCTGATCTCATCCTTCATTAATGCAATGTTTGCGACTAATTTGCTGTACATTCAAATTTTCAGAATCTAAAATACAATTACCATGACAGAATTGCGAGAGCTACAGGAAGAATATATTGCTTTGGAGGAGAAACAAAATGAGATGGAATCATATCCAATTGTGAACACCAGCTCTCTAGCGGAAAGTGGAAGTTTGCTTCCTAAAATGATAAATAATGTGGCGAGCACCTCGCAGACACAACAAGAGAAAGTGGTGATTGATAACCAGCAGAAATTAGTAGCGATGGGCAGTCGAGATCAGGAAGAATATGAAAGGGAGAAGAATTATTATAATCGCGGTGGTAATAATAAGCTTCAAAGACTCGATCAACCTCAAGAAACTTATGGTGGACAAAGGCAGAATAATTTTAAAGGACAAGGTAATCAGAGGATAATCTGGGAAGAAATTAAGATGCCCACTCTCAATACTAGCATAGAAAAGATTTGGGAAGCTATCATTTTAATGGAAAATATACCCTCTCCGTGGAACATGGGAAAATAACCCCATCCAAACAATTGAAGTCAAGAATTTTGTCCTTATCATCATTTTCATGGTCACAAAGTAAACGATTGTAGGAATGTGAAGAGAATAATCTTGAGGATGATTGATCAGGGAAAGTTAAATCATTTTCTAGTAGGACATCCACAATCTCAACAATTACCGCCAGCACCAGAAACTCGCAGAGTGAATGATGTAAAAGGATCAGAAACATTCGTAATATAAGTTGGAGCCAAAGCAAATAATTTTTTTTGTAATTCTATTGTACATTCACGCAGAACTATAGAGGACTTCCATGAAAATATCTTAAGCATGGTCTTCGCGAGAGACACAGATGGAAGAGAGATATTGAATATCGCGAGATCCTCGCCATTAGAGGAGTGGCAGAAGCAAACTCTATCTTTTACTGCGCAAGATGTACCTGAGGTTGGCGAGCAGCACGATAATCCATTGGTCGTACGATTAGAGATTAATCCAAAACAAATGCAAGAAGAAGATGAAGAGAATGATAGTAAAGTTGAAGATTCTTGGGCCATCAACAGAGTCTTAATAGATACAGGGAGTTCTGTTGATATCTTATTTTATCATACCTTTAAAACCATGGGAGGAAAAGACGAAGATCTAATTCCATCAACATACAAAATCTATGGTTTTAATGGTACAGCTAACAGACCAAAGGGGGAAATTGAAATGCAGATACCGTTAAAAGGAATATCTTCAAAAATCTTATTATGTGTTGTGGACATAGAATCACCCTACAATGCCTTAATAGGACGACCCTGGTTACACGGGATATTGGGTGTAGCATCTACTTATCACCAGTGTATCAAATTTCCTCATCCAAAAGGTGTCGGAGTTATTAAAGGAGATTGGGGAGAAAGCAAGAAATGTTATGAAATCGATATGAAGTCTTGCGAAGAAAGAGCTGAAAAGAATGGCAATTGGAAGTGCAAAATTAAGCAACGACAGAAATGTGAAAGGTTAATGATTGATACAATAGAACGAAAAGAATATGTGAAAGCTGATGACGAGCATCTCGCAGAAAAAGAGACAACAGCAATACGTAGCAGAAAAGCAGAATCAGAAAATAGTAAGTAAAGAGGTAAAATAATGAACTTCAGAGAAATTTGCGAATAATTTGTTTGAAAAATATGTAATTGAACAAGATATTATGCTTGAAAGAATCGTAAAACTTTACCAAAATGATCAAAGTTATGAAATTCTATCAGAGTTACAATACTCGCGAGAAACGCGAATAAAATTTCGCAGAGACATAAGAATGGGACGAACTTTCATGGCGTGCACCCTAGTTCGCGAATAAAATTTCGCAATAGGCAAATGTAAGACCTAATAGCACGTCATAAAAGGGGTATCTCTGGACATGACTCAGCGATAAGGTTAAAGAAAACCTATCTGGGAGAGAGATCTTGGATTTCCAACTATATATGGTTATACCCTGGTTGGACGACTGAAAATCTCTTCCAAGAAGTTCAAAGTATGACCAAGGATCTGAGGTACACGATTGAGCCAAGGGTGCTCGGATCGTACGAAACTCTCTTGCCATCCTTGGTAAGTCTTAGCTACAATGCACTTGGCCTGAAAAAAACCCCACTTAGGGTGCAGTCTTGTAACTATAATCCATATATGCGTAAAGGACAAGAGGATGCGAACATAACTGGTTGTTGGCAAATCCGGATAGGGGGAGCTAGTCTTGTATGGCTGATGTGCCCTCCTTGAAGGGGCAACCAGGGGGAAGATAAGGGCGGCACCCTCCATTTGGGAGCTGATAAGTGTCTTAAGACGACAATGTCATGGGGATTTATGATCGCAAGAACATTTAGGCCTGTCATATTGTCGCGTAACGTAAATGATACAGAGGCAACAAGCCACAAGAGCAATGTTAAGATGAGATCAATAGGTTTTTACATGAAAATGTAAAGACGTCCTGCGATTTCATCGCAAGAAGACAATGTCACAAGGCTTTGATCTTGCGAGAGAACTTAGACTTGTCATATTATCGCAATATAATCAAAGAAGAAAGTTAAGGCAAGATCAATGGGTCAATACATGCAAATGTAAAGACGTCCTGCGATTTTGTCGCATAAAGGAGAAGCGTGGCAAAATAAGACCTTTAATTAGGGAGGCACAATAAGACCACAAGATTACTGCGATAATACTCGCAGATATTATAAGAATTTCGATTTCACGCAACTATTATTGACGGTAAGATCGCCAATATTAAGGTAAATTTTGAATTTTATTTAATCTTTAATCAATTTTTATATTGCAGACGAATAATAGAGGCAAGTATGGGAATGCATAAGAACGATGAAATTATTATTCATCCATCATATAAAAAGTGCATAGATACAAGCACGCAGATAATTAAAAGAATAATAATTATATTGATTGATTAACTTGAAGAAAAAGAGCTGTTTTCTGATTCTTACAGGTAGAAACAAAAGAGGCAAAAGAAATTTACAAATTAACGGCAATATTACAGAAAAAGGAGAAAGAAAAAGAAGAGCTAGTTAGATCCATCGCGATCCACCTTATCATACTTCTCTTCATCTCCATATTCTTCCCCTTTATCATTATCATCATTATTTTCTTCTCCACCAGACTTTTTACCTTCGTCATCACTATCATTTTCATCCTCATCAGAATTTTCAGCCTCACTATCAGAGATGTCAAGACTTGAAATTACTGCGGGTACTTCTTTTGCAAGATCAGGGTATACAGAAGGAGAAATTCCATGGTCATCGCAGACCAATTTAACAGAATCATTGCGAACGCCAATAAGAGATCTATTGAAGTTCGCGGTGGTGATGACAAACTGTTTCTTCAGTTGTGAATATTTGTAATTGCGAGCAGCAAGAGTGTTCGCGAGCTGATCCTTCTCTTGTTCAAGCTCCTTGATTCTTTCAAGATAACCTTTTTCAGATTCTACAAGAATATAACAACAAGTTAGAAATTTTATAAAATAGAATAATGAAAACAAGAAATTAGTGAGAAGAAGAGTAGCCAATAACCTTCTCTGTTAGAAATCATATCTCTAATTAGAGCCACCTGTTCGACTTGAAGGCTAACATTTACACCTAAATCACTTTTGGCATTGTAAAGGACCTTCGCAGCCCAGGCAAACTCATCATCGCTATTAATAAGAAGACGAGATCGAATTTGAGTCTCCCTCGCAAGAAGATCTTCATTCTCGCGGATAAGTTTATCTCTAACCTTTTGAACTTCAAGGAGAGTTTTATTAAAATCTGCTAAGGTTTTAGCTCCCTTTTTTATGGCGAGATCCTTCTCGTCAATAAGATCACTATTTTTCTGCCTTAATTTATCTATTTCTTTATTTGAATCAAAATAACGGCATCTATATTTGTCAGTCAAGCCTAAATTGAATTTGTGTTCAAGTTTTAAGAGATTAAACTTGGATCTAAGTTCATATATGGAGAGGGAGTTAATCTTATCATCTGAGAATTTACTCAAGGAATTATTAAGACTAGCGAGAAGATTATGATCATCTACAGGTTTAGGGAAAGTTTGAAAGATTATAGCCTCATCAGTAAGACCATAAATATCTGCAAGTTAAAAGTGATTGCTTGAATAAGCAGCGATAGAATAAAAGGAATCAAGAGAGAAGGGAAATCAGTCATACCATAAAGTTGTTGGTTAGATTTATCGAGATTAGCGATCTTTTGCTTATCAACGGAAGCTTCCGTCTCCATTTGCTTATTCTTCTTGCGAAGTTCAATAACTTCAGACTCTAGTTTTTCCTTATCTTGGCGAACTTTAGCTGCTTTTTCTTCAGCATTGACACATCTTTTATCTAAGTCAGAAGCAACGGCAAAAGAAGCTCTTCCAACCTGCGAAGAAAAGAAATAAATTAAAATCTAGCGATAGAGAAAATATGAACAAATTAAAGAAATGAAAACATACCAGAGCACCAAGAGAATTCAAGAGACTGGGAGTCAATGATCTTGAGATTCCTTGGAGAGAATCATTATCTACTAAGATAGGAGCATCGCAAACTTTAGCGAGAGCTTGGGATGTCTTTTCAATAACTTCATCCTCGCCATTAGAGGTCATGCTATGAGAAATATCGCTGAAAATTCTGGACAGATGAGTCATTGAGGAATCAGAAGAAGAAGAATTTCTTATTGAAGGAAAACCGCCAACATTAAACTCCTCGTCGATATCCTTATCAAGAACAACACTGGTATTCTCTGGAATATTTTGAGGAGTTGAAAAAGAAGAAGGTTGAGTTTTTAATTTCTTTAATGGAGGATCGCTAGATTCATCATTGCGAGGGGCAGAAGATCTTCCCCTAGAAGAAGTAGTAGGCTTCTCCTTTATATATTTCCCAGATGGTTCCTTTGGAGATTTCTCCTTGATTTTTGGAGGAGGAAGTGGTTCTAATTCTTCGATTTCTTGCGAGCACAGATGAAGATAAGAAATAGGGGAAACAATATATTGTTAAAAATTTTGAAGAAATATTTCTTACTTCATCTGTAAAAGATCTCAGAGCCAAGAGAATGTTGGGTTTCCTAAGAGTTTGATAGATGAGTTTCATTCTATCAATCTGAGAAAATCAAAAAGGTTAGAGAGAATATAAAGAAGACAATAAATAATAATAACATGAAAAGTTGAGAGAATATACTTCTTTAGATCTTTCAGGCCAGCTGAAGACCTAGGGTTGATATTCTGCGAGATTCGTGGGTAGTTCGCGAGAACCAGATATATAAGGACCTTCAAGACTTAATGGGAAGATGAACCACTTATCGTCGCTAGAATGACGAGGACCTTGCTTAGTAGATGTGTGAAAGTCAATATCCATCATAAGAGCATTGTCACCAGTGACCTTCTCTTTCTTCAAACGAACACCCAAACATGTACTATCCCTCTTCATAGGGACAATTCTATAGTTTACAAAAAAATTGTCCACAGTATAATCGCAAGAAACAATGGGAACATCTTTGAACAAAGGATTCTTTGGAGCCTCGGGGTAGCGAGTTCCTTTACCAGCACCACGAGAAGCATATTCAAGTAGTAATCTGATGCAATCCCCACCCAATTGGTATATTGCTCGTGAGAATCTCTCCTCAGAAATTATTTTATAAAACAGCGGAAGCTCAGGATCATAAAGAGGGATGGGAAGACCACCTTCAAGTTGTCCTAACGATACTATGACTTTCTCACTAGAACATTGGACATCAGTAAATAGTTTAAGGGAAAGTTATGATTTGGAATCTTGATCCGGAATCCGAGATAAGTTAAAACCTTTAAGTCTGAGTTTCTCACGCATTCTATTGAAGGCCTTCAAATTTTTAGCACCAGTAGCAACCATTTTGAGTATGGGAATGAAGGAAAAAGTTGAAAAGAAGAAATAAATCACAGCGTTTATAAAAGCGCAATTTGCGGAAGAACAGTAAAAATTGCAGAGAGAATATGGAGAGAAGGAAGAAGAAAGTAAAAGAGAAAAGAAGAGGAATGAGAAGAGTATTTATAGAAGAAGAAATTTCTCGAAAAGGATGAAGGCAATTAATGCAAAAAAAAGACGTGGATGGTCAGATCGCAGCGGTTACAAAAGACATGTCAAAAATTTATTGGAAGAAAGAAACTCGTGAAAACAGCTGGCGAAGGACGTAGAAACGTGTCAGAATGGGAAAGTAGAAAAGATAAGAGATCATGGCATTCTTAATTCTCATGATCTTCTCTTCTTCACAGAAAAGACATGAGAAGAGGCAAGATGTAGTACCAGAATATCGCTATAACACTATTCCTGCGATATTAACAACGTTTCTGCGAGCGTCACTGACGATTCTTCAACAACGCTTCACGAGCGTTGCAGAACAATTAAAAGAAACTGACGATGGAAGAAGTAAAAGAAGAATGTGTTGATCCTGTGATGGCCATCATTCTTGCGATAGGGAATATTATAGCGATCGCGATGAGATCACAGAACAAATTCGAAATATGAGGAAAACTTAGCTGTCATCCATTATGTAAATCCCTATATAAAGGGCACGATAGATCCAGAAAAGGATGATGCAATTTTGAGAGTTGAGAGAATTTTGAGGAGAGAGAAACTCCAGAAATAAAGTTGTACTTCTGAGTTTTAATATCTCTTGTAAATCTTCCTGAAGGTGAATTAATAAAAGTGTTGTTGTTTATTCACAATTATGACTTAGTTTTCATAGATTCTTGACAAGGGTGTAGTGTAGAAAATCCTGCAACTACAATAATCACACTATGAAATATGCAAGAATTATTAATGGAGAATACCTGGTAGCGCTAATCCATTGAAGATCATTTGGAGCACCGATAATACCTTGTGGAGGTCTTGGTTTCTCATTCTTCACATTTTACCGTTATGAATATTAAAATTATCGAACCAAATATTGATGTTTATTGTGTTCCTTTTATAGGTAGAAGGAGAACCAAGTTCCTAGGGTTTAATATTGGCATTAAATCTCGACCGTCCATCAAAGAAGCGATATTAGGAATATATAATCCCATAAAGGAAACCGGATATTTAGTATAGCAATAATCTTGATTACCAAGATTATTACATGGGCCCAAGGGAATATTTCTAGTCATACAAAAATATTCTTACATTCTCCCACTGGTCCATGTGATAATCGATTTAATGGTTAATCATAGAAAACATAAGTGCGCATAATTGCTAAACAAAATTTAATGGTTAAACATAGTACCTTGATCAAGAAAACTAGACATAAGGGTCATAGCGGTTGTGTAGTTGCAGAATAACCTACAACTACACCCTCAATAGAATTATTAAAAACTCAAGAAGTTCTTGATGATGAATGACAATTTTCTTATTAATGTTCTCAATTGATTACAAAGAAGTATCTAAATGGAATTAGAATAGTTACAACTTTCTCTATTCTCTTTCCTAAGATATTTTCTAACACTCACTAAAAGAACCTCCTGAATTTTACATTTGAACTCCTATTTATAGTAAAACTTATACAGTTGTACATGAGTTACGAAGTATCGCAACTCATACTCGCAAAATTACTTCATCCTCGCAAAATTACATATTACCCCGCGCTACTTATATCATCGTATCATTTTATATCTCTTTTCTCCTTTATTTATTACGATACTCGTGAACTATTATCTCGCGATATTCAGTACTTACATCTTGCCTCTTCTCATGTCAATTCTACGAAGAATAAATGTCATGAGAATCCCTATTCTCGTAAATTTAGTGTAGTTATTACCACCCTTCAGATTCGCAACACGTCTTTTTACTTTTCCCTTATCTTTCTGACACGTTTCTTCGTAACCGTTCTTTTCAACCGTTCACGCTTACTCGTATTAATGAATTTTTATCTTCATCAAACTCTCTTATAAATATTATCCTTTGTTTTTGCTTTTTATTCCCTTATTCATCTTCTTCACCGCTTCTGCCTCTGCAACCTCTTCTATTTTTTCTATTTTCCCTCTTATATTCAATGGCACCAAAGAAGAAAACTATTGAACAAATTAATGCTGAACTTGCTGATAGAAACCTTATTCTTTCTGAGATTGAAGGTTATGATAATAAATCTTCTCTCTGTGTGAAGCTCTTTACCAACTATGTTTGGGATGATCAGAAAGTTTTAATCTCACGAGGTCAAATCCTCGCAGGTCTTCCTCTTCCTCTTTATGATGTTAACTTTCCTTTATTCTACGAAATTATTTCCCACCCCAATTTTTCTTGTGCCATTTATCAATTGACTGGTGATTGCATTCGCCTCTTATTTGAATTCGCAAATCGTGCCGCTTTTGGGAAATCTTTATATTCAACTGATCTTAGGAAACCTGGATTTGAGAATATATAAATTGTTGCTGCGAATTATACAGTTGAGGGTTTCTTCAAAAATTACACACTAATTCCTGCGAGGAAAGAAGATCATCGTTGGGGTGTTCGTCTTCATCATAAAGCTAATATTGCAGCAGATGATCTTCTCATGCACGATATTGATTATGCTTCAGGAAATAATAAAACACCTCGTCGTTCTAATGATGAAGATTGGTATAAGTACCCTTTAATGTTATCAGGTTCTTATATTACTGGGATAGTAGAACTTCCTGCGAATCTTCGTAACCGCTATTATCAACCTTGGGTTTTTAGAAATGTATGTATTTCCACTTCCTTTATCTTTTTGTTACCCTTTAATTTCAAATGAGGTAAGAAACACTCTTGTATTTTCTAAACAATATATTGTTGCCTCTGTTTCTTATCCTTATTTGAATTTACAGGTTCCACTTCTTCCTGAGATTGTTGCGAGTGAAAATAAAAGTTCTACTTCTTCTAAAAGGCTTACTGCGAGGCAACAAACTCTTCGTTCTGCGAAGGTCTCCCAAGCTTCTGATAGTCAAGATGATTCTCTTCGAAAAGGAAAAATAAAACTTCAAGATGTTGTTTACGAGAGAAGGAAGAAGAAGATACTCTCAACCAAATCCCATTCCAACGTAATTTCTTCTAATGAGGACATTGAGGAAGATCTTGGTGATGAAGATGATAAATTTCCTGAAAAGGACTTTAGTTCAAATTCCGATACCATTTCTGACAAAGGAGATGATGATAATGATGTTGATGAAGGTGAAAATGAAGATTTCAGTATCCCAGAAACTTTTGCCTCAGCAATGGTTAGCATCTCTGAGGCTTTCCTCCATTCTTCTCGTGGATTAGGAAATTCTCCTACAGCGAATGCTCGCAAACTTATTGCGAAGGCTTGTAAAGTTCCTACTGTTATTGATAATAACTCCCTCAAAGGAATTTCAAGATTCGTCTCTCCTGCTTCATTATATGCTTTAGGCAGCATGGTAAGTTTCTTCTCTATTCCTTGTTTATTTCCTTATTTTGTTGATTTCTAACCCCTTTTTTCTTGTTTAGGTTGGAAGAGTTAGTTGTGCAGCTGCTTCTGATTGGAAAAGACGTCATTCTCTTGCAGAGAAGAAAACTTTGAATCGTTGTGCGAAGTTAGAGGTTGAAAATTCAAATCTCCGTCAGAAAGTAGAAGATTTAAATATTGATAATGCAGAATTAATATCCCGTCACGAACATAATTCACAATCTGCGAGCATCGCAATTGATAATTCTTCTCTTCTTGAGGAGAATAATCAATTAAAGCTTGAAAATTCTTCTCTTCGTAATGATAAGAAGCAACTAGAAGGTAAATTTTTTGCGATGGTAATTATTTTAATTACTTTTCCTTCGTAATTTGCTAACCAATTCCTTAACTTCTTTCCTTGCTGCAGAAAATCTTGCGAAGATAAATAATGATCTGGAAACTCTCCTTGCTAATCGTAATAAGAAAATTTCTGACTTGAGATCTAAACTTCTAATTTCCCAAAGATAACCATAGTTTATATGTCAAGCGTTTTCGAGCTAAGATGACTCGCAAGATTTGCGAAGATAATGAAATTCCTCTCAAGAAGTACCATACGCTCCTTTCTGAAGAAATTCCTGAAGATACTCCATATATGGAAATTTCTGAAAGTGAAGTTGAATATGATAGTGAAGTTGAAGAAGAAGATCATTTTGATGGGAACAGATCGCCTGAAGAATAACTTCATTCTTTTTTTTCTTTTTCTTTTTTTGTATATCTGTTCTGTAACTTTTTAATATAACACTTTCTTCTTGATTGTGCTTTTAATCAATCCAACAATTTATTTTTCAAAGATTAATTTGAATTAATCTTTCTTTGATGTTTATTTCCCTTATTCGCATAACTTGATCATATGGAGAGAAATAATATATCTTAAAGACTTAGCTTAGTATTCCCTTTCCCCTTATTATTTCTCTTCAAATGATCAACTATTGCTGGAAGTATTAGAATATCCTTCTGAATTTATCTTACGAATTTTCTTCTTATTGTGATTATGAATAAAAAATCCTCCCTTTGAAGTATAAGAAATATAAGCCTTTTGCTTTTTACGGAATGTTGCGAAGTAAATAATAAATCTCCCCTTGAAGTATAGAAAGTATGAAGTATACAAAATATGAAATACCCTTAAGAAGTATAAGAAGTATTAGCAGCATTCAATTTATGAAGAATTGCCCAATATATGAAGAAGTATAAAAATTATTACTCATTGTATGAAGAAGTATAATAAGTATTTAACCTTCGCAAAATTAAATATCCGTTGAAGAAGTATAATAAATATGAGATATTCTTGAAGAATTATAAGAAGTATTCAACTTTTTGGAGAAGTATTCAATATATGGAGAAGTATAAGAAGTATGTAATTCTCGTAAATTTTTACGAATATGAACTTATCTGTATTTGATTGCTATCAAAATCGCATCTTTTGTTAAGTCTTCATTAAAATTCTTCATTGATGTTGTCTTCCTTGATAGGACTTCTTGTAAAAATTCTTCAATGATATTGACAGAGTTGTCTTCTCTTCAAAATTTCTTGATGTATATTCTTGTAAAATTTCTTCAATGATATTGACGAAGTTGTCTTCTTTTCAGATCTTCATAATGTATATTCTTGTATAATTTCTTCAATGATGTTGATGCAATAAATTTCATTAATTTATGTGGTCTTATGATGCCTTCCTAAGTAAAGGTCTTATTTTGCCACCTCTTTTGTATTAATTATTTGCGATAATATGACAAGTCTGAACATTCTTGCGAACATACAACCTCGTGACATTATCGTCTTGCGATGAAATCGCAGGACGTTCTTACACTTTCATGCAAAAACCCATTGATCTCATCTTAACTTCTTTGTATAGTATTTTAGCCTCTTCAGGAATTGTTGCGACAATATGACATGCCTAAATATTCTTGCGAACATAAAGCCCCATGACATTGCCGTCTTGCGATGAAATCGCAGGACGTCTCTACACTTTCATGTAGCGACCCATTGATCTCATCTTAACTTTATTATGTTCTGCGAGTTCTTTATTCTTTTCTTTCTTTCTTTCTCTTTTTTTTTTTTTTTTAGAAGGCTCGCAGAACTTCATTTGTTGCACAAATATGACAAGCCTTTATGTTTTCGCAAACAAGAATCCTCGTGACATTTGCGTCTTATAGCACTTATCAGCTCCCTAATGGAGGGTGCTGCCCTTTATCTTCCCCCTGATTGCCCCTTCAAGGAAGCGTACATCGACCATACAAGGTTAGCTCTTCCCATCCGGTTCTGCCAACAACCAGCTTTTGATCGCAACCTCTTATCCTTTTTGCCTATAGGGCTTATAGTTACGAGGTTGCACCCTATGGGGTATCTTTGGGCCAAGTGCATCATTTGCCAAGACTTGTCAAAAATGGCAGATGTGGTTCAACCTCACCCGGCACTCTTGACTCAACCGTGTACCTCGGCGCCTTGATCGTTTTCTGCACTTCTTGGGAAAGACAAGTATGCCTTTGTCGCCCACCTAAATCCTCTTACACCGCATTTTATATTGCGTAATGTCGTTAGATTAGGTGAGAATCCAAGGTGTCTAACCCGGATAGGTACCCCATTATTGGGTTGTACCCCAAATTTTTTACCATGTACTAAGGGTCCTTGGTGGTGTTCCGGTTACCCTTAGCCACGTTATAGGTACCCCCTTAAATGACGTACTTTAGGACTTTGCCTCTTACGAATTATAGCTTCGCGAACTAGGGTGTACGCCACAAAGGTTTGCCTGTATAAAATTTTCTGCGCTCTCTTTCTTTTTTGGAGGCTGATCACAGATTGCGGTCTTTTATTCGCAAATTAATGAAATTTTAATCGGAATATAAATTTTGAAAATTTGTAACTTTTTCCCAATTTCCTGCGAGCAAACAATATTCGTAAAATTTTATCACGAAATAAAATTTTTGGTTTTGCCACATACCTCATTTTCACGAGCAAACATACTGATAACCTTCTTGTTTTATTATTTTCCTTCTTTTTTCCTTGCAACTCACAATCCCTTATTATCATCGTAAATTTCTTGTATGATTATCATCGTAACTTTATTCTCTTTTTCCTTAATCCTCTGCCATTAAATTTTCACTTCTTTTCACAGCCTTTGCTCTTTTTCTCCAATTTTCCTTCTCAGCAGTTTTTCCTTCGCAAACTTCTACTTCTGTATCGTAACATTTCTTTCCCTCAGCCCAATCACCCTTGATAATTCCAATACCCTTCATATGAGGAAACTTTATGCACTGATGTAGAGTGGAAGCTACGCCTAGAATTCCATGAAGCCATGGTCTTCCTATCAAAGCATTATATGGTGATTCAACATCAACAACGCAGAACAAAATTTCAGTTCGCATTCCACTTAATGGAATTCGCATGCTCACTTCTCCTTTGGGCTTGTTGGAAGTTCCATTAAAACCATAAATTCTGTAAGTAGAAGGTATTAAATCTGCATCTTTCCCCCCCATAGTTTTGTAAGCATAATAGAAGAGGATATTGACAGAACTTCCCTTATCAATCAAAATCCTATTAAGACCAATTGACTCTTCCTCCATATCATCTTCGTTCTCCTCCATATTCATGTAGATTGCCAGTCTTACCACCAATGGATTATCATGTGCTTCACAACCTTCTGGAATTTCAGTGGCTTCAAAAGAAATTTCACGTTTCTGCCAATCTTCAAGTCGTGAAATCTTTGCGATGTTCATCACTTCCTTTCCTTCACCATCCCTCGCATATACCCTGCTTAACACATTATCATGAAAATCCTCTATGGTTTTATATGAATGAACAATGGAATTACAGAAAACATCCCTTGCTTTTGACCCCACTTCTATATGTAGGATTTCTTCTCCCTTTTCTTTTGTCGTGTTCTCCCTGCGAGTTATATGGAGCCTGTGGTAATTGTTGCGACTGTGTCTGCTTAAGTAAAAATTGATTTAGTTTTCCTTGATCAATCATTCGCAAGATTATCCTCTTGATATTATGGCAATTATTTGTAGAATGTCCATGAAAATGATGATATGAACAAAATTCATGACTTCTTGGACCCATTGGTGGTTCCTTTCCCATATTCCATGGAGTTGGTATATTCTCTACCAGGATAATTGCTTGCCATATCTTTTCTACACTTGTATTCAAAGGTGGCAATTTTATCTCTTCCCTTACCATTCTTTGACCTCCTTGACCGTTGTTATAATTTTGTCTCTGGTTTCCTTGTCCAAAATAATTTGGCCTTTGTCCCCATAATTTTCTTGTTGTTGATCTAGTCTTGGAATTTGGTTATTTCCTATTCGATTATAGAAATTCTTCTCTCTATCATACTCTTCTTGATCTCTACTGCCCATTGCTACCATCTTTGGTGGCTATCATTGATTTTCTTCTCTTCTGAAATTTGCGAAGAAGTTTGTGAGGATGTTTGCGAAGTTCCTGCTACTACATTGATTATTTTGGGAAGTAAATTTGCTCCTCCCTCTTGATTGCTAGTGTTTGTTACTGGATATGACTCCATATTGTTTTGCTTTTCTTCTAGTGTAATGTATTCTTCTTGCAATTCTCGTAATTCTGTCATCATTATGGAATTCTTTCTTAGAAGATTTGAACATATAATTGTTGTTTGCGAACATCGCATTTATGAAGGACAAAATCAAGTATCTCTCATCTACACGCCCTGCCATATCACTGCACATAGTCTTCCATCGTCTTACCAAATGCTTCAGACTTTCACCCACTCTTTGTTTTAAACCAAATACATCTTCAATACCAAGTCG
This sequence comes from Papaver bracteatum, assembly GCA_023529315.1. Taxonomy (NCBI): domain Eukaryota; kingdom Viridiplantae; phylum Streptophyta; class Magnoliopsida; order Ranunculales; family Papaveraceae; genus Papaver; species Papaver bracteatum. The sequence continues at coordinate 440,836 of JAJJWX010004567.1, forward strand.
TGAAGAGTGATTTGTGATATATGCTCCAAGGAAAATTGCTTGCAAATGATTGAATGACGTAATAGTGTTCTTAGGGAGTCCTTCGAACCACTTTAGAGCTTCCCCTGTTAAACTTGATGCGAAGTACTTGCATAACACAACATCATGATTCTCCCATTGTAACATGCATCTTATGTATGCTTTAATGTGCTGAATAGCACATGAAGTCCCATCAAAGATACTGGTAAGTGTGGGCAAATTACATTTTGGTGGAATTCCTCCCAACTGTACTTCTCTAGAAAATGGAGTCCTCGCAGCTTCTTCTATTGCTTCATCTAATTTCCTCCTATCTCCTCCTCTTCTATTGTTTATCATCCCTCTCATTTCTGCTAATTCTCGAAAGATTCGTGCATTTGCCTCAGAATTCTCATCCATTGGTCTTTTTAACGCAGCTTCTCTTCTTCTACGTTCTTGCGCTTCCTCCCTTGCGATCCTTCGCATTCTATCATATTCTTCATTAATGTTTTCATTTGCATAATTTTGCAAATATCTTCTTTCTAAATTATCATAATTGTTCAGTTGCATAGCATCTTGGAATTCTTGTTCTTCCCTTTCTATTCTTCTCATTCTTCTCATGCGAATATCGGGAATTTCTTCTTCTTCATTTCTCCTTCTTCTGTGACTTATTTCTTCTTGATTTACTTGTACTTTGATTCGAGAATTTGGTTCATTCCTTTCCACTTCTGTTCGTTGATTTACAATTTTTCTCTTAATTCTTTCATACTCAACATTTTGTTTGTTACGAACTTCTTCATGTCTTCTTACTCCATCCTCGTGATTGTTTTGATGTATTGCTTGTTGTCTCTCAGTTTCATCCATAAGTTGCTGTTCTTCCTCTCGATTCTGATTGTTTTCTCTATGATTTGGTCTTGTTCGTAAATTCTCCATGCTTTGTTCATGGTTTGGTATTAAAATGAAACGATTCTCTTGATTTCTTTCACTTTGATTCTGCTCTTGTTCTTGCATATTATTTTCATTACTGATTATTGGTGAATTTTGTCCTTCTCTTTCTGTTCTAACATTTGATCTTGCAACACTTTGAGATTTCCTCCTTTGTAACATCTTATTTTCCATCCTCAATTCTTGATTTTGTCTTGTTAATTTGGCACGTTCTTCAGCTTCGATCATTCGTTCTTTTTGGATTCCTTGTCTCAATGTTTCTAGCATCTCCCTTTCTCTTTCAAGAATTGTTCCTCCCATCAACCTCCCATTTTCTCTGATTTGTGGTTCTCTATCTTCTTCTTCTAGTGTATTAGTTCTCCAAGTGTGTATACTCACTTGATCATGATCTTCTACTTGTTGAGCTTGATTTCTTCGATTACTCCTTCTCCTAATAGGTTCTCCTGTTATATTTGCTTCTCCTCCTGCTAATCTTACACTTCTTCTTACTTCAGTTAATGGTTCGATGTGTTTCTTCTTCTTGTCATTTTTTGGTACAGAATTCTTCAAATCCCTGTTTCTAGCGCCAATTATGTAGTTGCAGAATAACCTACAACTACACCCTCAATAGAATTAGTAAAAACTCAAGAAGTTCTTGATGATGAATGACAATTTTCTTATTAATGTTCTCAATTGATTACAAAGAAGTATCTAAATGGAATTAGAATAGTTACAACTTTCTCTATTCTCTTTCCTAAGATATTTTCTAACACTCACTAAAAGAACCTCCCGAATTTTACATTTGAACTCCTATTTATAGTAAAACTTATACAACTGTACATGAGTTACGAAGTATCGCAACTCATACTCGCAAAATTACTTCATCCTCGCAAAATTACATATTACCCCGCGCTACTTCTATCATCGTATCATTTTATATCTCTTTTCTCCTTTATTTATTACGATACTCGTGAACTATTATCTCGCGATATTCAGTACTTACAGGTTGCATATTGTCCTGTTATCAACATGTTCCCTTCCATGTACAACAACACAAATAACTTACTTAACTAGGCCTTAAATTGGGATGTCATAATGGTCCAATAATGTCTTTAAAAGAAAGACTATTTCTATTAGCATTCATCCATTCACATAAGTGTATACTAAACATGGATACAGAAATAATTCAGAACGACATTAATAAGAGCTCAATAAGTGTTCATAAATAAGCACATAAACTAGCTGAAGTCAATAATCAATTACTCCCACAGACCTGAGATTTTATTCTTTTCTTAAGACGTCTTAAAAGGTAATTGTTCATTAAGTGCATCTCCGAATGCAATTGTGCTTAAGCGATAAATGAATAACCATTGTTTTTGAATTGCTTAATTCACGCATATATACTCAAGGTTCATGTGTTTTGTTCCCTTTGTATCATATCGTGCATGCTTTGATGCTGCGAAGCTAAGACGATAAATTTCAGAAATGTAGAGACAAACCTTAAGTCTCTAAGTATCGCAGTCATAATTATTCAAAATCAATTGTGGGACTAGTATGAATGGATTCTTCCTTTATAGAATCCATACATCCAAAAAAAAATAAAGTCTAACAACCCAATCATCTCTTATTGGGTTTGCTAACTAATTATAAGACATAAGTTAAAATAGTATCTCAAAATTCATGATAGCTTTCCTGTAATTTGTTCTTCGATTCTTTAGGAATTTAGTTAACATATCAACAACTTGTTATAAATTTCATATCAGAATTAAGACGTAATGAAGATTAAATTTATACCTTCTATCCAACATGAAATAAAATCTGTTAAATATGTTATTATCTCAAAATTCCTTGAATATTCGATATATGCCTTATATGAGAGTTTTACTAATCCATATGATATTACTATCACATGGTAAGCTTCATTGATATCCTTTATTTAAAAAAATATAGAGATACGCATAAAGTCAAGATCACTACTCGTAGGTAGTATGTCTTAACATACAAGACCAAGAGTATGAATTTCTCCCACTAGTCTTGAGGTATATGCCTAAATATGTAATAATTTCATCCAAAACTTGAAACATTTATAGTTTTGTTGAATTTAATATACCATTATGGGAGGCTGATTAAATTTCATACTTTGATTTTTAAAATTTGTAGACTAAAATTTATCATTAATAAAGGCTATTTTCACACTTAATTAATGCAGCTCTTAGGTCATACTGAGCTACTAATAATACTATGATAATTCTGAATAAGTCTTTCTTTGACACAAGAGAAAAACTTATTTATAATCAATGCATCTTTTCAGAGTAAAATCTTTGGAAATAAGTCTTACTTTATACCGTTTAAAATTGCTATTACAGTCTTATTAGGTCAGAAATACCCACTTTCATACAACTGATTTGTGTCTTTCGAGCAATTAAACAATATCGGAGACTTGACTTCCAACCAATGATTTTTTCTCACATAGAATCAATACATTAATCAAAATTACTACACATAATATTTGTGAATCTAAAATCGAGTCTTTGCCATTCCATATCAAAATGTAATAAATACTTGTAAGAAAATCACAGAAACAACATGAATAACTTTATTTCAATCTCTGTTGAGACCTTCTTAATGCAGGTTCATGTTGTCATAAAAAAATATTCTTTATTGGCAGTAGTTATATTATGGAGTATTGGATCAGTAATTTGTGGTCTTTCATTATCTAACATTCTGATAATGAGAAGATTCACAATATCTGTAGAAATCTTAAATAAAGAGATCATTATCATGATTTCTTGAACAGATATATCCACGTACTCCCACTGATTATGCCAGCATTAAAGAATTTATATTTTCGGTTTCAATAAGTCTCATAATGATAGACACATTTTCGTGTCTGAATTGTCCTCAGTGTCTCTATTGTTAGTCTCGATTTTTGTACTAATTTTGGTGTCTTTATGTTTGTTTAGGTGTTTTTGGAGGAATACACTTGTGTGGAAAAAGTTGCTCAAAAAGTGCTTTTTGGACCCCCAAAGGACATTTGCTAAGCGGACTCCAAGTTTGGATAAGGGGCAACCATGGCTATGTATAGCCAAAATTCATTTTCAGCACCCATGGCTATGTGTAGCCCAAATTCATCTTTAGCACCCATCTTCCTCGTTTGAATTTTGGTTTTGGCGGGAAAAGGAGCTGGCAGATTAGGGTTGGACTTTTGGGCATGCTAGAAGGAGATTCAATGGCTGATTTTCGTTGGGTCGACTCAATTCAGCTAGACATGGATGGTATGGGCTTTGGAATTGGTTAAAATTGGCTGCATCGTGATATTGAACCAAACAGAGCCAATACATACACGAGAGACGTTCTTCACGGGTTTGCATGAGTTTCGAAGTTTTTGAACGTGTTCTGTGCATGATATTGACGTGAGCAACAGTTTGGAGCGTGCAATAGATAAATAAGGAGAGTTTTCAGCTGGAAGACGCGTGCAAGAGAAGAAAAGGGAAAGAATATCTTACCGTATCTGGCAAAGTAATGGGGAATTATTCCGGGGTTATGGTCGCGATTCTTGCCCCTGTCGAGTATAAAAGAAGTGGTTGTAAGTCAGAGAAGGATTACAGAGAAATTGGGAGAAGAACAGAGCAATAGAAATTAAGTTATAGAATTCTGCTACTGCTGCTGTGAAGGAAGAACACGGAGAACTTTAGACGCAAGAAGTCAGTCGTTTATCAATAGCGACAATGACAGTGAGTGGCGAGTCGTATTTCAACAGTGACAATGACATTTTTGTGTTATCGTTCTTTGTAACAGTTCAGTTTGTAACAAATATAACTGCTACAAACCCGATTTTTCATCATTTGTAAACTATTTTTGAGCATAAATAAATTCTTTGAGAGGGTTTTCAACATGATGAGCGGCTAAAATACCCAGTGATTGAGGCAACGGAGGAAACTATTTACTCATGCTTGATTGGTAATTTCTTTTATAATTTCTTTAATTTAATTCACTAGGATCAACATAAAGATAAAATTGGTTTTCTTTATTAGTCGTGAATCAATTCGATGTGTTATGCTTAGAATCAATTCTTTGATAATTCATGCTTAGGGATTACAATTTAATGTTTGGACACCATATAGATTAATAGTGAATTAATGAGAAAAAGAGCTTAATAATAATTCTTGAAATATCTTTATAAACCAATCAATTGGGAGGAATAGTGGAATCTGGAGCCTTGGTCTATTTTTAAATCTTGAAATCACTTTTTAAATTAAGTTTTGTTTATTTTTAAGTCTCATTAAGTCTAAATTCTTTTGCTTTCACAAGTCTCAAGAACCTTATTACTACAACAACTTTGATATCACATCAATTTTTGGCGCCATCGACACAGACTTGTCTTTAGGCTAGAGGTTTTAGATTTTTTTTTTTTTTTTTTTTAGGTTTTTTTTTCATTTGTTCTTCTTTACGTTTTTGGATTTTTGTCTTTGCATTACAGATTTTGGAACTTGGAGCAAAAAGAAAATTTGCCAAAGCTTTTGGTGAATAGTTAAAAGACTTGGAGTAAAAGGCAAAGCGAAAAGAGAGAAAAAAAAAAGAGTTTATTTTTTTTAGATTGTATTAGGATTTCTCTATTTTTGTAATTTTATTTTTATTTTTTCACTTTAGTTTTTGGACTTTGGACTTGGACATTTGGACATTATTTTATTTTTTTAAACCCTACGGAAGGGTAGTTTAAATATTAAATTGTTTGCAGAGAAGGATGGTGATTACGATATCACCTCGGCCCCTCGGGTTCATACATGACATAGGAGTCGTGTCCCGAGTCGACTTCAACGGTTCATCCCTTGTCTGGTATGGGAGGTAAGTTTGTCGAAACACTCGTGAATCCCTTGTCAGCGAGTTACTGTATTCCTTCGTTTGCTTATATGTTGAGGAACTGAATACGGATGTTTTTAAATTCCTAGTAAAGGGAAAGGCATGGCCATACAAGATAAGGGTTCGGATTTCATCACCGTTATCTTCTTGCCCGCCTTAGGAAAAAGATACTTAACGCGAACCTAAGCTTTAAAATTTGGAATAGAACGAGACCTATAGGGTAACGATCTTAGTAATAAAGTCGTTCGAAAAATATTGGTTACTCTTTAAGCATACTTCGAAGTTCATGATGGTTTATGTGAGTTGAATGCATGATTGCGCCGCCTTGTAATGCAGAGAGGCCTTGTGTATCAAATCTCCAGCAGCTTCCCTCGCCTCTATTCAACTTTCTTAAACTCGGATTGATTCCAGAAGGGTTTTCTCAGATTGTAACGAATTCCCTTCCGAAGGATTAGAATCTGGTCTAGAAAATAATCTAAGTGAAGCCATCATGCTTTTTGTTTGCTAGAAATATCTAGGTTTTCTTTGGTGGAGTCAGCCTTGTTTGTGTTTGCATAGAACTTCCCCTTCTTTTAGGATTTTTTTTCTTCTTTTCTTTCTTTTCTTTTTCTAGTGTATGCCCGAGGTCATTAGAGAAAGGGCTTGGAAAAGAAACACTCTAGGTCGTTTGATTAGTGACAAACCTAGTAGTTATTCTTGTGAAGACGGGGAGCTCGAAGACTTTTCTTTTGAGAGCCCCGTTTTTGGAAATTTTAGCTTTGAAAACTTGACTATTAGTGAAGAAAGTACTCCTAGTCCTTTGGTAGTGCCTGAAATGGCAACTTTGAAAGCTTTGTTAAATCCAACTAGGACCTCTCATCCATCATGTATCAAGTTAGCTGAAACTGAGGCAAATTATGAACTAAAGCCTGGGACCCTGCAGATGCTCCCAATTTTTTTAGGGAAAGAAAGTGAAAACCCCTATTTTCATATTAGGGAATTTGAGGAAGTTTGTAGTACTCTGAAAATTAAAAACCTAGATGATGCTGCGTTGAAACTTAGGTTATTCCCATTTTCCATAAGAGATAAATCCAAATCATGGATATATAGTTTGGCTTCAGAGTCAATTGAAACCTATGACCAACTTACAACTGCCTTTTTATAGAAGATTTTCCCTAGGCATAAAACATCATCTATTAGGACACAAATCTGTACTTTTTCTCAACAAGAGGGAGAATCTTTATATAGGTACTTGGAAAGGTTTAATGACTTAATAGCTCAATGTCCTCATCATGGTTTAGAAAAGGTTAGGCTAGTTCAGATCCTATACGAGGGTTTAAATTATTCGAAAACAACCATGGTTGAGTCCTTATGCACCGGTGGGTTTGAGAATAAAACATTTAATGAGGTGATGACATTTTTGAATGAAATCGCCGATAAGACCCAACAATGGGAAAATAGTAAGGAACCCCAGAAAACAATTCTTCTAAGTAGAGGAAATGTCAATAGGGTAGAAGGATCTTATGAGTCTGATGCTAAAATAGCAGCCATATCCAAAAGGTTAGAAGCCTTAGAATTAGGTCATTCTAGTGGTAGTAGTGGAAAAATATAGCCTTTTTGGGAAGGCCATACTATTGAAGAGCAAGCTAGTGCTCTTTATAACAACACTAGATTTGATAATCGTCAAAAGTTTGACCCTTATTCGGAAACCTATAACCCTGGTTGGAGAAACCATCCAAACCTTTCTTGTTCTAAGGGCTAGAATCAAGGTCAGTCTAGTAACTCTCAGGTTCCCCCAGGATTTGGCTATACTAAGAGTCCTTCAGCTCGGGCACAGTTTCAGAACCCCTCAGATAAAAAGATTTTGAGTTTAGAAGAGAATCTTTCTTTGTTGACACGTAACAATATGCAGCTTCAACAATCTGTTGCTCAAGGTTTAGAAGAAATAAGAGAATAGATCAGGCTAACTCTCAGGCTATTTCCGAGTTGAAAACCCAGGTTAGTCAGATAAATGAATCTTTGAGAGAAATATGTAGGTTTCCTTGTCAAACTAAACCCAACCCTAGAGGAATTAACGAAATAGGTGAAAAATCATCCAATCATGTGAATGATATTAAAATCCTTAGGAGTGGAAGAGTGATAGACAACAAGGTTTCCATGCCTGATAGTGAACATGCTGTAGTTCACCCTTCTGAACCAGAAACCGAAGAGACTGATAGAGACTTTAAAGAGACCGATGAGGTTCCTGATAAGTCCGGGTTTGTTCCTAGAGCCCCATTCCCACAAATGCTAGTTCCAACTAAGAGGGAGTCCACCTTTAATGATATATTGGAGGTTTTTAAGCAGGTAACTATCAACCTTCCATTGTTAGATGAGATTAAGCATATTCCCGCTTATGCTAAGTTTCTTAAGGATATGTGTAAGCGAAAGCGTAAGCTTAGTGTCCAGAAGAAAGCCTTCCTAGCTAGTCATGTGAGTTCTATTATTCAGAATACCGTTACTCCTAAGTATAAAGACCCAGGGTCCCCTACCATTTCTTGCACAATAGGTAAATACCATGTTGAGAAAGCGTGGATTGACTTAGGAGCCAGTGTGAACTTACTTCCATATCATGTGTACCTTAAGCTAGGACTTGGTGAGATGAAACCTACCCAGATGACGCTTCAGTTAGCTGATAGGTTCGTTAAAATTCCTCGTGGTGTGATCGAGGATGTTCTTATAGAGGTCGACAAGTTTATATATCCAGTGGATTTTGTTATCCTAGATACCCAACCTGTACCTGACCCAGAGAATCAAATACTAGTAATTTTAGGTCGCCTATTTTTAGCTACATCCAATGCGATCATTAACTGTCGAAATGGTATTATGGATTTGTCTTTTGGTAATATGACTATTGAGTTGAACATTTTTAATATCAGTAAGATACCCTCAGAACTAGATGACTCGAACATAGAAGAGGTGAACATGATAGGAATATTAGTCGAGGAGTCATTACCAATCACTTTGTTAGAAGATCCATTCGAGAAATGTCTAGCTCACTTTGGGATTGATTTCGATGATGATGATGTGATTAATGAGGTGAATGCTTTGTTAGATTCAACCCCTTTGATAGACACTAGTAATGGATGGAAACCTAAGTTCGAACCTCTACCCGTTTCTAAGTCTACCCTAGTTCCTTCGCTAGAAAAGCCTCCTAAGTTGGACCTTAAACCATTACCAGATACCCTGAAGTATGTGTTTTTAGGCCCATCTGAAACTTTACTTGTGATTATAGCATCTGACTTGGATAGTGATCAGGAAAGTAGGCTAGTGACCTTCCTTCAAAATAACAAGGAAGTTTTAGGGTGGACCATAGCAGACATTAAGGGTATAAGTCCAACTGATTGTATGCATCATATCTATTTAGAGAGTGAAGCCAAACCATCTAGGAAGATGCAATGTCGACTGAACCCTAATATGAAAGAAGTAGTTCGAACCGAGGTTCTTAAGATGTTAGATGTAGGCATTATCTACCCCATTTCAGACAGTAAGTGGGTCAGCCCCGTTCAGGTTGTTCCCAACAAATCCGGTATTACTGTAGTCTAGAATGATAACAATGAGTTAATCCCAACCCGAATGACCATGGGTTGGCGTGTCTGTATTGACTATAGAAAATTTAACAAGGTCACTAGGAAGGACCACTTTCCTCTTCCCTTCATCGACCAAATGCTAGAAAGATTAGCTGGACGTAGCCATTTTTTCTTTTTAGATGGATACTGCGGTTATAATCAGGTCCTTATTTCCCCAGAAGACCAAGAGAAAAACACTTTTACCTGTCCCTTTGGTACCTTTGCGTATAGACGCATGCCTTTCGGGCTATGTAATGCCCCTGCGACCTTTCAACGTTGTATGTTGAGCATATTTTCTGACATTGTAGAATGGTGCTTAGAGGTCTTTATGGATGATTTTTCAGTGTTTGGTTCATATTTCGATGAGTGCTTGCATCATTTGTCATTAGTTTTGACTAGGTGTAAGGAAAATAATTTAGTGCTTAATTGGGAGAAATGTCATTTCATGGTTCGTTCAGGAATTATTAAAGGGCATATCGTATCTTCGAAAGGTATAGAGGTAGATAGAGCCAAAGTTGACCTTATTAAAACTTTACCGGTCCCAAAAACCGTAAGAGATATTTGGTCATTCTTATGGCATGATGGTTTTTATCGTCGATTCATTAAGGATTTTAGCTTGATTTCTAAACCTCTTTGCAATTTGCTTGCAAAAGATGTTAAGTTTGTCTTTGATGATGCTGGTTTAGAGGCTTTTGAGAAGCTTAAGACTTTACTCACTACCGCCCCCATAGTCCAAGCACCCAACTGGAACCTACCCTTTGATATCATGTGCGATGCTTCAGATTATGCTATTGGTGTTGTGCTAGGTCAGCGAGAAAATAAGTTACTTCATGTGATTTACTATGCTAGCAAAACTATGAATAATGCCCAGTTGAACTATACCACTACGGAAAAGGAACTATTAGATATTGTGTTTGCCTTAGACAAGTTTAGATCTTACCTCTTAGGTTCTAAGATCATAATCTATACTGATCATGCTACTTTAAAATACCTTTTGTCTAAGAAGGATACCAAACCTAGGTTGATTAGGTGGATGCTATTGTTACAATAATTTTCTCCCGACATTAAGGACAAAAAGGGTGCAGAAAACGTAGTAGCAGACCACTTGTCTAGGCTAGTTGTTAGTTCCCCTAGTGATTCCCTTCCTATAAGGGACATCTTTCCTGATGAACAATTGTTCTCTGTTTCCCAATCACCTTGGTATGCGAATATAGTGAACTATCTTGTTACTGGTCGAATGCCCCAACATTGGGGTAAACAAGATCGTTCTAGGTTTTTAGCCGAGGTTAAGCACTTCTTTTGGGATGATCCTTATTTATTTAAGTATTGTCCAGGCCAGATTATTAGGAGATGTATACCTGAGAGTGACCAGTCCAATATTATTTCCTTTTGACATGATCATGCTTGTGGGGGTCACTTTAGTGCTAAGAAGACTGCTGCTAAGATATTGCAGTGTGGATTATATTGGCCTTCATTGTTTAAAGACTCCCATAGTTACTGTGTTACTTCTGAACGTTGCCAGAAATTAGGAGCCATTTCCCGTAGGAACATGATGCCCTTGAACCCTATTTTAGTTGTTGAGGTCTTTGATGTGTGGGGTATTGACTTTATGGGTCCATCTCCTAATTATTTTAGTAACCTATACATTCTTGTCGCCGTAGACTATGTCTCTAAGTGGATTGAGGCGGTTGCGTGTAAAACCAATGACCATAGGGTTGTGATTGACTTCTTGAAAAATAATATACTTACACATTTTGGTACACCGCAAGCTATAATTAATGATGGAGGGTCGCACTTTTGTAATGGGCCTTTTAATATTTTAATGAAGAAATATGGTATTACACATAAGGTAGCTACCCCATATCATCCACATACTAGTGGTCAGGTAGAGGTTTCCAATAGGGAGATAAAACGTATATTAGAGAAAACAGTTGATCCTAATCGGAAAGACTGGTCGTCTAGGCTCACTGATGCCTTATGGGCTTATCGTACTGTGTTTAAGACCCCATTGGAATGTCGCCTTATCGTCTTGTGTATGGAAAGGCATGTCATTTACCTGTTGAGTTAGAACATAGAGCTTATTGGGCTGTTAAGCAGCTAAATTTTTCACTTGACAAGGCAGGAGCCCATAGGAAACTCCAGCTCAATGAGTTGGATGAGATTCGTATAGATGCTTACGATAGTGCGAAGGAGTATAAAAACAAAATGAAACTTGTGCATGATAGAAATATTTTACGGAAGTCATTTTCTCCAGGTCAAAAAGTTCTTTTGTATGATACCCGCTTGCATCTTTTCCCTGGGAAGTTACATTCTCGGTGGACGGGTCCTTTTATTGTTCACACTGTCTTTCCTCATGGAGCTATTGAGATCGAGACACCGGATGGTAGTAGTTCTTCGAAGGTTAACGGTCAGCGATTGAAACCCTTTTTAGAGCCCTTTCCTACAGGTGATGTTGAGGAGGTCCCTCTGGAGGACCCTATCTACCCTTGATTGATCATCGAGGCGATTGTATATTGTATATTAGTTTTTGATTTCTCTCTTCACCCAGGTACTATCTTTCCAACTTCTCCTCGTGTTATTTTACTTTTGGTACTGCTCTTTCACTAGAAACATTGAGGACAATGTTAGATTTAAGTTTGGGGGTGGGGAAGAACTTTTTAGTTGCACTTTTGAAACTTCTAGCGTCACATGGTATCCGGTTAGCTAAGTTTACATATTGTTTCTCACCGAAAAGAGATAAATTGGAATGCTAGGGATAACAACCTATTGAGACATTAGAGAAAAAGACACTGAGATCCTTGAAATTTAGGAGAGAACTTGTTCCTTTTAGAGGGTAACCGTGATGGACCTAACCATCCATGATGGAAAGGCAAGTAGGTCAGGAAATGCCAGAAAGACAAATCAACCTCATAATGTAGTCTTAGTTACTGGATTACAACTCTCTCTCTCAGTAGAAACTTATCATCATCAAAAAACGGAGCGACATCAAAATCTATGAAGAAAGTTGAAGACGTTTAAGGTTTAGAAGCAACAGTAGAAAAGAATAATTTAAAAAATCAAAGTTGAGAACTTAGTTACAAGAAGTTATAAGAGAAAATTATATAAGTTGTTGGAATTCATAATACCAAGACATCACAAGTTGCGAAGATCTATGTTTTTAAAGTCATTATCTCATGGCCATGTAAATTTTTGTCTTGTAATTTGAAAAAAAAAAAATCATTTCGTTCTTTTTGTTCTATAGTTAGTTTTTTGTTCAATAAGGCCATAGGGAAGTAGAAATTTATATGTCAAGCAATAAATCAAAGAGAAGAGTTAATTGTCAAGGTTCTATGAGGTTTGATAGTTTATCATCCACAGTTGAAGACCGAAGAAGATGTTGTTTCTACTGAGCACTATGATAGATTCGAAGAAAGATACATTTGGTTGCTTTGTTAGTCCGCTTTCAATCTGGCACAAGATATTTCTAGCATTGGTTCAACTCATCACACGTAATTAGTCCAGCTGTGTAGCAGATGTCCCTCTCATCTTTTTCTCTCTCCTAATCTTATCCAGCTGTAAATCAGCAGACGCATCTTACAATGTTTATCTAGCTGTGCAGCGGATATCTCTTTATCTAGCAGTGTTGCGGATGTGTCTCCCCTTTTCTTCAGTCATCTTTAGAGCTGACACCTTTAATTTCTTTGGCATTCTAGTCACTTGGAGATAGGTTGAGAATTTGTATGTCCTCATAGCTCTTTTGATACTTGTGACCAATAAGAAGTACAGGTTTTGTAGGTACACCTCTGGTAAACCCTCCCGAGATTAACTCGGTTTTATTTATTTATTTATTTTGCTCGAGGACTAGCAAATAATAACTTTGGGGGTATTTGATAGACACATTTTCGTGTCTGAATTGTCCTCAGTGTCTCTATTGTTAGTCTCGATTTTTGTACTAATTTTGGTGTTTTTATGTTTGTTTAGGTGTTTTTGGAGGAATACACTTGTGTGGAAAAAGTTGCTCAAAAAGTGCTTTTTGGACCCCCAGAGGAAATATGCTAAGCGGACTCCAAGTTTGGATAAGGGGCAACCATGGCTATGTATAGCCCAAATTCATTTTCATCACCCATGGCTATGTGTATCCCAAATTCATATTTAGCACCGATCTTCCTCGTTTGAATTTTGGTTTTGGCGGGAAAAGGAGCTGGCAGATTAGGGTTGGAATTTTGGGCATGCTAGAAGGAGATTCAATGGATGATTTTCGTTTGGTCGTCTCAATTCAGCTAGACAGGGATGGTATGGGATTTAGAATTGGTTAGAATTGTCTGCATCGTGATATTGAAGCAAGCAGAGCCAACACATACACGGGAGACGTTCTTCACGGGTTTGCATGAGTTTCGAAGTTTTTGAACGTGTTCTGTGCATGATTATTGACGCGAGCAAAAGTTTGGAGCGTGCTGTAGTTGCAGGATTTCCTACAACACACCCCTTATTATATCTTGATATTAATTTCTAGATCTATATATAAAATTGGTAGTAAAATTGCTAAAGTTATAAAAGGACACCAAGATTTTTTACATGGTTCGATCAATTTGATCTACATCCATGATTCTCCACTATGATTGTTAAAATTTACATTTGATTTTACATTTGATAATCTCCATTAATGGAGTTCTAAATCTAGTTTTGGGAAAGAATATGATAAAGAAAAATACATTTTCTCTCTATAAAAATCTCTCTGCAAAATATCTCTCTCTCTCTCCTAAAATTGTCTCTCTCCTCAAGACTCTCTCAACCCTAAAAAATACATCATTCTCTCCTGAATCTATTGGATCTGTAGTTGCAGGATTTCCCATAACACACCCCTTGTAATATCTTGATAACAATCTTTTAATCTAAACTAATTTGATAGTTAAAATTCTAAAAATTGTAAATAAACACACGGATTTTTACATGGTTCGATCAATTTGATCTACATCCATGATTCTCTACTATGATTGTTAAAGTTTACATTGGATTTTACATTTGATAATCGCCATTAATGGAGTTCTAAATCTAGTTTGGGGAAGAAGATGATAAAGAAAAATACATTTTCTCTCTCTAAAAATCTCTCTGAAAAATATCTCTCTCTCCTAAAAATTTATCTCTCCTCCAGACTCTCTCAACTCTAAAAAATACATCATCCTTTTCTGGACTTACTTGAACCCTTTATATAGGAAATTACATAGTGGGTGACAGCTAAGTTTTCCCCTTCTTTCGGATCTATTTTGCGATCTCATAGCGGTAATTACAATGTTAATATTCGCCAACTTTTGTAATCCTCGTGAAACAATACTCTTATAATATGCCTCTTCAATCGTCAACTTCGTCATTCTTTGAATTATTTTGTGACGCTCGTGAAATGTTGTTGAAGATTTTTCAGTAACGCTCGCAGAAGTGTCATTAATCTCTCGTGAATATAATTGTGGCGATATTCTGATCCTACAGGATCTCTATTTATAGGAAATTACATAATGGGTGACATCTAAGCTATCCTCTAATTTCGGATATCTCTCACGATATTATCGCAATAGCTATATTATTCCTTCTCGTAAGCATCGTAACCATCGCCAGTCAATCATGTTCTTTTTGTGTTTCTTCAATCGTCAATTGTTATGTCATTATTTTGTGGCCCTCGCAAAGTGTTGTTGGAGAACTCGCTGTGACGCTCGCAGAAATATTGTTAATCTCGCCAGAGTATTGCTGTGGCGATATTCTGGTCCTATATCTTGCATCTTTTTTATTGAATATTGCTTGAAAAGTAATCTTTAAGAAAAAATATGTTGTTGTAGTAGTCTTTGATTTTTGTTGATGAAGGAACGAACGAAAGAATAATAGACTTGAAAATTCCGTACTTTCCTCTATTCTTTTGTGAAGTTCCATATCTTTGCTAAGTAAATAAGAAGTATTAACTCTTGAAGTATTCTAAGTATGAAGTATCCTTGAAGAAATATAAGAAGTACTCAATCCTAAGAATATAAGAAGTATCCATCCTTGAATGAAAATCATAAGTATTGCCTCTGTTCATGCGAAATTATTACTTCATTTTTGGTGAAAATCCCTGTCCATTTTGGAAACGATTCTTGCCGAGAAAATAAAGAACATAAAATGTTTTCTTGGTAATCCATAGTTGCCTCTGTTCTTTATCTATGGAGGTAGAATCCTTGAGAAAATGTTAAATGAACGAATTGTTTCTTTATTCTGATCTTGCCTCTGCCTCATACGATAAAATAATCATATTCTGCGAAATTCTGGAATAGTTTGCGAGGTGCTGAATGAGTTTGCAAGTTTCTGAATAGTTTGCCTCTGTTCTTTATGCTGTGAATAGTGCCGCAAATAGTGCTACGAGTGGATGAATAGTTCTGCGAGATTGTAGACAATCCTCTTGAGAAACTCTGAATAACATTTCTGAGAAATTCTGAACAATACTTCTGAGAGATTCTGAATAGTATTTCTGAGAGATTCTAAATAGTACTTGCTATCTCTCTTGCGATGAACAAATCTTTCCTGCATTCTTAAAAGAAAATAATTAAAGTTTGAGATTATTCTATTGGTCTTATTTTGCCTTCTTAGTTAAAGGTCTTATTTTGCCAATTTTTATTTTGTATCTACGACAAAATCGCAGGATATCTTCACATTTGCATGTAAAAACTCTTTGATTTTGCCTTATCCACATTTTGTCAATTTCTCTGCGATAATATGACAAGACTAAGCTCCCTTGCGAGAACAAAGCCTTATGACATTCCTGCCTTGCGATGAAATCGCAGGACGTCTTTACACTTTCATGTAAAAACCCATTGATCTCATCTTATCTTTTTTATTTTATGGCTTGTTTCCTCTGTATAATTTACGTCACGCGACAATATGGCAGGCCTAAATGTTCTTGCGATCATAAAGCCCCATGACATTGCCGTCTTTAGACACTTATCAGCTCCCTAATGGAGGGTGCCGCCCTTATCTCCCCCATGGTTGCCCCTTCAAGGAGGGAACATCGTCCATACAAGACTATCTCCCCCCATCCGGATTTACCAACAACCAGTTTTTTTCGCAGCCTCTTGTCCTTTATGCCTATATGGCTTATAGTTACAAGACTGCACCCTAAGTGGGGTTTTCTTCGGGCCGAGTTAATCATAGCCAAGACTTGCCAAGGATGGCCAGGGTAGTTTCTTACGCCCCGGGCACCCTTGACTCAACCGTGTACCTCGGAGCCTTGGTCATACTCTGCACTCCTTAGAAGAGGTTCTTAGTCGTCCAACCAGGGTATAACCTTATATAGTTGGAAATCCAAGATCCCTCTCCTGGATAGGTTTTCTTTAACCCAAACATCTGCATAACTCAGGTTCCAGCAGCGATATAACCTTATCCCTGAGTCATGTCAAGAGATACCCCTTTATATGACGCGCTATTAGGTCTTACATTTGCCTCTTGCGAAATTTTATTCGCGAACTAGGGTGCACGCCATAAAGGTTCGTCCCATTCTTATGTCTCTGCGAAATTTTATTCGCCTTTCTTGCGATGATGCTCGCGTTTCTTCATTCTTTCATTTCTGTAAATTTCTTCTTTCATTTCTCATAATCATATTTGAACTAAATATTCTTTAAAATCTTTTGAAATCTTTGAAATATTCTTTGAAATCTTGCGATTGTATCGCATTGTTAAACCAAAAATCTTTTTCTGTAAAAGAAATATTCTAGAGAAATCTGTGAAATCTTGCGATTGTATCGCTCTTTGTAAATCTTAAATTTTGAAATTTTTAGAAATTTTTGCGATAATTTCGTTTTCTGTAATCTTGGAAATCTTTGAAAATTTTGGAGATCTGTAAATATTTTGCGATGATTTCATTTTTTGTAATCTTTTGAAAATTTTGAAGTCTTGCGATTGTATCGCTGTTTGTCAATCAAATCAAAAAATCTTTGAAATATTTTGAAATCTTTGAAATTTTAGAAATCTTGCGATTATATCGCTTTTGGTAAATTAAATCAAATTTTTTGAAATCTTTTGAAATATTAAAAATCTTAGAAATGCTCTTTGAAATATTGCGATAGTATCGTTTTTTATAAAATAAATCAAAAATTTTCATTTTCTGTAAGTAAAATATTCAAGGAAGTGGTACTTAGCTTTCTTGCGATTTTATGTTGCTGACGTCTCTCGCGAAGCATTTGATTTGCTTGTGAAATGAGAAGAAATGAGAAATGAATTCTTGATCTGCCTCTTGCACCATACCAATTGTTTTAACCCTCTCTCGCGAAATTAATTTGCGAAATTCTCGTCAACTTTCTTCATTCTTGGCGAGATAATCATCAACTCTTTTCTTTGTCTCGCAAAAAATTTTCTGCGAGGAGGCAGATTCGAACCTAAGTCTTCTAGTTTGCATACTCCTTCTCTGACCGTTTGGGATACTTGTTGCTTGTGATAGAAAGGCCTAGTTCTGATATATTACTCCATTTCTTCACTCCTTGAAGTTCAAAAATGAGTAAAAAGAAACAAATATGCTTGGCGAGGGACTCGAACCTGCGATACTGAACTTCTTAACTTCGTTATTGACCATTTGTGCTAGCTTCTGTTTACGATAGAAAGTTATACTATCGTCATCTTACTATTATTATCCTCTCGTCAGGCAACTTTAGAAAAATCGTGAAAAAATATTGCTGCGGTGAGACTCGATCTTGCGATATTAAGCTTCTTCTTCTCGCCGCTGTCCAATTGTTATAGTTTCTGTTTGTGAAAGAAAATCATCTTGCCATTCTATTATTACTTCTTCTCAATGACCTAGGTACGTCCCATCTGTTCTTGCCAATGACTTAGCTGTAAACAATACGGTAACGTAATTAAATAACAAAACATTTCTTCACAAGTAGTTACATATATTTATAATTAAATAATTAAATAGCTTGTCATGCTGTTGAATGGACAAATATTTCTTCGCTGATTGCTTTGGTGGGACCCATCCTATCTTCGTTGGATATTTTTCCTCCTTATCGCAGAGTAGCCTTATCGCTGTAACCTTGTTCTTGCCATTTCTTTATCTATTCGTTTTTAGTCAATGAATGGATCATCATTCTTTTTCCTTTAAAGTTTATTTGTTCGCACCACTCTTCATCTTTGTTGCCCATATCAAGTGACTTCTTTGATAAATTTTGTTGGAGCTTTGTCTTTATTGCTATGTTGTCTCTTAGTACCTTCTCCCTATCGTTAATCGTATTGTTTGCTAAAATACTAGCATGCGCTCCTTTTGGCTGTGGTGATATTCGTTCTCTCCTAGTAATGAGGTTATATTATTCTATATGGTTATAATTTATGTTGCCTTGACTTTGTTGTTGCTGTGATGATGTAAAATTTCTTTGGACATTTTGGTTTGTTGCGATGATGTAAACTCTGACATATTGGTTCTCGTTGGATTTCCTTCGTCAGTTGCTTGGCTCTGTAATATCTTGTCTTTTCCGAAGTGACTTGGATGACTTACTTTTTTGTGAATGGAATTTACTGGATGAAATTGAATGATCTCTATTTTCGTCATGTTAAGCATATGATGGAGTGATATTATCGTCACATATCGCAATGTTAATAATAAAATGGTTGTGTTGCTCGTAGTTGGATGCCTCTTGAATGAAGTCCTTGCAGCTTAAATTTTCTTGGCGGAATAGCTGCGATCTTATCGCTACTTTGGCGAGAAAATCTTGAAGTATGCAAATAGTACATAATTGATTAGATAGTCTTTGATTCCTTCGTCTTACTCCTGGTACTAGACTTCCTTTATTCGCTACTGACCCTCTGTACGGGATTCAATTGTTCCAGATTGCTGTTTGCGATAGATTCGCAGATATTCTTTATTCTATAGTCCCTTGAATTTTGTGACGTCCATGACTATTTTACATTCATGTGATGGCTTAGCGGACTTGAGGCTGCGATGACGTCTTTGGTAGCAATAATTTTATCTTTGTATTATTCCTTTCTTCGTTGTTGGAAATACTACTATATGTAGTTCCTTGTTGGATGGATTTCTTAGGTTGCGTTCTCGAAGCTTTATATCATTCTTCTATGTTTGTTAAGTCCATTACTTGTATGTTGTTGTGGCTCATAATTGGTCATCCGGTGAGTTAAACCTGTGATGTTCGTTTTATGCGAGATTGGTTGATCTTCATTTTTCTTTGAAAATCCATATTGATGAAATTTTGCCTGGAATCGCAAACGATCAGTAAATTTGGTTAGCAGTCTATAGAGCATTAAGATGAGTAATTTATCCCTACGAAGAATGAAAACTTTCAATGAAATCTTCTTAATTTTGTTCTTACGAAATGTAAATCTCTAATCAACAGAAAATCTCGAAATTTGACATTTTTAGAAATTCATTAAACAAATTTGTAAAACGAAGTTTGGTTACTACAAATTCGTAGCAAAACATTTTTAGATTCAAGACTTCCACAATAAATCAAATTTCTACAAAAAGCAAGATTTAGATTTTTCAATTTGTGTTTTGAAATTCCCAGATCTGAAAAATGAAACAAAGAATAAGAAAAGTGAGAAGAAATTTGTCCTTTTTGATGATTTGTTGACACAATTTTGCTGATATTTTCTTCATCCGCTCCTTAATATATCTCCTTCTATTTATTTGTTGTATAATCATGATCTTTCGTTGTAGCTTCCATATTTGATCTTGAAATTTTTAGATCTAGTGAAATCCAATTCTAATGATAGCCAATTTCTTTGAATCATCTTCAATTTGACAAGTAGTCCCTGTTTCTAGCGCCAAAATGTAGTTGCAGGATTTCCTACAACACACCCCTTATTATATCTTGATATTAATTTCTAGATCTACATATAAAATTGGTAGTAAAATTGCTAAAGTTATAAAAGGACACCAAGATTTTTTACATGGTTCGATCAATTTGATCTACATCCATGATTCTCCACTATGATTGTTAAAATTTATATTTGATTTTACATTTGATAATATCCATTAATGGAGTTCTAAATCTAGTTTTGGGGAAGAATATGATAAAGAAAAATACATTTTCTCTCTCTAAAAACCTCTCTGCAAAATATCTCTCTCTCTCTCTCCTAAAATTGTCTCTCTCCTCAAGACTATCTCAACCCTAAAAAATACATCATCCTCTCCTGAATCTATTGGATCTCTATTTATAGGAAATTACATAATGGGTGACAGCTAAGCTGTCCTCTAATTTCGGATATCTCTCACGATATTATCGCAGTAGCTATATTATTCCTTCTCGCAAGCATCGTAACCATCGCCAGTCAATCATGTTCTTTTTGTGTTTCTTCAATCGTCAATTGTTATGTCATTATTTTGTGACCCTCGCAAAGTGTTGTTGGAGAACTCGTTGTGACGCACGCAAAAATGTTGTTAATCTCGCCAGAGTATTGTTGTGGCGATATTCTGGTCCTACACGTGCAATAGATAAATAAGGAGAGTTTTCAGATGGAAGACGCGTGTAGGAGAAGAAAATGGAAAGAATATCTTCCCGTATCTGGCAGAGTAATGGGGAATTATTCCGGGGTTATGGTCGTGATTTCTTACCCCTGTCGAGTATAAAAGAAGTGGTTGTAAGTTAGAGAAGGATTACGGAGAGATTGGGAGAAGAACAGAGAAATAACAATTAAGTTATAGAATTCTGCTGCCGCTGCTGTGAAGGAAGAACAACGAAGAACTTTAGAAGCAAGAAGTCAGTCATTTATCAACAACGACAACGACAGTGAGTGGCGAGTCGTATTTCAACAGTGACATTGACATTTTTGTGTTATCGTTCTTTGTAACAGTTCAGTTTGTAACAAATATAACTGTTACAAACCCGATTTTTCATCATTTCTCCCTTATTCATCATTTGTAAACCATTTTTTGAGCATAAATAAATTCTTTGAGAGGGTTTTCAACATGATGAGCGGCTAAAATACCCAGTGACTGAGGCAACGGAGGAAACTATTCACTCATGCTTGATTGGTAATTTCTTTTATAATTTCTTTAATAAATTATTTAATTTAATTCACTAGGATCAACATAAAGATAAAATTGGTTTTCTTTATTAGTTGTGAATCAATTCGATGTGTTATGCTTAGAATCAATTCTTTGATAATTCATGCTTAGGGATTACAATTTAATGTTTGGACACCATATAGATTAATAGTGAATTAATGAGAAAAAGAGCTTAATAATAATTCTTGAAATATCTTTATAAACCAATCAATTGGGAGGAATAGTGGAATCCGGAGCCTTGGTTTATTTTTAAATCTTGAAATCACTTTTTAAATTAAGTTTTGTTTATTTTGAAGTCTCATTAAGTCTAAATTCTATTGCTTTCAAAAGTCTCAAGAACCTTATTACTACAACAACTTTGATATCACATCACATACTAAGGTTAAAATGTTAAAGAATACCATTTGGATTATTTAGGAAAACCAATGAACCAATAATAGTTTCTGAATCCAATTTTCATTCTTTGGAATGTAATCCCTCACCTCCAACTGAACAACCATAACTTAAAGGTGATTTAAACTAGGTTTCCAGCCATTCTATTCCAAAGTGTGTCTTTGAAACTGCTTTACTCGGAAATCTATTTAAATTACACAGTTGTTGAAAGAACTTACATTCACCGATATGTGGTCATTATGCATAAATCATCATGCTTCTAACCATTTTCATAAAAATATGATTTCACCTTTTGTTATACACTATTATGCCAAGGATAAGTTGGCCTTGTGTATTGAGCAACAAATCCAAACTTTTGGAGATACTACGTAAAAGATTTAGGATATTATCCTGTTTTGTCATACCTTTCACAATATTCACCACCTTTATCCTACTTTACGATTTTCACTTTCTCTATAATTGCCTCTCAATTTCAATAATGAATATTCGAGAAAATATCCACGGATTGAGATTCATAATGCAATTGATAGATGTACACAGTAACGCGAAAAATCATCATGTGATAAACAATTTTATCTTCCAAAAAATTGGACCATTAAAAGTCTACAAAATAATCATAATCAACAATTATTAAGAACAAAAGCTAAATTTTTTAACAGAGATAAATGACAATTAGGCTTAAAATAGTTTCATACCTTCAATAGGATTCTCCTGTGGGAAAAACCTTATCAAGGAACAAAGTAAGACATGAAAAGTATATGTGGATACTTTACATTCTCATAATTCAACATTACGTCTGTTAAATACTACAACTAGAATCACCTGTGGGCAACTCACGTCCTAAAATGTAATAACAAACTCAAATAATTCTAAATGTTCTCAACCTAATATAATGTGAATTGTAGTCACCTGTAGGAGACTATTATTTCACATGTATACAAAACATTTAGATAACCTTAATATAATTCTAAATATGTTCAACCTAATATAATGTGAATTGTAGTCACCTGTGGGCGGCTATTATTTCACATGTATATGAAACATTTAGATAACCTTAATGCTTGTTTAAACTTGTGAACCAAAACTACTTGTGAGCAACATTGTTCTAATAGTTAAATCAAACTAAGAGGACTCAAACATACAACACTTACAAGATAAGAGTTTAGAATCACTGTGGTGATAACTAAACTATCAAGCAAACATGTACAATTGCAAATATCACACTAGATTTTCTTGTGACATTGCATGGTCCTAATCAATGAGATGGACATACTTGATCTGATCATAATATTAGTCGATTATAAACAATTATGAGTAACCCTAAAATATTAATCACAAACATTTAAGCAAAAGCATGTCATATATAAATTGTGAAAAAATAAACACCCTTTAATTAAAAAAAATATCCAAACGTGATGAACCTTTCATAAACCAAAATCGAGCATTAAGCAAGTCTATAAGTATAATTCAATAATAAAATTTCGTTGAATAAAATTATTTGATGCATCGCTAGTTAAATTCAATACTAGTTTTAAGGATCAGAATAAATAAAGGTTATAGTGTAGATAATGATTTTCAAAAATATAAGAAATTAACCCAAAAACAATAATGCTTTATTTCTTCTTTAAAAAATGCACCGAGCTTTATACTTAAAGTAACACATTTGATTGTGCATTTATAATAAGAATTTAAAAACTTTAAATAAGCATTTTAAAGAAAGTATGTACCAAAAATCATGTGGCGTTTACTTAATCATGATTTTATTTGAATGTGTCTATCAAAAATGGTCAAAAGAAAAATTAAACAGAATGACACTAGACATCCTCAAGATTTAGATCAATTCATATCCATAATGCATGATCAACAATCATATCAGTCAGTGTTTTCTTAAATATGTGAACTCCAATTTCCCGTGGGTAAATTTTGTTCTGATATATGTAAGAAAAACAAGATTACACGCATTTGACAAAGTTGTGATCATGACCAAAAGTGATTTGACATCACTGTGGTGATAGCCAATCAACTAAAATAATGTCATTATCACATGATGCCGATAACTGCAAAACATACACTTTATGGTTTGCAAATTCATGCTTATAATGACATTATGATTATACTGAGGTATAACACTAAAGTATCACTGTGGTGATAAGAGTCCAATAATAATTTTAAGTATAATCCCATAAGATTTAAAGAAAAACAATAATTTGAGAGAAACTATACTATAATGCACAAGCACACAAACCATATCATAATGCACATACAAATTTAATGGTGTCAAAAAAATAGTTTTGATCATAAAATTTATAATGAAACTCGATAAAAAATTGTTTTAGTGTTTCGATAAAGCGGAAGCATACTAGTTGTTTCACATTTCTTTCGGTAAAACAATTTTATAACCCGTTTGATATTATCATCATTTATAATTGTGCTGATTATGTAGCTTAATACAATCTATAATATCATGGAACCAAAACAAGCGTAATCGGATTCGGTCAAAACCAATTTGTCCTAGTTAAAAGCCAACCGTTAAAGTCAACGTAAAAGTTAACGAACATAAATCAAATAGTCAAGTTGTCAGTGAAGGAAATGAATAATAGTGTCCCCCCATAAATTCACTTATAATTCCAAATTAACTTACCTTAACGTTTTAACGTGGAGCCCTTTAATATTTTCTCAAACTTTAATATTTTGTGGCCAATTAGATTTGTAAGGACCCGTCAATGATTTCAGACTTAACCTCATTGATCCTTATGGCTCTCGGCCAATTAAAACGAAAAGATTTATGCTTCAAAAAAAAAAAATGAAAAGATTTTCACTGTTTAAGATTTCCCATTAATATTTCATACCGAATAAGAATTCACAGTTTATTACCCTTATTAGCCCACATACCTATTATAAACAAAATAAAAATTTGTCCAACTTAAATGCACAGGCCCACCCGGTGATCTTTTGCCTTCCAAATTTAGGGGAGAGACAAATTCTAAGCATTAGTGCAGGTGCATATTTTCTCTGTACGTTTAATTTTATGAATTGATCGATCATGAAAACATCGTCACTATCAAATGGATGTCACTTTGATTTGAAAATATAAACATAGCGGCGAACTAAAAAATAATACAGTACGTAATTGCATTTTATTAATGGACGATCATGAGTTCCAAACACTAGCTCCAGATGCCAATTATAAGTTTTAATTTTATAGATACTTAATTAGGAACGTTGAACTTCATGATAATTACACTATGAAATATGCAAGAATTATTAATGGAGAATACCTGGTAGCTCTAATCCATTGAAGATCATTTGGAGCACCGATAATACCTTATGGAGGTTTTGGTTTCTCCTTCTTCACCTTTTACCGTTATGAATACTAAATTTTTTGAACCCAATATTGATGGCTATTGTGTTCCTTTTATAGGTAGAAGGAGGACCAAGTTCCTAGGGTTTAGTATTGGCATGAAATCTCGACCGTCCATCAAAGAAGCGTGTAGTTACAGGAATTCCCACAACACATCCCTTGTAATATCTTGATAATAATTTCTTAATATAAACTCATTTGATATGATAATTAAAATACTAAATTATAAATGGACACACAGATTTTTACATGGTTCGATCAATTTGATCTACATCCATGATTCTTCACTATGATTGTTTAAGTTTACATTTGATTTACATCGATAATCTCCATTAATGGAGTTCTAGATCTAGTTTTTTGGGGAGGAAGATGATAAAGAGAAATACATTATCTCTCTAAAAATATCTCTCTGCAAAATCTTTCTCTCTCTCTCTCTCTTACGAAAAAATGTGCCCCCCCCCACTTTCTCTCTCCTGATCTTCTCTTTATATAGGTGTTTACATAGTGGATGACAGCTCACATACAACTCATAAACTCTCAAGCTCTGCTATGTTCTCTCAGGATCAGCTACAATCTAGCGAGTTCCCGCTACATTCTCGCCAGCTCCCGTTATGTTCTAGCGAGCTCCCACTACGTTCTCGCGAGCGTTCTCTCCAACTACAAAATCTTCACATCTATCTTGTGTTTTATGCTGTCGTTGTCTATTACGTCATTCTTTGAATTATTTTGCGATGCTCGCAGTGTGTTGTTGAAGAAACTCGCAGATATATTGTTAATAATTTCGTAAGAATATTGCTGTGGCGATATTTTGATCCTACATCTTGCCTCTTTTTCCTTGAATATTGCTTGAAGAGCGATCTTAAAGGAAAAATTAGTTGTTGTAGTAGTCTTTGAACTTTGTTGATGACGGAACGAGCAAAAGAATATTGGACTTGAAAAGTACGTACTTGCCTCTATTCTTTTGTGAAGTTTCAGATCTTTGCGAAGTAAATAAGAAGTATCAACTCTTGAAGTATACGAATTATGAAGTATCCTTGAAGAAATATAAGAAGTACTCAATCCTCAAAATATAAGAAGTATCCGTCCTTGAATGAAAATCATAAGTATTGCCTCTATTCATGCGGAATTATTACTTCATTTTTGGTGAAATTTCTTGTCCATTTTGGAAATGATTCTTGTCGAGAAGATAAAGAACATAAAATGTTTGCTTGGTAATCCATAGTTGCCTCTGTTCTTTATCTATGAAGGTAGAATCCTTGAGAAAAATGTTAAATGAGTGAATTGTTTCTTTATTCTTTTCTTGCCTCTGCCTCATGCGATAATCTCTTTAAGAAAATAATCACATTCTGCGAAATAATCACATCTCCTGCGAGATTATGAATGTGTCTGCGAGATTCTGAATAATCTACGAATTTATGAATAGTACTCCTGAAATAGTGCCGCGAATAGTACCGCGAAATTATGAATAGTGTTGCGAAAATGCAAATAATCCTTCTGAGAGACTCTGAACAATATTTCTGAGAAATTATGAATAATTCTTCTAAGAGATTCTGAATAGTATTTCTGAGATATTCTAAATAGTACTTGCTATCTCTCTTGCGATGAACAAATCTTTCATGCATTCTTAAAAGAAAATAGTTAATGTTTGAGATTATTCTATTGGTCTTATTTTGCCTTCCTAGTTAAAGGTCTTATTTTGCCAATTTTTATTTTTGCGACAAAATCGCAAGACGTTCTTACATTTATATGCAAAAACCCATTGATCTTGCCTTATCCTTGTTTTGTCAATTTTTCTGCGACAATATGACAGGCCTAAGTTCTCTTGCGAGAACGAAGCCCCATGATATTGCCGTCTTGCGATGAAATCGCAGGACGTCTTTACACTTTCATGTAAAAAACCATTGATCTCATCTTATCTTTTTCTCTTGGCTTTTGCCTCTGTATAATATTTGTCACGCGACAATATGACAGGCCTAAATGTTCTTGCGAACGTAAAGCCCCATGACATTTCCGTGTTTAGACACTTATCAGCTCCCTAATGGAGGGTGCCGCCCTTATCTTCCCCCTGGTTTCCCCTTCAAGGAGGGCACATCGGCCATACAAGACTAGCTCCTCCCATCAGGTCTTAACAACAACCAGTTATTTTCGCAGCCTCTTATCCTTTATGCCTATATGGATTATAGTTACGAGACTGCACCCTAAGTGGAGTTTTCTTCGGGCCGAGTGCATCATAGCCAAGACTTGCCAAGAATGGCTAGGGTAGTTTCGTACGCCTCGGGCACCCTTGGCTCAACAGTGTACCTCGACGTCTTGGTCATACTCTGCACTCCTTAGGAGAGACCCTCGGTCGTCCAACCAAGGTATAACCTTATATAGTTGTAAATCCAAGGTATCTCTCCTGGATAGGTATCTCAAAGAGATGGACCCCTTTATCTCCATGACTCAGGTTCCAACAGCGGTATAACCTTATCCCTGAGCTATGTAAACAGATACCCCCTTATATGACGCACTTTAGGTCTTACATTTTCCTCTTGCAAAATTTTATTCGCGAACTAGGGTGTACGCCATAAAGGTTCGTCCCATTCTATTAATCTCTGCGAAATTTTATTCGCGTCTCTTCGAAATTTTCGCGTTTCTGTCATTTCTTCCATCCATTCTTTCATTTATGTTATTTCTTTGCGAGATATCTTCGCGAAATAATCATCAACTCTTTTCCTTTCGAGATAATCAAAGATCTTGCGAAGTAAACATTTGCATGAAGTAAGCGAACATCATCTGCGAAGAGAAAAAATTCTCTATGCGAAGGATAAAAATTATGCCTGCGAATGGGGAGATTTGAACTCAAGTCCTCTAGCTCGCAATACTCCACTGCCTTAACCAACTGTTCAAGAACTACTATAGGAAATTAACGCATAACATTTTTCTCTTGTTATCTTATTCTCCTTTGGCCTTTAATCAAAAATTTCGCAGATAAGGAATCTAACCTGCGACCTTTTTCTTGTTCTCTCCACCTCGAACCATCTGTACCAGCTTCTTCTTGCGAAAGTAAGCCATACTTCCGTTCTCTTATTACTATCCTCTCTCTGTCTTTATAAAAAATGTGCCGTTCTAATTTGTTGGGATTCGACAACATGATCTCAAGCCTATTCAGTACCCCCCTTACCATCTGTTCCAACTTCCTTATTACTGCGAAGTCTTCGCTAGAAATAAAAATATTAACACTTTATCATTCCTTTGTTCGCTAACAGTTGAAATTGGGCCCATGAATTTTCCTCTTAACATTTTATCATTATTCTGTTCGCTGATATATGTTAATGAAATGAATTTGACTACCACCTCTCTTTACTTCGTTGCTTCTCTTCTTCTCTTTATATTGTTTCCTTTTTTTCACGCACTGGACCGTTGTTGCGAAGTAAATATCACGAAGTAGTTTGTTGTTTATGTTACTCTCAGTAAAATGTTTGCAAAAAAAAAAATGCTTGCGAAGAAAATTCTTGTATGGAAAATGTTTGCAATGAAAATGTCTGCGAAGAGAAATATCGTCTGAGAAATATTGCCTACGAATAGAAATGTTGTCTGCGAAATTAACCTCATAATTAAATTAACAGTTCCTCGAAATTTTTGACGGAGTAAAGTTTCAGTTTTTTTTTTCCCCTAAAATCTTAGAAATCTTGTTTGAAATCTTGCGATTGTATCGCTTTTGGTAAATTAAATCAAAAATCTTTTAGTTTTTGTA
This sequence comes from Papaver bracteatum, assembly GCA_023529315.1. NCBI lineage: Eukaryota > Viridiplantae > Streptophyta > Magnoliopsida > Ranunculales > Papaveraceae > Papaver > Papaver bracteatum. The sequence goes on from JAJJWX010004567.1 coordinate 469,695, forward strand.
AATAAAATGTTCAAGAAAAATGGTACTTAGCTTTCATGTGACTTTCTGTTTTGCATCATTCTTCGCTAAGTATTTTCTGTTGATGTAAGTCTTGCGAAAAATATTTGCGATGAAAATTCTTGGGAAGAAAATGTTTTCCTTCGCTGGACTTAATGATTCGATGGTATTAGAGTTGCTTCACGTGATAAGTTAACTTTCCCAAAATCAGGTGGTGTGTTGTGAAAGTTGATGGGAATTTAACTCATTAACTAATAATGTTGTTATCCGCGAACAACTATTGATGTTTATTTGGTAAGCTTCGCAGACTAAATAATGTTGTTATCTGCGAGATTCCCTTGCTCTCTTAAACCACTTTATATAATCCACTCTTCGCTGGTTTAGATTTTCCTTCTTCCTCGTGATGTAGCTTCTTACTAAATAATGATTCGCAAACTAAATATTTTTCTAAATTTGAAAGATTTTTATATTCTTATCATCTTTAAGTCCGCTTCCTTTCCCGATCTATGTTCCTTTAATCACTCTTATCATTGCTTGTGCTTGATAGATTACATCCATCCCTTTATATATTTGTTCCTGGAAGTTTGAAATTGTCTTTATCATGTTCATCTTTTTCCTAATTGTCTTTGATAATCCACCCCATTGGTTTGGTTCTGAGATGTGCTCATGCTGCGTCTTTCTCTTTCCCTTAATGTTACGTTTTACTCTTTTATGTAGTGAACCTGCGAAGCTAATAAGTAGATGAAGAACACCATGAGATGCGACGTTGTTCCCCTTCTCCTTGATGCTGACCTAATGAAGTAAAACCCAACCTCGCAGGTTCTCTTTTATTCATTCGCTACTACTCTTGGTGAGCTTTAAGCTGGTGCTTTTACTTCACATGATATGTTCTGCTTCTGGAATTTATTCTTTCACTGCATTTGTGTATTCTTTCATACTATAATGATGTTATTCTCCACCTGCGGCTCTGAGAAGATCTCAAATGTGTGCTCCGTCAATTCTGAGAAACTAGTTTATTTCGCGTAAGATTTGAGTTGATATTTTTTTCGCATAAGTTGTTGGTGATTGATAATTGTAGCTGTTCTTCTCTATACATAAAAGTCATCGCCTAAAATCCGCTTGGATTAGTTCACATGAAATTGTTGGTGATTGATATTCCTACGTCGCTGGCATTGGGGTTGTTTTGGTGTAAGTTAATCTATTTCTTCGCTACTTATCTTCGTTGTAACAAAAGATAATCAAATGAAAATTAGGTCAACTAATGTGTTCTATTTTGTCAACAAAATAAAGCTTGCATGATCAATCAAAAATCTCAATATATAATCGTTTCTGAAATTCGCCAGCTGAGGTCCATTGATTCTTTCTTTTCTCTTCGCAGTTGTAGTTGCTCCTATTCGCAAGTCATAACCCTACTCCACTGACTTTCTATTCCTTTGAGTAAAATTTTGATGAGATAAGTTGAATTTTGCATCTTCTTTTCTCTATTGGCAACCGTGTTTTCACGTCCTTTAATTTGTTGCTTCCTTGCTTCATTAATGGTTCGATTTCGCAGCCTCCAGATTTTATCTGATTTTGCTCTTGAGATCCATAACGTCTCCTCCGCTTTCGTCTCTGAGTGTTCCTTGATGATTTTCCTTCTTTGTCTTTGACGTCAATCATAAGAATCTCATTCACCTAATTTATCTTACGATCAAAATTATTGATTTAAATTAAGGTTTATGAGTGTAAATTTATGATCAATCACTCATTTTAATTCAAAATATCAGCCAAAAATTAAATTTTGTGAAAAACAAAGTTTGGTAGTCTAAAACTCAAAATCTACTAGATCTAGATTATGAACATATAATTAAAGAGAAAAGAAAGAATTTGCCATGTTTGAACAATTAATTGATGAAGATTCATTAGATCTCTTTCTTGCTGCGCTTTCTTTGTCTATAATCTTTGATGTGGCACTAATATCTGTGAATGCTTCTAAATCTATGATTTTGTGAACTCCTGATGTTTGTCGTTGTTCTCTCATTGAAATTTCTGTCTGGGTAGCTAATTTCTTTGAATCTTCTTGGAATCAACAAGTAACATGTAGTGTTTCTAGCGCCAAAATGTAGTTGCAGGAATTCCCACAACACACCCCTTGTAATATCTTGATAATAATTTCTTAATCTAAACTCATTTGATATGATAATTAAAATACTAAATTATAAATGGACACACATATTTTTACATGGTTCGATCAATTTGATCTACATCCATGATTCTTCACTATGATTGTTTAAGTTTACATTTGATTTACATTGATAATCTCCGTTAATGGAGTTCTAGATCTAGTTTTTTTGGGAAGAAGATGATAAAGAGAAATACATTATCTCTCTAAAAATATTTCTCTAAAAAATCTCTCTCTCTCTTACGAAAAAATGTGCCCCCCCACTTTCTCTCTCCTGCTCTTCTCTTTATATAGGTGTTTACATAATGGATGACAACTCACATACAGCTCATAAACTCTCAAGCTCTGCTATGTTCTCTCAGGATCTTCTACATTATAGCGAGTTCCCACTACATTCTCGCGAGCTCCCGCTACGTTTTCACGAGCGTTCTCTCCAACTACAAAATCTTCACATCTATCTCGTGTTTTATGATGTCGTTGTCTATTACGTCATTCTTTGAATTATTCTGCGACGCTCGGAGTGTGTTATTGAAGAAACTTGTAGATATGTTGTTAATAATTTCGTAAGAATATTGCTGTGGCGATATTCTGATCCTACAAAGCGATATTAGGAATATATAATAATCCCATAAAGGAAACCGGATATTTAGTATAGCAATAATCTAGATTACCAAGATTATTACATGGGCCCAAGGGAAACTTTCTAGTCATACAAAAATATTCTTATAACAATATCAGTGGTACAAGAAATTTGCTCCTTACAATGAAACAACGGAACTCCATAACTAGTTATTACTCCCTCCGTTTCTAAAAAGTAGGCAGGTTTGTGTGTAAATTTATACACAAACCTGCCTATTGTTTTGAAACGGAGATAGTAGATCACATAGAATGTTCAACATCCATAGCTTGATTGGAGTACATATAGGATAACAACCTGTAAACTTAGTGACTTATTTTAATTTAAAATGAAGTTGAAGCTTTCTTAACCCTAGTTAGCAATTCGGAATTCGGAAAACGTACGGAACGGCAAACGTACGAGTATTATACGGTTTTGTAAAATTCAGATTCGGTCCAAAATTTGGTCAACGGGACGTGATTCGTCAGTAATTCGGAACGGCATACGTACGTGTATAATTCGATTTATAAATGTGAGTTCGCTCAAAATTCGGTATCTATATATACTAAATAATTTATATTTATAAGGTCATAGACCAATTTTTATGCATATGTGTGAGTTATTTAAAGAAAAAATAAAATTAATATGATGATATTAATAATATATACAACATTAGTCATCCAAGAGGACGTGGTATAGTAGTTTAGATGCTTGGTTAGTGAGTTTGAGATCTCTCACACCTTCACCTTCAAATTTTTTCAGTCATTTTTATTTCATAAAATTTACAACAACGTCTAATATTAGGTCGTGTATGCCCGGGAGGCAGTAAACCCCAAAAAGTGGGACCTTTAAAAACGTAAAAGCTAAAGAATTTATGGCGAATTAATCAGGCGTATCATTCGGGATTCGGGATACGTAAAATTCGTGAACGATTCGCGAATAATCCGGGAATGCCACATAATACGCGACTTGGGTTCGGAGTTGCAAACGTACGCGAATAAAACCGTAAAATTCGTGATATGGAAAAAATCGCGAATGATTCGCAAACGTAATAACTAGGTTCTTAACAAACCTTCAAACATCATTCCTGGTAGGACCAAGATCAGTGAGTGTCAAACCAATGAATCAACAATCAGTATGGTGAAGTGTATGCTCAAAAAGAGGATGTAATCTTACTTGTTCATTTGATTAATTAAGAGAAAGGAAAATGTGATCTGTAATGTTCTGTACATGGAAAAAAGGCGGGGTTTCATCATTTTAAGTGGGAAAATGAGAGACCAAAAAAATACTCCAAACTTACCAAATGATCAAAATTACATTTACTAACAGATACATCTGCTGCTTAAATCAAATACTCGAACATCTAAATCCTTGGATTGATTTGAGTGTAGTTAACCATTAGCCAAAAAGTTCAGGAAAAATAACTATCGACCAAAATGTCTGAATTGCTGAAACCACGCGAATCGATACAAAAATGAAACCAAAGATACTGAATAAACTACATAATAATCAAAGTTTAACATCAAATGCATATTCCATTGTATTCCATTTCATTACAGAAAAGAAAACCATTACAAAATTCAACAATCGTTCACATTTGAGAGTTCTACTGTCGGAGAATTGTGAGACGGGGGCTAAAATAAGGTGTTATTGAATTTTTCTTCAAATTTTCATTTCAGTAGTGAATACTATCGTCATTGCTAGAGTAAACGTAGGCACATTGCCGAACCTCTATAAATCTTGTGTTTTGATTTGCTCTCGTCATTTATTTTTATTTTTTTGGGTTAGATTGTAAGCTTGTTATACATCATTTGTGTGTGAGATTGTAATTTTGACTAGGCAATGCAATATTAACGCCAGAACACTACTTTGGTTGTAGATTTATGGTATGGTGTAATATGGGAATGTGATTTTTGTTTTGCCCAAAGTAACCATAGCTTGCCTAAACATAGACAGTAACGACCTGAGACCCCTGACCCCTCTAGTTGGTCCGGTAAAGTTTGATTCTGCAATGAATGAATGCATCATGTAGTTAACCAAAACATTCACATTCCAACTGAGCTGATCTCCTAAAATGGTTGTGGAAACAGTAATTAAAACCTCATGAATCTCCTTTCATCGTTTGGTCTTACCTTTTGGCTTTGGGAGTAGAATTTTGACTGACTATTTTTATCGTTTGTTCACTGTGGCCGCTTTAATTATGGCTACGTTGCCGCCAAACAAGCCAATTACGCGATTGCACTTCGTAGGGATGCATGAACCTAGTTAATATCGCACCGCTTCGACTAATCTCTGGAATCTTATGGGTTCACTTAGTTGTCTATAAATGAATGAAGAAAAATAAAGAAATTGATCTCTTCATTAATGTAATGTTCTGTAAATGAAAAAAGGCAGGGCTTTCATCGTTATAAGGGAGATCAAAAAATACTCAAAGATAAGTATGGATGGATGTTCTTAGATAAAATTTTGTCTGTCCCAAAAAGAGCATAAATCTCTTCACATAAGGGCAACAAAATATGAACAACACTAAGTAGCAAGAGTGACTTCTTCCTGTACTACTTCCCCAGTAAAATTCAAACAACCACAATTGAAGTAACCAGTAAGGAATGACTAATTCTGATAAACCCTCGACTTTTTCCAGAAAGATTCAAACCACCCGTAACATACGGATTGATTGTGGTTTTCACGTCTCCTCTGCAGAATACGAAAAACTCCTAAACAAGGAATGGATTTGGAAGAAACTAGCAAGTAGCAAGAGCTTTCAAAGACTAAAATGCGGAATATATATAGATGCACATCCGCTGCTCAAATCGAATGTTCGGATGTCTAAACCACCGTTAACCAAAAAAGTCGGAAAAAAAAAATTAACCAAAAGGTCCAAAACTAGGTGCTTAGGTGCTTAGCTGATGGCGAATTGCCAAAAACAGATCAAGCAGTTTAGATGGCAATTCGACGAGTAGATATAAAAATGAAACCAGAGATGATGGATAAACTACTTTCATGTAATAATTACTCCATCCGTTTCTAAAAAATAGTCAAGTTTGGTTTTCATAAAAATTAAGAAAACCAATCATTATAGCCATTTTTTCATGATTTTTCCTAAACTATCATTTGGTCCCCACTCATTTGCTATTAGAGAAAGAGGAGAGAGAAGTGGTCTCCTTTTTTATATTAGAGAGAAAAAATGAGAGAGAGAAGTGGTCCCTCTATGGGTATAGTAGTAAAATCATAACATTTGACTTTCCACATATGGAAACAAGCCTATTTTTTTGACATACCCAAATATGGAAACCTGCCTATTTTTTAGAAACGGAGGGAGTAAAATTTAACATCAAATTCATTCCATTCCATTCCATTAAGGCTGTGTTTGATAGGAGTTAATTCCATGGAATTAGCCATCTTTCCATGGAAACAACGTGTTTTCCGTCGTTTGGTCAAAAATCCATTTTCATGGAATTGCAATAAAAGCGTGGCCTAAAGTATGTTTTAAACTCAATTCCATGGAATTCCATAGAAAGTCTTTCCTTGCCTCCCCAGGAAACTGATTCCATGGAAACACTTTCCATGAAATTATTTCCTTTCTCTGTTATCAAACACAACCTAAGAAAAGAAAATAATCACATTTGTCTTGCCACAAACATAACAAGAATCTTAATTTATTTGAGCGATCTGCACCCGACACATTTGCTCAGCATTGACCACAACCACCAGTACCATCCACCTTCTCCTCTGAGATACCTAAAGTACGTAGAAGGGTCTCTCTCAAACAACGCTCTTGGTATAAGTATATCTGCTCCAGGAGCCTTCATCATTTTCGGAAAATAGCTACACAAATAAGCGACCCCAATTTTCAACACTGGCCACCTGCCAGTGAACTTCACGTTGCCCTACCTATTTTCCCCAAGAAAGAATTGGGGATAAGAAAAGAAACTATCGACCCCATTTCACTCTCTATCACAAATTACTCTCACTTTGGTTTCTACTTAAACCTTTGTGATGCATGTATATATAGACTTCATTTGGCTTATCAATTGAACAATCGTGCATTAAATTATCCTTTTTTTTTAGTTGAAAACTGTGCATGGAATTACCGAAACTCAAAGTTTGATTTTGACGCTTTGAAATAATGCATGCGCATGCATACCACATTGAAAGATGCCATCATTCATGTCTGATCCAATGTAGTTAATATCGGATACCGGTTTATCTCGGCCGAGGACCGGTACACTGGTACAACATTGTATCGGGGAGATCTCGGTTTCAAATATCGGTGCAATATCGGTTCTAAATTTATATTGTTTCACACAAAATTAGATAAGATAAAAATGCATCAATTTTTGCAAATCGGAGTTCCCAAGATCCCGTTAGCATCACTATAGTCTCTCTCAATTCAGTTGTAGCATTCTCAAGTTCTTCTTCATTGGGAATAAGCCTTTGCATTGATGTATGAAGTCCCCTTTTGATTTCTTCATTTATCCAACACCTGCTGAGACCTGGTATTCAATTTCATCAAATTTCTCCAAATTCATCAAATAAAATTTATATCAAATTTATACAAATTTCTTTCAATTTATCACAGTTGATACAACTACAAGTTAAAATAATCCAAAACAATTTGATACATACAAAATAAATCTTATTTAAGAAATTAAACAACAAAAAAAAAAACAAGAAAAGGAACAAATTATCTGATTATGGTATATAATCCAGGAATCAATTTGAAGGAATGTTATAGAGAATCGACTAATTTCGGAGAGAATAGAACTGAGAGTTTAGGGCAAGAAGAAGGAATTGGAAAACATTATATAGCTTCAAAAGATTACAGTATAAGAATTGAAACATCAAAATCAGCAAAAGAAGAGATTAATAATCAAAACCAATGTAGTCAATTTCGCTCGTACCGGCCGATATATCGGCGATATTACCGGTACCGGTGGTTGAGCGAAACGACAACCAAAATATCGCGATACGATATTTTGCCGATAATATCGGCCGGTACCGGAAAAACGATACAACGAGTTTTCGGCGATATTTCAGATTTTCAGGCGATATTTGACATTTACTTAAATTATCAGGGTAGTTTCGGAATTCTAGGTGAAGGGAAGAGATGAAATCCCTGAATCCCATTTCTTCTCTTCTTTGCGAGCGAAAAAAACACTCTTCTTTGCGGGCGAAAAAACATTTCTTCTCGATCTTAATGGCGAGATTCAATTAATTCTATCTTAACAACAGGTTGGTTTTGATTATTAATCTCTTCTTTTGCTGATTTTGATGTTTCGATTCTTATACTGTAATCTTTTGAAGCTATATAATGTTTTCCAATTCCTTCTTCTTGCCCTAAACTCTCAGTTCTATTCTCTCCGAAATTAGTCGATTCTCTATAACATTCCTTCAAATTGATTCCTGGATTATATACCATAATCAGATAATTTGTTCCTTTTCTTGTTTTTTTTTTGTTGTTTAATTTCTTAAATAAGATTTATTTTGTATGTATCAAATTGTTTTGGATTATTTTAACTTGTAGTTGTATCAACTGTGATAAATTGAAATAAATTTGTATAAATTTTATTTGATGAATTTGGAGAAATTTGATGAAATTGAATACCAGGTCTCAGCAGGTGTTGGATAAATGAAGAAATCAAAAGGGGACTTCATACAGCAATGCAAAGGCTTATTCCCAATGAAGAAGAACTTGAGAATGCTACAACTGAATTGAGAGAGACTATAGTGATGCTAACTGGATCTTGGGAACTCCGATTTGCAAAAATTGATGCATTTTTATCTTATCTAATTTTGTGTGAAACAATATAAATTTAGAACCGATATTGCACCGATATTTGAAACCGAGATCTCCCCGATACAATGTTGTATCAGTGTATCGGTCCTCGGCCGAGATAAACCGGTATCCGATATTAACTACATTGATCAAAACCAACCTGTTGTTAAGATAGAATTAATTGAATCTCGCCATTAAGATCGAGAAGAAATGTTTTTTCGCCCGCAAAGAAGAGTGTTTTTTTCGCTCGCAAAGAAGAGAAGAAATGGGATTCAGGGATTTCATCTCTTCCCTTCACCTAGAATTCCGAAACTACCCTGATAATTTAAGTAAATGTCAAATATCGCCTGAAAATCTGAAATATCGCCGAAAACTCGTTGTATCGTTTTTCCGGTACCGGCCGATATTATCGGCAAAATATCGTATCGCGATATTTTGGTTGCCGTTTCGCTCAACCACCGGTACCGGTAATATCGCCGATATATCGGCCGGTACGAGCGAAATTGACTACATTGGTCTGATCTTTATTAGTCTTGGACATTACAATTTTGAATCGAAATAGTATGTGTTTAGACGTTGTATTGGCAAAATGACATCTCCTTTCATCGTTTGGTCTTACCTTTTGGCTTTGAGAGTTGAACTTTGACCGACTAATTTTGTCGTTTGTTCTCATCCGCTTCGGTACTGTGGCTATATACTTTAATTATGGCTAGGCTGCCATCCAAATGAGCCAATTAAGTGATTGCATTTCGTAGGCATGCATGCACCTAGCGATTGCACTTCGTAGGCATGCATGAACCTAGTTAATATCGCACCGCTTCAACTAATTGTTGTGATACCAACTCTTATCCAGCTTCCTTATTTAGAACTATTATAGTTAGTCTGTTTATTTCCTTGGTTAGATAGTTGTTTGAGAGTTATTAGAGCTCTAGTTCTTTATTATTTCTGCGCGGTTTTGAAGCTATAAATAGCCTGACCAATAATTATTTTGAAGACGGTTAATTAAAACAAATTATTTTCTTAATTTTTTTCCCTTAACTTCTTCATAGAGGTGGCTAATACCTAACTCAAAGGGTTTTATCCTGGTTCTTTTACGTTTTTGGTCTGATATCTTAGTATTTTGGTGTTGGACCATAACACCTGGATCAGAGCAGGTTTTGCTCAAACCCTAAAAGTTTACAAATTTTTTTTTTTAGAGATGTCCTATATTGAGAATATGAAGCTTGTTCAAGACAACCTAGTGTCCGTTAGTCAAAAACTTGATACCCTTATCACAACCATTAACAACAATCATGTTCACGATGAAGAAGCACGTGACAAAAAGAAAGCTGAGGAGAAACAATTGCGTGAAGAAGATCGTGCTGATAGAAAAGAGGATTTTTCAGAACATGCAACAGAGCTTTCAACCAATCTAGCCACTGATATCACCACATCCTTAACCGTAACTTTGGGAACCACTTTACGTGCGGTGTTTAGGGAATTTATTCCTCAGGTTAACCAGCGTAATGGTGCTGCTCCTCCACCTCCTCCTGGTGGTAATGAAACTAATATCCGCGCTGGCTCAATCAGTTTGAAATTCCCAACTTTTGATAGTGATGATCCGGATGGTTGGATTTTTAATGCAGACCAGTATTTTAGCTTGCACGTTGTTGTTGATAATCTAAAACTTGCCATTGCTTGTGCTCCTCTTAAGGGTGATGCCAATATTGCTTGGTATCGATGGAAAAGAGAACAGTTACTGTGACTACCTGGTTGGAGTTTTGTTCACTTGTTCGTGCTCATTTTTCTTCTACGAAATTTGTAGACGCTCGCATGGCAATCAGTACAATTAAGCATAAAAGTACAATTCGTGAGCACATTCCTGAGTTTGAAAGATTGTTGAATTTTGTCACAGATTTGCCTGAAGATCATTTGATCAATCGTTTTGTTCATTCACTTAAACCAGAAATTGGTTCTATGGTCAAACTACTTGAACCTCAATCCTTAACTGCGGCTTTCACAAAGGCAATAAATCAGGAAGATGCTTTGTTATCCAACAATTTTACCCTTAAACCTTATCGTCCTACACAGCTAAGGTCTACACCAACTGCTGCTACTACTCTGTTTAGAAAACCTAACTTACCACCTGGAGCTAAGAGACTTTCATGGGAAAAACAAAAGGAAAAACGAGAAAAAGGACAGTGCTTTAATTGTGATCAATTATTTACACCTGGTCATTTGTGCTTGAATCCAAGATTGTTAATATTATATGGCTCTCCAGGTACTAATGAAACTTGTATTGATCAAGTCGATGAAGAAGTTGTCAAATTCCAAGACACAGTTGTTGCAGAACCATCGCCAACAATTTCACTTCATTCATTAATGGGTTCTCCTTCTCCTAGGACAATGCGCATCTCGGGATTCACTAAAGGAAAAGCATTAACATTTCTTCTAGATTCGGGTTCAACTCATAATTTTCTTCATCCTCGAATATATAAACATTGTGGTTATCCAATTTTCTCTAAAGAAGTTGCATTACATGTAACAATTGGTGATGGTGGTCAGATTTCTACTCAGGGTTTTTGCTCTAATATTCTATTTAAATTCCAAGATTATGAGTTTACATCTGATTTTCATCTTTTACATATTAGTGGCTGCGACGCTGTGCTGGGCATTCAATTGTTACTGACATTAGGTGCAATTTCTTGGGATTTTACCTCTTTGACCATGAAATTCCGCATTAATGATTCTGACATTATATTGGTGGACAATGATTCTCCAACAATAATGACGCTGGATAGTTCTCCCATGCAACGTTTATTGGATAGAGAGCAGTATGGAATTCTATGTGCATTAAATGATGCTACATCTACTACTATTTCAGTTTTGACACCTGAAATCCAACAATTAATATCTACTTATTCAAAAAAAAAATTGAGACTCCAGTTTCACTGCCTCCATCAAGACAGCATGATCATCATATCCCCTTGTTACATGATTCTTCACCTGTCAATTTTCGTCCTTACCTTTACCCACATTTTCAAAAGAATAAAATTGAGGAGATAATTTCAGAGTTACAACAAGCAGGATTTATTCGACAGATTTCAAGTCCTTTCTCTTCTCCAATTCTGATGGTTAGAAAGAAAGATGAAACTTGGCGTATGTGTGTGGTTTATCGTGCATTGAATAAGATCACCATAAAGGATCGTTTTCCAATTCCTTTGGTCGACGAACTCCTTGATGAGTTACACGGTGCTTGTATATTCATAAAGTTGGATTTACGTTCTAGTTATTATCAAATAAGACTCTTTGGCCCTGATATTCACAAGACTGATTTTCGTACACATGATGGGCATTATGAGTTTCTTGTCATGCCATTTTGTCTTTCGAATGCACCAGCCACTTTCCAAAGCTTGTTGAATCACATATTCATACCTTATTTGCGCAGGTTTGTACTTATATTTTTGATGATATATTGATCTATAACAAGAGTTTTTCTGAGCATGTTAGAATCTGAAAACATTTTTTGAGATTTTACGCTCTCATAAGTTGTTTGTGAAGGAAATTAAGTGTACATTTGCTCAGCCTTCTGTGGGTTATTTAGGCCATGTTATTTCATCTGAAGGTGTCTCAGTTGAAGATGATAAAATCAAGAGCATTCTGTCTTGGCCTATTCCTAGTACAATTAAAGAACTTAGAGCATTTTTGGATCTTGTTGGATATTATCGCAAGTTTGTTAGGAATTTTGGCATGATTAGTCATCCCTTAACTCAGCTGTTGAAGAAAGATGTTTTTATCTGGACTAATTCTGCAACTTCTTCATTCAAACAACTCCAGCATGCTCTCACTACCACCCCTGTGTTAATATTGACAGATTTTAGTAAGGAGTTTTATCTTGAGTGTGATGCTTATATTGGGGGTTTAGGCGATGTGTTAATGCAATCTCAGAGACCTATTGCTTATTACGGCAAATTGTTATCTGGTAAGAACTTGAATCTTTCAATCTATGATAAAGGGATAATGGGAATTGTATCTGCTGTTCAGAAATGGAGACCATACTTAATGGGACAACACTTTAAGATATACACAGATCATAGAAACCATATGTATTTTTTGGATCAAAAACTATCATCCATGGAACAACAAAAATGGCTATCCAAGTTATTGGGATATGACTATCAAATTATTTTTCGCAAGGGAAAAGAGAATATTGTTACAGATGCTTTATCTCGTTCGTCAGGTCCTCAACTAGCTTTACTATCAACACCGATTTTTTCCTGTTTTGCATGATATTATAGCTAAGTGTCATCAAGATGAAGAGTACTATGCATCACTTATTGCTGGTTTAAGTGCTAACCCTGAATTTAAACATAATTACACTTATACATATGACATTTTTAGATATAAGCAGGCATTGTGGTTGTTTCTTCTTATTCATGGTGTTCCAAATTACTTGCGGAATTTCATGCAACTCCACTTTGGGGTCATTCAGGTTATCTAAGAACTCTCAAGAGACTTCAACAAAAAAATAATTTGGGAAGGCATGAAAAAATCACTTAAAGAGTTCATTGATCATTGCGACATCTGCCAACGCAATAAATCTGAATCAGTATCTCCTCCAGGATTATCAAACCCTTTTCCAATACCTGCTGATGTTTGGCTTGATATTTCAATGGATTTCATTGATGGGTGGTTTCCATTATCTGAGAGAAAAAGTTCAGTTTTGGTTGTGGTTGATCTCCTTTCCAAGTATGCTCATTTTATTGCTTTATCTCATCCATATTCTGCCAGCACAGTTGCTGAAGTATTTATAAGAGAAGTGGTTCATCTTCATGGAATGCCAAGAAGTATTGTCACTGATCAGGATGCGTTATTCATGAGTAATTTTTGGACAACTTATTTCTCTTTGCAAGGTACACAATTATGTCACAGTTCAGCTTATCACCCACAATCGGATGGTCAAACTGAAGTTACTAATCGAACTTTGGAATGCTACTTACGATATTTTGCTGGTATGAAACCAAAAGATTGGTTTAAATGGCCGTCGTGGGCTGAATGGTGGTATAATACAAGCTTTCATACTGGTATTCAAATATGAAGCTTTATATAGTCGATCTCTACCAACGATTTTATCATATTTATCAGGCTCTACACCGGTGCATGATGTTGATATCAATCTCCAAGCAAGAGATCACACTCTTAAACTCTTAAAATCACACTTGCTTGATGCACTGACTCGGATGACGAAATTTGTTGACTCTCATCGCACAAAAAGATCTTTTCATATTAATGATTGAGTTATTTACGACTCCAACCATACTGGAAAACTATTGTGGCTATCTCATATTTTTCGAAGATCTCTTCTCGATTTTATGGTCCCTTTTGAGTTTTGGAGAAAATTGGCAGTATAGCTTATAAACTAGAACTTCCTGCAACAAGTCGCATTCATCCTGTTTTCCACGTTTCTCAACTTAAAAGGAAATTAAGAATGACTGTTAATGTGGTTGTTGTTTTACCAGATATCGTTGATTACGATAAATAGGAACCTTCTGCAATTTTACAGCGTAGAATATACAAGAAAGGTTATCATGCTGGGACAAAGTGGCTAGTGCACTGGATAAACTATCCTAAAGATGAAGCCACTTGGGAGGATACTGACGAGTTCATTACAAGGTTTCCAGATTTTAAGATTTGAGGACAAGTCTGTTTACTAGGGGGTGGGATGTTGTGATACCAACTCCTATCCAGCTTCCTTATTTAAAACTACTATAGTTAGTCTGTTTATTTCCTTGCTTAGATAGTTGTTTGAGTGTTATTAGAAATCTAGTTATTTACTTCTTCTGCACGGCTTTGAAGCTATAAATATCCTGGCCAACAGTTATTTTGAACATGGTTAATTAAAACAAACTATTTTATTAATCTTTCTCCCTTAAGTTCTTCATAGAGGTGGCTAACCCCCAACTCAAAGGGTTTTATCCTGTTTCTCTTATGTTTTTGGTATGATATCTTAGTATTTTGGTGTTGGACCATAACACCTGGATCAGAGCAGGTTTTGCTCAAACCCTAAAAGTTTATAAATTTTTTTTAGAGATGTCTTATTGAGAATATGAAGCTTGTTCAAGACAACCTAGTGTTTGTTAGTCATAAACTTGATACTCTTATCACAACCATTAACAACAATCATGTTCACGATGAAGAAGCACGCGACAAAAAGAAAGCTGAGGAGAAACAATTGCTTGAAGAAAATCGTGCTGATAGAAAAGTGGATTTGTCAGAACATGCAACAGAGTTTTCAACCACTCTAGCAACTGAGATCACCACATCCTTAACCGCAACTTTGGGAACCATGCACTTTACGTGCGGTGTTTAGGGAATTTATTCCTCGGGTTAACCAGCGTAATGGTGGTGCTCCTCCACCTCCTCCTGGTGGTAATGAAACTAATATATGCGCTGGCTTAATCAGTTTGAAATTCCCAACTTTTGATGGTGATGATACGGATGGTTGGATTTTTAATGCAGACCAGTATTTTAGCCTGCACGTTGTTGCTAATAATATGAAACTTGTCATTGCTTCTGCTCATCTTAAGGGTGATCCCAATATTTATTGGTATCGATGGAAAATAATAATAGTTATTGTGACTACCTGGTTAGAGTTTTGTTCATTTGTTCGTGCTTATTTTTCCTCTACAAAATTTGTAGATGCTCGCATGGCAATCGACACAATTAAGTAGAAAGGTACATTTTTTTAGCACATTCATGAGTTTGAACGATTGTTGATTTTTTTTCACAGATTTGCCTGAAGATCATTTGATCAATCGTTATGTCCATTCATTTAAACCGGAAATTAGTTATATGGTCAAACTACTTGAACCTCAATCCTTAACTGCGGCTTTCACAAAGGCAATAAATCATAAAGATGCTTTGTTAGCCAATAATTTTACCCCTAAACCTTATCATCCTCCACAGCTAAGGTCTACACCAACTGCTGCTCCTACTCCGTTTAGAAAACCTAACTTACCACCTGGAGCTAAGAGACTTTCATGGGAAGAACAAAAGGAAAAAAGAAAAAAATGACAGTGCTTTAATTGTGATCAATTATTTACACCTGTTCATTTGTGCTTGAATCCAAGATTTATAATATTATATGTCTCTCTAGATACTGATGAAACTTGTATTGATCAAGTCGATAAAGAAGTTGTCAAAGTCCAAGACACATTTGTTGCAGAACCAGCGCCAACAATTTCACTTCATTCATTAATGGGTTCTCCTTCTCCTAAGACAAAGCGCATCTCAGGTTTCACTAAGGGACAAGCATTAATAGTCCTTCTAGATTCGGGTTCAACTCATAATTTTCTTCATCCTTGAATAGCTAAGCATTGTGGTTATCCAATTTTCTCTAAAGATGCTGCATTACGTGTAACAATTGGTGATGGTGGTCAGATTTCTACTCAAGGTTTTTTCTATAATATTCCACTTAAATTCCAAGATTATGAGTTTATATCTGATTTTTATCTTTTACATATTAGTGGATGCGACGCTGTGTTGGGAATTCAATGGTTACTGACATTAGGTGCAATTTCTTGTGATTTTACCCCTTTGACCAAGAAATTCAACATTAATGATTCTGACATTATTTTGGTGAGCAATGACTCTCCAACAATAATGATGCTGGATAGTTCTCCCATGCAACGTTTATAAGATAGAGAGAAGTATGGAATTCTATTCCAATTATGTGCATTAAATGATGTTATATCTACAACTGCTTCCGTTTTGACACCTGAAATCCAATAATTAATATCTACTTATTCAGATTTTTTTGATACTCTAGTTTCACTGCCTCCATCAAGACATCATGATCATCATATCTCCTTGTTACCTGATTCTTTACCTGTCAATGTTCGTCCTTACCGTTACCCATATTTTCAAAAGAATGAAATTGAGAAGATAATTTCAGAGTTACAACAAGCAGGATTTATTCGACAGAGTTCAAGTCCTTTTTCTTCCCCAATTCTGATGGTTAGAAAGAAAGATAGAACTTGGCGTATGTGTGTGGATTATCGTGCATTGAATAAGATCACCATAAAGGATCGTTTTCCAATTCCTATGGTCGAAGAACTCCTTGATGAGTTACATGGTTCTTGTATATTCACAAAGTTGAATTTACATTATGGTTATTATCAAATCAGACTCTTTAACCCTGATATTCACAAGACTACTTTTCATACACATGATGGGCATTATGAGTTTCTTGTCATGCTATTTGGTCTTTCGAATGCACCAACCACTTTCCAAAGCTTGATGAATCACATATTCAGACCTTATTTGCGCAGGTTTGTACTTGTATTTTTTGATGATATATTGATCTAAAGCAAGAGTTTTTCTAAGCATGTTAGACATCTGAAAACAGTTTTTAATATTTTATGCTCTCATAAGTTGTTTGTGAAGGAAATTAAGTGTACATTTGCTCAGCCTTCTGTGGGTTTATTTAGGATATGTTATTTCATCTGAAGGTGTCTCAGTTGAAGATGAAAAAATCAAGAGCATTCTGTCTTGGCCTATTCCTAGTACAATTAAAGAACTTATAGCATTTTTGGATCTTGCTGGATATTATCGCAAGTTTGTTAAGAATTTTGGCATGATTAGTCATCCCTTAACTCAGCTGTTGAAGAAAGATGCTTTTATCTGGATTAATGCTGCAACTTATTCATTTAAACAACTCCAGCATGCTCTCACTACCACCCCTGTGTTAATATCACCAGATTTTAGTAATGAGTTTTATCTTGAGTATGATGCTTCTAGTGGGGGTTTAGGCACTGTGTTAATGCAATCTCAGAGCCCTATTGCTTATTACAACAAACTTTTATCTGGTAAGAACTTGAATCTTTCTGTAGGACCAGAATATCGCCACAATTATATTCACGAGAGATTAACGACATTTCTGCGAGCGTCACAACGAATTCTCCAACAACACTTTGCGAGTGTCACAGAATAATGACATAATAGTTGACGATGGAAGAAACACAAAAAGAACATGATTAACTGGTGATGGTTACAATGCTTGCGAGAAGGAATATTATAGCTACTACGATAGTATCGCGAATGATATCCGAAATTAGAGGACAGCTTAGTTGTGACCCATTATGTAGTTTCCTATAAATAGAGATCCAATAGATTCAGGAAAGGATGATGTATTTTTTAGAGTTGAGAGAGTCTTGAGGAGAGAGAAAATTTTAGGAGAGAGAGGAATATTTTGCAGAGAGAGAAAATGTATTTTTCTTTATCATCTTCTTCCCCAAAACTAGATTTAGAACTCCATTAATGGAGATTATCAATGTAAATCAAATGTAAATTTAAACAATCATAGTGAAGAATCATGGATGTAGATCAAATTGATCGAACCATGTAAAAATCCGTGTGTTTATTTACAATTTTTAGAATTTTAATCATACTTTTAATATCAAATTAGTTTAGATCAAGAGATTATTATCAAGATATGATAAGGGGTGTGTTGTAGGATTTCCTGCAACTACATTTTGGCGCTAGAAACAGGGAGGAGTAAAGGATTTATCCTTCCTATAATTTAATTGGTTCAAGAGATTTCCATGAAGATTTTCTACTGTTTATATTTTTCTAGATCTAAAAAATTTTAGGTTCAAAAATGGAAATTTCATGGAAGAAATTACACTTTCAGGGAATAAACATCGTCAACAATTTTTCTCTTTCATGTTTTAAGGGGAATATTTGTTAGATCGAAGAAGATTCAAAGAAATTAATTATTAAGGAATTGGGTCTATAAAATTCAGGGGAAAAAATTGAAGTTTCATAAAGAATTTTACATTTTTGGAAAGAATTTTACATTCAGGGACGGGGTCGATTGGTTGATTCAAGAGAAATTTGATGAAAATAACTACGATATGCAGTTTTATTTTCTGGATATTTAAGATATGAGAACAAATAGGGAAGTTTCACCGAAATTCCATCTACAACAAACAACATCAAAAGTTCATCAAAAATTCAGAGAAATCCAGTAACAATGAGGAAGGGGTTGAATCGTCAAAAAACTGCTCAAAAGTGTATTCTTCGCAAGTAGAGATGAGTAGTCAAATTCGTAAAGATGTTAAACAATTATTATCTGCGAAGCAACAGAAGGGATAAGAAGATGAATTCATTAAATTAGTAAAATTAATTTGGTACGATAACGAAAGGAGGCATTAACGTCATACCGGCAGTGAAACGGTGAAATAGCATCTACAATATTCCAGCGAAGCTAACAATTTTTGAGTGATGTACTGGCGAGAAATTATACTTTGAAGAGACAAGATCTTGCGATGAAATAAAATGAGTCACGAAGCAATAGGAGAAGTATTACTTTATAGTCAGCAGCTGTCTTTGGAAGATACCACTTTGAGAAGATGAAACATTAATTCATTACATCTAGCGAAGTAAAGGGGGACCGTGATGATACAAAGATGCAGACAAAATAAAATCAAAATGACTAACGACATCTCCAATGACACATCAAAAGGGAATATTCTTAACTTTGATCTCTTAAACTATAATAGTTCATTTTTTAAGAATTGTATTTTTAAGAATTATATTTTCACTTTTGGAGGATACACCTGCGAGGAACTCGCAAAAATATCATTCTAGCTTAATTAATTATTTTTTATCAGGGACCAGAAGTGCAAAAGCAAACTTTCTTCGTCAAAAAAACTTGTCTTATCATTAATATTAGGATAAGGAAGAGTACACGGGTGTTTACATCATACCTTTTAGAGAAGTATCATCACCAGCATACTTCTTATGTTACACGCGGGTGTCAACTTCTTATGACGGGTGTTTAAGAGCGATGATTGCTGCAGAGGATGTTCCAGCGATGACTGCCGCATCTCAAATGAAGTTATCGCAGTACCAACGAAGACAATTTCTTATTATCTAACGCCCAGTACTCGCAATTAATGGGACCAATTAATTGCAGCATTAATGGGTACAAGAAGTGCTCGCAAGTGTATCAAGCGAAAACAATTAATGGGCAGTGCTCGCAAGTGTAGTTGATCTTATAATGGGTACAAGAAGTGCTCCCAATTAATGGGACCAATTATAATATGAAGCCAAACAATTAATGGGTAGTGCTCGCAAGTGTAGTTGATCTTATAATGGGTATAGGAAGTGCTCCCAATTAATGGGACCAATTATAATATGAAGCCAAACAATTAATGGGTAGTGCTCGCAAGTGTAGATGATCATATAATGGATAAGGAAGATCTTATATCAAATTGATCTTTTGTAGTGCTCGCAAGTAGATCTTCTAGTGGGTGTAGTGCTCGCAATTAAGGTCAAAACCAATTATACCATCAATTAATAGTGAAATGAGAAGTGCACATGATTCACGAGGTCTACAGCAAAGTTTAATCTCAAATGGGCCAGCGAAGAATGAAATTAAGTACAGAGGAAAAAGTGGAATATTTCAAGTCTCATTTCTCCCATATACTTCTTTTTGTTGATGCGATAATTACAGTTCTTTTTGAGAGATTTATACATTTCAAGGATGCCAATTTCACAAGCAAACAAAATACTTCGCGAGAAACGGCAGCAACATAAAATCGCAAGAAAGCTAAGTACCACTTCCTTGAATATTTTACTTACAGAAAATGAATTTTTTTGATTTATTTTACAAAAAGCGATACTATCGCAATATTTCGAAGAACATTTCTAATATTTCTGAAATTGTAGTTGAAAATTACTAAAGATTTCTAACATTTCAAAAGATTTCAAAAATGTTTGATTTAATTTTCCAAAAGCGATATAATCGCAAGATTTCTAAAGTTTCTAAGATTTCCAAATATTCCAAATATTTTTGATTTGATTGACAAACAACGATACAATCGCGAGACTTCAAAAATTTAAAAAGATTACAAAAAATGAAATCATCGCAAAAAATTTACAGTTCTCCAAAATTTTCAAAGATTTCCAAGATTACAGAAAACGAAATTATCGCAAAAATTTCTAAGACTTCAAATTTCCAAAATACGCGATACAATCGCAAAATTTCAAAGAGGATTTCAAAGATTTCTCTAGAATATTTCTTTTACATAAAGAGATTTTTTGTTTAACAAATGCGATACAATCGCAAGATTTCAAAATATTTTAAAGAATATTTCAACTCACAGAAGTGAGCAAAACAAATTTTTATCAGAGCTGCGAGTGTAATCGCGAGATTATTCAAGATTATATAAATAATTGACAGAAATGAAAGAATGAAGAAACGCGAAAATATCGCGAGAAACGCGAATACAATTTCGCAGAGACATAAGAATGGGACGAACCTTTATGGCGTGCACCCTAGTTCGCGAATAAAATTTCGTAAGAGGCAAATGTAAGACCTAATAGCGCGTCATATGAGGGGGTATCTCTTGACATGATTCAGGGGTAAGGTTACACCGCTGCTTGATCGCTTGTCAGACGACACAAATATAATTCACTTCCTCACTTTACTAATTATGAATATAGTATTCGATAAGAAAGAATTCGTATCCACAGAGAGGCGATTGTTGTTATGCAATTTTCAGATTCTTATGTAACCAATTAACCCAAGGTGTGTTTTTGTTTTTATCTAAGTAATAATACTAAATAAAGCAAAGTAAATAGTTGGAATAATCAATAAGGAGAATATATTGGTTAAGGGATAGTATCATTCATAAACATGTATTTTTCATCTATGATTAGAATTGGTATTTAATCTCTCAATTATCAAAAGTCCTAAGATATCTTGATCGCAAGAGTATCCCGTTTATTTCCTGATTTTATCACAAACAACATTAAAAGATGCTATTGAGAAATCTTCTTAAAAAGCAACCTAAAGTGTAAAAGCACAATTAGATTTAACTCCCTAAGAGCAATAAGTTCTATGAAATAAGACTAATCGATGCAAACAAATGTGTAAAAGCACTAATTAATTTTAACAAAGGTTATGATTCATATGCGATTAAAAAGATGTATCACTACAAGTATTAACCACAAGATGCTACTAAAAATCAGAGATAACAACTTTTACGTATTGAAAACCCTAATATAGCTATAGAGATGAAAACAAATCCAATTGATTCCGGACTCAACCAAACTAGCATTCAAATCATATGATAATATAAACAATGAATCATAAACGATAAAATTGAGACAAAACTAATTCATAGAATCGAATAACATGCTTGAAGAAATCAACTTTTTATCCCATAACCAATTATTGTATTTAGCTACTCATATTCATGGAGTTCATCATCATAATATTCAAAGAAAATAGATGAAACATAAAAGAAAGCAAACCCTAGAAGTAGTTCTCTGCAAAAGCTCCAAGAATAGAATAAAAACGTTATATCAAATTGTGTAGAAAACTTCCTTTTTATAGCTTTTTCTCCTTCCAAAAATAGGTTTTTTCTTCGAAGTCCATTAATTGGAAATTCACCCGACTCACGTGTGAGAGAAACCCATGTAGAAAATCTGTCCCAAAAGTGGTTGCCGGAAAATTGGGTTTTTGGCCGGAAATTGGCCGGAATCCGGCACCGGGAAGTCGCCGCCGATCACCTGAAAATTCTGTCAGTCGGAGGAATATTCCGTTAAGAGATTCTGTTATCTTTAACTGTTGACTAACGGTCTTTAACAGTTGACCGCGTCAAGTTCTGAGTCACTGAGTCAGCTGGCTAACTCGGCTCACTGACTGAGTTGTCAGGCCAGAAGTCATTTGCACTGGCCAAACTCAATCCCAGCCATCTTGGCTGTATGTTCCAATGCCACTTCAATCCCTTCTCAGTCCATTTTACCAACTCCATCTGAGGTTTGTAGCAGCTGCATTATCTCCTAATCAGTCAAGGCCACACCATCTTCTCTTGCAGCAACATAAACACCATGCTAGCACCTATAGCATTACCAGCACAGCTCAAACAAATTCGACTCCAATGCTTATAACTTCAGTTGGAATTCTTCTCAAACCACCATCTTAGTCACCTGAAACACATCTCAAAACAAAATCACCTAAACATCATATATGTAGCAACAGCTGCTTCACTGCAACTTTAAAGCCACCAGACCAGCTTCAGTAACTCCCAGCCATCTGGCCATTACACAAAACCATGTCTCAATAGCAAAACAATACTACCACTAACTCCACCTGCAGCTGCACCTCAGTCTCCAGCTAGCCATCTTCTCACCATGAGCATAATCAACAACACTGCAAGTGCTTCCATTTTCCACCCTGATTCTCTTGAACAAGTTACTGCCAGAGAACAAACTCTTGAGACACTGTTGTGCAATCCAAAACCACCACCATTTCTATCTGTAGATTGCATCTCAGATTCATCACAACATCTTCAAAGTTCTTCTTCCAACATCTTAGGCCATTAACACCTGCAATTCCTACCCTATGACACAGCCATACCACCACTGCCAATTCATTCAAGCTCAAGCACCTCATCTTGATTAAAATATCAGCTTCCATCAACTCTCTGAGTTCCATCCTTTGCATCTTAGCAACACAGCCATCATCTCAGTTCTTGCAATCTTTCATTGCCTGCAATACTCAAGCATAGAACCATCTCCACTTGCAACTCATTCCCATCTATAAACTGCAACACAACCTACAGTGGCCAACTCCAGTTGCACCTGCTATGCCCATTTCACCATAGAACCATTCCAGCCAAACCCATTTCTTCACAGCTTCAATGACTAGCAATAACTCCATGAATCAACAACATCTGGGTCTTTGTCAATCTAAGCCCCTTCTCTCAAGAACACCAGCCCCACAAAACCCTTATTCTGACTCCACCAACACAAACCCATCTAATAAATTCACTTACCAAGCCTAAGCTCCATTTCTTGCATACAAACCATGGTAGCAAGTTCATTTTTCTCCCTGTAACAGCAACATCAACAACTACAGTTTACCCATTCTACATATTCTCAATACACCACACCACCATTTCCTGGCGCAATGCTTGTAAATTTCTCACAATCACTGTAGAGCTACATTTTCAACTCCATCTTTCATCTCAACTGCACATCACCAAAAACCCATTCCTTGGCTCCATCATTCTCTTTACTTCATTGCAATTCTTCTCAACTGAGTTTTAATACAACCCCTAGGACACAGATTAAACTAGAGCTTGAAATGGTGAAAAAGTTTATTCAAGCAATTACCTGAACATGTTATGCGCATAACATGGTGGTGTTGTCATCACTCAAGAAATCATCCCCTGTACTCTCCATTTCCCTGCAACTTCAAACCCAAAGCAACAGTACCCAGATCTCCATTCCCTACTCAGCTTCTCAATAAAATCTCAAACCCTGAGTTCTCCTCTTCTCTTCGATTGCAGCAGCAACAACTTATTTTAGCTTTGAATTCCTCTCTCGTTTTTAATCTCTTAATCTCTCTGCCTTCTCTCAGTGTTCTCAAACTTAGACAGCAGCCACATTTTCTTCTTTCTCAATTTCAGTGATGGAAGAAGCGATGAATGAGAGAAAATATCTCTCAAATTTAGGTTAGAATGATTGGGGTGGTTATTGACACCCCAGTACATAGGCTAGGGGATAACCCAATAGATACCCCATAACAGGTGGCCACCCCTTAACACCAGCTCGCTGTCTTTAGTGCTCCTGTAGGACTGTTCGACCAAGACCAGGCTCCAAATGGTATTCTCCATGAAATGACAGCTCTGACCTTCTGCCCAAATTTGGATGATTCCTTCTTCTTTTCTTCCGTGCGCTAACATCAACCGTCCCTTATTTCTCATATTCACTAATACTCTTCAATGAGAATCATCACTAAAGTTGTCGTGCTTTTCAGACAGATATTTGCATCACTAAAGATGACATACCTTTCAGACAGAGATGAAGAAATAAAAGCAAATAATGAGACACAATCCGCCTCCAACTCTTTTGCCATGTTTCCTCCTCTTTTGTACCGAATGACTCCAAAGTACCTAAATACTCAAAAACAAAACATAAGATACATAATTAAAAAGAAAAATAACAAAGAAAGCATAAATACTAGATATTAAATTAGGTGTTTTACAACACCTATCAAATTCCCCCACACTTAGACTTTGCTAGTCCTCGAGCAAATCAAACAAAACAAAACTAAAACAAATACATACAACTCCGTCTCGTCGAGGCTACGGTCACTTTAAGCATAAATAACAAGCCTTTAAACACCTAGGTGTCCCTAGTGGACGAGTTTTAGTCTCGTGAAGGTTTACAAGAGGTCTGCCTACAAAACCTATATTTCAAACTCCATCTATTTGTGACAAATCAATGAACGAATCCAAAATGACTACAGGAGGAGGTACCTTGCAAAAATTCAATTCATATATTAGTAAAGCTTTAATTAGATAGTCGAACAAGCCACAATACTCGGAAACTAACAAACCACAATCACAATGAAAAGATTAAGAAGATGGATATAGATGTAGATGTTGGCGAATGTTCACAAGTGATTGATGTTTCCCATATCTGTCTGAAGGTCACTGCCAAGATGAACCTATTCCTATTGGATTGAGATACTTGGTTTGAATTCTACATCAACTCACTGGCATATACAAGGGAACCAGAAGTGACTTTATTCAACCATTATAAAACTTTCTTTTCTTTTCTTATTCTTCTTCACTTTTTTTTTACTTTTTTTTTTAATTTTTTTAGACAACATAATTGGATCAAACTGGATCCAAGCGCATGATTCTTGTCAGCAAGTACATGATAGTTGCCTTGGATCCTACATTTCACGCTTGTTTAGGCGACGGAGACAGGGACTACGTTTCACACATACTGCTATTCCCAAGTGTCATTTTATTCCGTTTTGGTCTAATTGGTCGGTCTCTTTTGTTTTTCTTTCTCATTTTTTATTTTTCTAGTAACTCAATCACTCTATTTCATCCTAGCAGTAATAACACGTCTATGTTTAGTGACCCACCAAAACACTTAGAGAACAATAAATAAATATGGAAAAATAAAAATAGAATGCGATATGGTGAAATTCCGAGATATGGTAACAACTATCATGGTAATTGTGATTTCTGAGCTATGTTCGTCCCGTTTAGTTAATCGGTTCCTCAACTCCTGCATTCAAAATGGTTCCATCCACTAATGGTGTCATCCTAAAGGCACAAGTTTCTAGATTTCGGAGTTCAAAAAGCACAAATTTTTTCTTGGTTTTCTATTTTTCTGATTTTTTTTTTTAGGCATAAAACACACTATACAAACATATAAATGCTCCCCCACACTTAAACTTTACATTGTCCTCAATGTAAAATTGAATCATCCAAAGAAAGTTCAAGGTGGGAAATTCCGCAAATGATATGCAAAAACAAAGACAATAAAGATAAAAGAAAATGCATAAAAATAAAAAGATAAGGGTAAAGATACAAAACCGGTGGGTTGCCTCCCACTTAGCGCTTGGTTTAAAGTCGTCATCCCGACGTTCTCCTTGTTCACTAAGACTCCTCCAGAGGGAGTGCATCCACAAAGTTCACACCTTCCACAACTTCGGAAGTAAAGTTCTCATAATATGGTTTCAACCGGTGTCCATTCACTTTAAACTCCTTTCCTGTAGCTATACTACGAATTTCTACTGCACCATGAGAAAACACATTAGTAACAATAAAAAGTCCGATCCAACGTGACCTTAATTTACCCGGAAATAATTGCAAGCGAGAATTAAACAAAAGCACTTTCTGTCCAACACAAAATTGTTTTCTAGAAATCATAGAATCATGAAATGCCTTAGGTTTCTCCTTGTAAATGCGCGAGATTTCAAATGCATCATTGCATAACTCCTCTAGCTCTTGGAGTTGCAACTTCCTTTGTTTTCCAGCCCCATCTAGCTCCAAATTACATTGCTTAATAGCCCAAAACGCCTTATGTTCAATCTTAACAGGTAGGTGACAAGGTTTACCGTACATAATCCTAAAGGGAGACATCCCAATAGGTGTTTTGTATGCGGTTCTATAAGCCCACAAAGCATCATTAAGTCGCATGCTCCAATCCTTCCTTGTTGGATTCACCGTCTTCTCTAGTATGGATTTCACCTCTCGGTTCGACACCTCGGCTTGTCCATTGGTTTGGGGATGATAAGGTGTTGCAATCTTGTGCGACACATTGTACTTCTTCAACAATCCTTGTAAGAACTTGTTTTTGAAGTGAGATCCCCCATCGCTAATTATGGCTCTTGGAATTCCAAACCTTGCAAAAATGTGAGCTTGCACAAAATCTGAAACCACTTTAGAATCATTAGTTGGGGTGGCCTTAGCTTCCACCCATTTCGAGACATAATCAACATCAAATAAGATATAAAAATTCCCATGAGAGTTGACAAAAGGACCCATAAAATCAATACCCCATACATCAAAAACTTCAATAAATTGAATAAAAGTTTGTGGCATTTGATTTCGAGCACCTAGATTGCCTGTCCTTTGGCACCTATCACAAGTTGTGCAAAATATATGTGCATCCTTAAACAAAGTTGTCCAATAAAAACCGCTTTCAAGTACCTTGTGAGCTGTTCTTTTACTCCCAAAATGTCCTCCGCAAGCATAGGAATGACAAAAAGATAAGATAGAGTTAAATTCAGAGTCGGGAACGCACCTTCTTATTACTTGGTCGCTGCCATGTTTCCATAAGTATGGATCATCCCATATATATTGGTTCCCTAACCTCTTAAGTTTGTCCCTCTCAGCACGAGACAAGTTCTTTGGGATTTGTTTAGTGACCAAGTAGTTCACAATATCCGCATACCATGGTTCTCCAAATGCAATTGAGAATAGTTGCTCATCCGGGAAACTTTCACGCAACGGGATAGCTTCCTTGTCCACAGCAAGACGGATCAAATGATCCGCAACGGTGTTCTCAATTCCTTTATTGTCCTTGATTTCAATATCAAACTCTTGCAAGAGTAAAATCCACCGTATGAGCCTCGGTTTCGCCTCTTTCTTTGTAAGCAAGTACCTAAGTGCCGCATGATCTGAAAAGAGAACAACTTTTATACCAATTAGATAAGAGCGGAACTTTTCCAAAGAAAAAAACAATAGATAATAACTCTTTTTCAGTGGTAGTGTAGTTTTGTTAGGATTCATTTAACGTTCTAGAAGCATAATAAATAGCATGAGGTATCTTCCCCACACGCTGCCCAAGCACCGCACCAACCGCATAATCACTTGAATCACACATGAGATCAAAAGGCTTGCTCCAATCCGGTGGTTTAATGATAGGGGCTGGAATCAAAAGTTCTTTCAAACGATTGAATGCCGCCATACACCTCTCATCAAAGTTAAAAACCACATCTTTTTGCAATAAGGTACAAAGTGGTGATGCTATCTTGGAAAAATCCTTGATGAATCTACGATAAAAACCTGCATGACCAAGAAAAGAGCGTATTTCCCTCACCGTAGTGGGAGGGGTTAGAGCACGAATAAGGTCTATCTTAGATTTATCAACTTCCAAGCCTTTAGAAGATACTATATGGCCTAAAACTATGCCATGAGTTACCATGAAATGGCACTTCTCCCAATTAAGCACAAGATTTGTTTCAACACATCGTTCAAGGATTAGTGACAAATTGTTCAAATAAAGGTCAAAAGAATCACCAAAGACACTAAAGTCGTCCATGAACACTTCGATTATGTTTTCAACATATTCCGAAAATATACTTACCATACACCTTTGAAAAGTAGCTGGAGCATTGCACAAGCCAAAAGGCATCCTTCGATAAGCAAAAGTACCGAAAGGACAAGTGAAAATGGTTTTCTCATGATCCTCCGGCGCTATCACAATCTGATTATAACCTGAATAGCCATCAAGGAAGCAATAATAAGAGTGTCCAACTAAACGTTCAAGCATTTGATCAATAAAAGGTAATGGGAAGTGATCTTTTCTAGTAGTGGCATTCAATTTCCTTTAATCAATACAAACCCTCCAACCGGTTTGCACACGAGTTGGGACAAGTTCATTCTCATCATTCTTCACCACGGTCACACCTGATTTCTTTGTACAACTTGTACCGGACTCACCCACTTGCTATCGGATATGGGGTAGATAACACCCACTTCCAAAAGCTTGAGTATCTCCTTTTTCACAACTTCCATCATAGGGGGGTTCAAACAACGTTGCGCTTCCCTTGTAGGCTTTGCATCGTCCTCCAAACGAATCTTATGCATGAAAACGGCATGGCTTATACCCTTGATATCGGCAATTGTCCATCCTATGGCCGTCTTGTGCTTCCTTAGCACCCTTAGAAGTTTTTTCTCCTGTAATTCACTAAGCTCATTAGAAACAATCACAGGTAACTCTTCATTGTCACCCAAGTACAAGTACTTTAAGTGACTAGGAAGAGGTTTCAATTCTAACTTTGGAGATTTAACAATAGAAGGTAAAAGTTTTTCATCACTGCATGGTAAAGAAATAAAAGAGATATTATGAGTTTCCGGGCATCCTTGTAGTGAGTTGAGATCACCAAGGGCTTCTTTAACCTCATTACCACACTCTACACCATTATCAATGGATGTAGTTAGAACGGTTTTCAAAGCATCTTCACCATTCAATTCGAACATTTGTTGTGCCAATGTATCCATAACATCAACGGAGAAGCAAGAGTGGACATCACTAGGATATCTCATCGTTTCGAAAATGTTGAAACGTATTACTTCTCCATCAAACTCCATAGTTAGCGTTCCCTTATCCACATTAATAATGGTCTTCACCTTTTTCATGAAGGGATGCCCAAGTAGCAATGGAAGAGACGAGTCCGGTGAACCTTCATCCATATCTAAAACACAAAAATCTGCTGGAAATACTAGTTGATTAACCTGCACAAGAACATCCTCAATAATACCCATTGGGTAGACATTAGAGTGATCGGCTAATTGCAACACAATTTCAGCCTTTTTGAGAGGACCTAAATCAAGCGACTTATACATAGATGCAGACATAACATTAACGGATGCACCTAAGTCTAACATTGATTTATTAAATGTAGTGGTACCAATTGTGACGGGGATGTCAAAGCTGCCCGGGTCTTTGCATTTCAGTGGGAGTTTGTGTTGTAAGATCGCAGAAGCATTCTCCCCCACACTAAGCACTTCATTACCTTTGAGCCTTTGCTTATTGGTACACAAGTCCTTCAACACTTTTGCATACTTTGGAACTTGCTTTATAGCATCAATGAGTGGTATGTTCACATGAATCTTCTTAAGAACGTCTAAAATCTCCTTTTCTAGCACCTCCTTCTTAGAATTTGCAAATCTGCGAGGAAAAGGTAAAGGAGGAACATAAGTAGGAATAGGAGTTTTAGAGTTAGGAATAGGTACTTCAGAAGTTTGAGGGGAATCCTCATTCTTCTCCTCCAAAACAGGTTCCTTTGGTGCTTCCACCTTGCCCGAATCAGCAACTTCGGGTGGCACAAGTTGTGTACCACTTCTCAACGTAATCGCATTGACACCCTCTTTTGGGTTAATAGGTTGAGAAGGGAGTTTCCCACTATTTTGTGCCTTCATTTGGTTCATCTCAAGAGCCATAGAACCAACTTGAGTTTGCAACTCTTTCATCGTGCTCTCCGTTCTTTGCATAAAAGATTTCATCAACTCTTCCATACTTGAACCATGATTTTGAGGTTGTTGTTATTGAAATTGAGATTGTTGAAATTGTTGACGCGGCTGGAATTATTGTTGTTGAGGTTGAAATCCACCCGAATTGTTGAAAGTAGGTTGTTGAACCGCTCCTTCCTTGTTCGCATAGCTAAAATTGGGGTGATCTCTCCATCCCGGATTGTAAGTATTGGAATAAGGATCATACTGTCTTGGCTGATTTGGAAAAACCGCATTAGCTTGCTCATTGACGTCTTCATACCCATGAGAATTTGGTATCACCGCGGCTGAAACTTGTTGTAGCATTTCTGTGATGTTTCCCATTTGTTGACGAAGTTCCTCCACCTCGCTCACTTCATTGACTCTCCGAAGAAGCACATCCGAACCACGACTCAAGAATTGTTGAGAGTTTGATGCCATGTTTTCAATCAACTCTCTAGCTTGTGCCACCGTATTGCTCACTAGTGCACCACTACCTGCTGCGTCGATAAGATTCCTATCACTTGATTGGAGTCCTTCATAGAAGTATTGGATGATCATGGCGTCACTAAATTGGTGATGAGGACAGCTTGCTACCAACCTCTTGTATTGTTCCCAACAATCATATAACGATTCTCCGACATTTTGCTTCATTTCGCAAATCTCCTTGCGAATTTGAGTAGCCTTAGATGCAGGAAAATATCTCTCTATAAAGAGTTTCTTCAGCCCATTCCAAGTTGTAACACTCCTGGAAGGCAAGTAGTATAACCAATCCTTAGCATTACCTTCCAATGAGAATCGAAAAACCTTCAACATAGCACCATCCGCCTCCATATTTGCTGGGAGCATAGCCATGACAATGATGTGGAAATCCATAAGATGGTTGTTTGGATCTTCATTCACCAAACCATGGAACTTTGGTAATTCTCTAAGAAGTCCCGGCTTGATTTAAAAAGTGGAGTCGGTTTGAATGCAACTCTACTGTATATCCAGCTTGTGAGAAGCTAAGTCTTTAAGTGAACGATTTGCAGGGTCACCCATTGCTTCTTCTCCTTCTCATTCTCCTTCTTCTTCAAAAGGAATATCGTGTTCTACTTCCTCTCCTTCTTGCCGAAGAGCTTCGTGTTCTAATTCCAAGTCGTGTTCTTCCATTGTTCCTTGCCTTGGTTGGAGTATTGTTCCTTTTCGAGTAGCTATCCCGCACCTTGGATAATTCCAATCTTTAGAAGCCAGAGATTAGGTACCTGAAAAACAATTCTCACAAACAAGTGAGAAACAAGACAAGAAACGAAACACAAGTATGCAAGCAGAAAAATAATAAAAAGAAACTAAAAACTAGATAACAAGCCGAATGCCTCCCCGGCAACGGAGCCAAAATTTGATCGCTTGTCAGACGACACAAATATAATTCACTTCCTAACTTTACTAATTATGAATATAGTATTCGATAAGAAAGAATTCGTATCCACAGAGAGGCGATTGTTGTTATGAAATTTTCAGATTCTTATGTAACCAATTAACCCAAGGTGTGTTTTTGTTTTTATCTAAGTAATAATACTAAATAAAGCAAAGTAAATAGTTGGAATAATCAATAAGGAGAAGATATTGGTTAAGGGATAGTATCATTCATAAACATGTATTTTTCATCTATGATTAGAATTGGTATTTAATCTCTCAATTATCAAATGTCCTAAGATATCTTGATCGCAAGAGTATCCCGTTTATTTCCTAATTTTATCACAAACAACATTAAAAGATGTTATTGAGAAATATTCTTAAAAACCAACCTAAAGTGTAAAAGCACAATTAGATTTAACTCCCTAAGAGCAATAAGTTCTATGAAATAAGACTAATCGATGCAAACAAACGTGTAAAAGCACTAATTCGTTTTAACAAAGGTTATGATTCATATGCGATTAAAAAGATGTATCACTACAAGTATTAACCACAAGATGCTACTAAAAATCATAGATAACAACTTTTACGTATTGAAAACCCTAATATAGCTATAGAGATGAAAACAAATCCAATTGATTTCGGACTCAACCAAACTAGCATTCAAATCATATGATAATATAAACGATGAATCATAAACGATAAAATTGAGACAAAACTAATTCATAGAATCGAATAACATGCTTGAAGAAATCAACTTTTTATCCCATAACCAATTATTGTATTTAGCTACTCATATTCATGGAGTTCATCATCATAATATTCAAAGAAAATAGATGAAACATAAAAGAAAGCAAACCCTAGAAGTAGTTCTCTGTAAAAGCTCCAAGAATAGAATAAAAACGTTATATCAAATTGTGTAGAAAACTTCCTTTTTATAGCTTTTTCTCATTCCAAAAATAGGTTTTGTCTTCGAAGTCCATTAGTTGGAAATTCACCCGACCCACGTGTGAGAGAAACCCATGTAGAAAATATGTCCCAAAAGTGGTTGCCGGAAAACTGGGTTTTTGGCCGGAATCCGGCACCGGGAAGTCGCCGCCGATCACCTGAAAATTCTGTCAGTCGGAGGAATATTCCGTTAAGAGATTCTGTTATCTTTAACTGTTGACTAACGGTCTTTACTTGATTGACCGCGTCAAGTTCTGAGTCATTGAGTCAATGGCTAACTCGGATCACTGACTGAGTTGCCAGGCCAGAAGTCATTTGCACTGGCCAAACTCAATCCCATCCATCTTGGCTGTATGTTCCACTGCCACTTCAATCCCTTCCCAGTCCATTTTACCAACTCCATCTGAGGTTTGTAGCAGCTGCATTATCTCCTAATCAGTCAAGGCCACACCAGCTTCTCTTGCAGCAACATCAACACCATGTTAGCACCTATAGCATTACTAGCACAGCTCAAACAAATTCGACTCCAATGCTTATAACTTCAGTTAGAATTCTTCTCAAACCACCAGCTTAGTCACCTGCAACACATCTTAAAAAAAATCACCTAAACATCATCTATGTAGCAACAGCTGCTTCACTGCAACTTTAAAGCCACCAGACCAGCTTCAGTAACTCCCATCCATCTGGCCATTACACAAAACCATTTTCCACCATGATTCTCTTGAACAAGTTACTGCCAGAGAACACACTCTTGAGCCACTGTTGTGCAATCCAAAACCACCACCATTTCTATCTGTAGCTTGCATCTCAGATTCATCACAACATCTTCAAAGTTCTTCTTCCAACATCTTAGGCCATTAACACCTACAATTCCTACCCTGTGACACATCCATACCACCACTGCCAATTCATTCAAGCTCAAGCACCTCATCTTGATTAAAATCTCAGCTTCCATCAACTCTCTGAGTTCCATCCTTTGCAGCTTAGCAACACATCCATCATCTCAGTTCTTGCAATCTTTCATTGCCTGCAATTCTCAAGCACATAACCATCTCCACTTGAAACTCAGTCCCAGCTATGAACTGCAACACAACCTATAGTGGCCAACTCCAGTTGCACCTGCTATGCCCATTTCACCATAGAACCATTCCATCCATACCCATTTCTTCACAGCTTCAATGACTAACAATAACTCCATGAATCAACACCATCTGGGTCTTTGTCAATCTAAGCCCCTTCTCTCAAGAACACCAGCCCCACATAACCCTTATTCTGACTCCACCAACACAAACCCATCTAATAAATTCACTTACCAAGCCTAAGCTCCATTTCTTGCATACAAACCATGGCAGCAAGTTCATTTTCCTCCCTGTAACAAACAACATCAACAACTACAGTTTACCCATTCTACATATTCTCAATACACCACACCACCATTTCCTGGCGCAATGCTTGTAAATTTCTCACAATCACTGTAGATCTACATTTTCAACTCCATCCTTCATCTCAACTGCACATCACCAAAAACCCATTCCTTGGCTCCATCATTCTCTTTACTTCATTGCAATTCTTCTCAACTGAGTTTTAATAGAACCCCTGGGACACATATTAAACTAGAGCTTGAAATGGTGAAAAAGTTTATTCAGGCAATTACCTGAACATGTTCTGCGCATAACATGGTGGTGTTGTCATCACTCAAGAAATCATCCCATGTACTCTCCATTTCCCTGCAACTTCAAACCCAAAGCAACAGTACCCAGATCTCCATTCCCTACTCAGCTTCTCAATCAAATCTCAAACCCTGAGTTCTCCTCTTCTCTTCGATTGCAGTAGCAACAACTTCTTTTAGCTTTGAATTCCTCTCTCGTTTTTAATCTCATAATCTCTCTGCCTTCTCTCAGTGTTCTCAAACTTAGCCAGCAGCCACATTTTCTTCTTTCTCAATTTCAGTGATGGAAGAAGCGATGAATGAGAGAAAATATCTCTCAAATTTAGGTTAGAATGATTGGGGTGGTTATTGACACCCCAGTACATAGGCTAGGGGATAACCCAATAGATACCCCATAACAGGCGGCCACCCCTTAACACCAGCTCGCTGTCTTTAGTGCTCCTGTAGGACTGGTCGACCAAGACCAGGCTCCAAATGGTATTCTCCATGAAATGACAGCTCTGACCTTCTGCCCAAATTTGGATGATTCCTTCTTCTTTTCTTCCGTGCGCTAACAGCAACCGTCCCTTATTTCTCATATTCACTAATACTCTTCAATGAGAATCATCACTAAAGTTGTCGTGCTTTTCAGAAATAGATTTGCATCACTAAAGCCGACATACTTTTCAGACAGAGATGAAGAAATAAAATCAAATAATGAGACACAATCCGCCTCCAACGCTTTTGCCATGTTTCCTTCTCTTTTGAACCGAATGACTCCAAAGTACCTAAATACTAAAAAAAAACATAAGATACATAATTAACAAGAAAAATAGCAAAGAAAGCATAAATACTAGATATTAAATTAGGTGTTTTACAACACCTATCACTGCTGGATCCTGAGTCATGCAGATGTTGGGGTTAAAGAAAACCTATCCAGGAGAGAGATCTTGGATTTCCAACTATATAAGGTTATACCCTGGTTGGACGACCGAGAATCTCTTCCAAGAAGTGCAAAGTATGACCAAGGCGCCGAGGTACACGGTTGAGCCAAGGGTTCCAAGGGCGTATGAAACTCCCTTGCCATTCTTGGTAAGTCTTGGCTATAATGCACTTGGCCTGAAGAAAACCCCACTTAGGGTGCAGTCTTGTAACTATAAGCCATATAGGCATAAAGGACAAGAGGCTGTGAAAATAGCTGGTTGTTGGTAAATCTGGATGGGAGGAACTAGTCTTGTATGGCCGATGTTCCCTCCTTGAAGGGGCAACCAGGGGGGAAGATAAGGGCGGCACCCTCCATTAGGGAGCTGATAAGTGTCTTAAGACGGCAATGTCATGGGGCTTTATGCTCGCAAGAGCATTTAGGCCTGTCATATTGTCGCGTGACGTAAATTATACAGAGGCAACAAGCCAAAAGAGAAATGTTAAGATGAGATCAATGGGTTTTTACATGAAAGTGTAAAGACGTCCTGCGATTTCATCGCAAGACGGCAATGTCATGGGACTTTATTCTCGCGAGGGGATTTAGACCTGTCATATTGTCGCAGAAAATTCAAAGAAAAATGGATAAGGCAATATCAATGGGTCAATACATGCAAATGTAAAGACGTCCTGCGATTTTGTCGCAAAAAGAAAAAATTGGAAAAATAAGACCTTTAACTAGGAAGGCAAAATAAGACCAATAGACTAATATCAAACTTATCTATTTTCTTTTAAGAATGCAGGAAAGATTTATTCATCGCAAGAGAGATAGCAAGTACTATTTAGAATCTCTCAGAAATACTATTCATAATTTCTCAGAAGTATTATTCAGAGTCTCTCAAGATGATTATCTACAATCTCGCAGAACTATTCATAGCGGCACTATTCTTCGCAGAACTATTCATCGTAACACTATTCAGTCACTATTTCAGAATCTCGCAAAAACATTCAGAAACTTGTAAACTCATTCAGCATTTCGCAGATTATTTTAATTTCAGAGAAATTTGATTACTTGAGAATATGATTATTTTATTGAAAGAGGCAGAGGCAATTCGTTCATTTATCATTTTCTCAGGGATTCTTCCTTCATAGATAAAGAACAGAGGCAACTATGGATTACCAAGAAAACATTTTTTTTTCTTTATCTTCTCGGCAAGAATCATTTCCAAAATGGACAAGGATTTACACAAAAAATGAAGTAATAATTTCGCGTGAACAGAGGCATAAATTATGATTTTCATTAAAGGACGGATACTTCTTTATATTTTGAGGATTGAGTACTTCTTATATTTCTTTAAGGATACTTCATACTTCGCACACTTCTCAGAATTGATACTTCTTATTTACTTAGCAAAGATATGGAACTTCACAAAAGAATAGAGGCAAGTACGTACTTTTCAAGTTTAGTATTCTTTCGCTCGTTCCTTCATCAACAAAGATCAAAGACTACTACAACAACAAATTTTTTCTTAAAGATTACTTTTCAAGCAATATTCAAGAAAAAAGAGGCAAGATGTAGGACCAGAATATCGCCACAATTATATTCACGAGAGATTAACAACATTTCTGCGAGTGTCACGGCGAATTCTCCAACAACACTTTGCGAGTGTCACAGAATAATGACATAATAATTGACGATGGAAGAAACACAAAAAGAACATGATTAACTGGCGATGGTTACAATGCTTGCGAGAAGGAATATTATAGCTACTATGATAGTATCGCGAATGATATCCGAAATTAGAGGACAGCTTAGTTGTGACCCATTATGTAGTTTCCTATAAATAGAGATCCAATAGATTCAGGAAAGGATGATGTATTTTTTAGAGTTGAGAGAGTCTTGAGGAGAGAGAAAATTTTAGGAGAGAGAGGAATATTTTGAAGAGAGAGAAAATGTATTTTTCTTTATCATCTTCTTCCCCAAAACTAGATTTAGAACTCCATTAATGGAAATTATCAATGTAAATCAAATGTAAATTTAAACAATCATAGTGAAGAATCATGGATGTAGATCAAATTGATCGAACAATGTAAAAATCCGTGTATCTATTTACAATTTTTAGAATTTTAATCATACTTTTAATATCAAATTATTTTAGATCAAGAGATTATTATCAAGATATGATAAGGGGTGTGTTGTAGGATTTCCTGCAACTACACTTTCAATCTATGATAAAGAGATAATGACAATTGTATCTGTTGTTCATAAATGGAGACCATACTTAATGGGACAACACTTTAAGATATACACAGATCATAGAAGCTATAAGTATTTTTTTTGGATCAAAAACTATCATCCATGGAACAACAAAAATGGTTATCCAAGTTATTGGGATATGACTATCAAATTATTTTTCGCAAGGGAAAGGAGAATATTGTTGCAGATGCTTTATCTCGTTTGTCAGGTCCTCAACTAGCTTTACTATCAACACCGATTTTTTCTGTTTTGCATGATATTATAGCTGAGTGTCATCAAGATGAAGAGTATGCATCACTTATTGCTGGTTTAAGTGCTAACCCTGAATTTAAATGTAATTACACTTACACATATGACATTTTTAGATATAAGCAGGCATTGTGGTTGTTTCTTCTTCTTTATGGTGTTCCAAATTGATTACGGAATTTCATGCAACTCCACTTGGGGTCATTCAGGTTATCTAAGAACTCTCAAGAGACTTAAACAAAAAAATTATTGGAAAGGCATTAAAAATTCACTTAAAGAGTTCATTGATCATTGCGACATCTTCCAACGCAATAAATCTGAATCAGTGTCTCCTCCTGGATTATTAAACCCTTTGCCAAAACCTGCTGATGTTTGGCTTGATATTTCAATGGATTTCATTGATGGGTTTCCATTATCTAATAGAAAAGGTTCAGTTTTGGTTGTGGTTGATCTCCTTTCCAAGTATGCTAGTTTTATTGCTTCATCTCATCCGTATTCTGCCAGCACAGTTGTTGAAGTATTTATAAGATCAGTAGTTCGTCTTCATGGAATTCCAAGAAGTATTGTCAGTGATCGGGATGCGATATTTATGAGTAATTTTTGGACAACTTATTTATCTTTGCAAGGTACGCAATTATGTCACTGTTCAGCTTATCACCCACAATCGGATGGTCAAACTGAAGTTACTAATCGAACTTTGGAATACTACTTGCGCTGTTTTGCTGGTATGAAACCAAAAGATTGGTTTAAATGGATGTCGTGGGCTGAATGATGGTATAATACAAGCTTTCATACTGCTATTCAAATATGAAGCTTTATATAGTCGATCTCCACCAACAATTTTATCATATTTACCAGGTTCTACACCGGTGCATGATGTTGATATCAATCTCTAAGCAAGAGATCACACTCTTAAACTCTTAAAATCACACTTGCTAGATGCACAGAATCGGATGAAGAAATATGCTGACTCTCATCGCACAGAAAGATCTTTTCAGATTAATGATTGGGATTATTTACGACTCCAACCATACCGGCAAACTACTGTGGCTAGCTCATCCTTTTCGAAGATCTTTCCTCGATTTTATGGTCCCTTTCGAGTTTTGGAGAAAATTGGAAGTGTAGCTTATAAATGGTACAATGGGTTCTTGCGAAAGTAAGCCAGGTTGTAAATGTTCTAAATGTACTACTCCTTCCTCTTCAAATTCATCATTTGAAAGAGAGAATCGGAGCACTGAAATATCATCATCATCTAACCAAGTAATGGATGTCATAACTGGAGTTACTGCCGCGGTGGGTGTGGCACTTGTAGGATGGGGAATTTCTCACCTCATGTCTGGTAGTTCTGATTCTAATAGAAAGACAATGAAAGCCCTTGGAAGAAATGATAGAATTTATAGGGATGACTTTGAGGAAGACCCTTCTGCTTACTTTCGTAACTTACGCAAAGGCTAGTAGTATAACATCTAATTATAAGTAAATAATTGTGTCTACTATCTATGTTTGTTACTGTGAGTTTTGGTGATTTAGTACTCTATCTGTGTTTAAGTTGCATGAACTAAAAAAATCTTTGGGCAAGTTCTGTGAGTGAAATATGAATGTGTTCCTAGTTTTTTTACCAAGTAAATGATGGATAATGTTTAACTAGTTCACATAAAAAAGCTTGTTCACGCCCCATTAGCATTTTTGCTTTTTCTTTCGTTCTTTAATGTTTCTTGGAAATTATTCTTTGAAGTTATGCGTCCAAGAGGATGAAACTACAATGACTTCATTCCTCCGGGAAAGTAAACAAAATCTTCTTTTTTCGAAGTTTTATAAACAAAATCTTTATTTGCCTAGCTCAACCTTTTTTTTTCTTTCTATAGCGGACACATCTCATGCCTTGAGAGCCATTACAAAGTGGTTCATTTTATAGCTCTGGCATCTTTAGTGGACTTGCAGTGATAGTTTATGTAGATAAAGAATATCAATCATTGTGTATACTCTGGCATGTCTTCCTTAAACAGTCTACCCACAGTCGGAACTCTATTATGGCAGAGGGCTTAGACTACAGAGACTAGAAAAGAGATTTAAGGTAACTTTTGGATGTCACAATCTATGTTGTCTTAGGCGTTAGGCGAGGCGAGGTGAGGCGAGGCGCCAAGCCTGTCATCTAGCGCCTGGGCGCCTAGGCGCGACTAAAGCGCCTTAGGCGACTATCTTCATTAAACTTGAGTTTTAAACTTATCTGGTAGACTTTAATACCACCGTATCACAGACCCTTCAAATTCAGACCATTACTATTGAAATAATACAGGGTTCTATCAGGAAACGTAATCAACTAAAAGAAAAGTAATACGTGAACTTGCAAATTTCTATTCAATTTGACGTTATAGAAAAAAGTATTCAATAGAGGTTTTGATCTTGATAAGAAAATCTGAGATATATCGACGGGGCAATTATATCCTCGGTATAATTAGGGTTTTCGACATGGATCAAGGTTATCGAAATTAAAGATGTCCATATTTTTCGGCGCTAAAATGAAGAGAAGATCATTGGCTTTCCTTTAATAGTGCGAGAATCCATGCAAAATATTAATGTCGTTGATTTTTTGAAATTGGATCTAATCTTTTGTTAGTTCAAGATAATTTATTGAGAATATCCACATTGTATGGTTATTTTGGCACTAATTTTTGGTTAGTTCAAGATATGATTAGCTATAAAATCTCTATAAGATATTTGATTGAATATACGTTAATTGCCATCAATAGCTGCAAGAAGAAGAGAAGAAAAAAAGTGGGAAAAAAAAAAACGAGTTGCGCGCCTTGGCGCCTTTTTGTGCTAGGATCCCCCTGGGTGACTCGCGCGCCTGGGGTGCCTTTGATAACATAGGTCACAATGTGATGTGATCATTTTACTGAGAATGTGCCACGCCTTGGAGCTTGGATCCAATTTCTTTTGTCTCCCTCCTGGTTTTATATGATCAGGTGATTCTCCGACAATTTGCACAGCAACTGACTGCCAATTCCGTTCTCTTTTAAATTCCTATATGGAAATCGAAGATCCAAGTAAAACAAAAGAATAAAAGTAAAATAATACGAAGTAGATCACCTACACACCCTGTAATATTGTAATCCATTCATGGTGCTTTCATTATCTTGTAATACCTGCAACAACAACGACGACAACAAGATTTCAAGAACTAAATTACCAAGACAATAATTAATCAATCCCTCCAAATACTTGCAAACGGTTTCATCCCGTGGTAAAGTTTTTTTTTTTTTTTTTTTGCTCGATAAGGAAAGATTTATTAGAAAAGAAGAAAGCTTACAACATAGAAAAACCAAAGAAGCAGTCCTCCAACAGGAAAAAACACCCAAAAAATAAAAGAACTAGAACCCACAAATTAGCCTAGCCAGGCAATACAACTGCCAGGACCCAAAAAAGAGCAAAACAAAGTTAGGGAGCGTCGAATAATAGTTCCCGCCACTTAACAATTACATCACTAACTACAATCCCAGACATACACGGAGAGTATCTAGCCCATTGAAAAACCTTCATTTTTATGTCGATAATCAGCTCCTCAATTTTTCGCTCCTTGTTATTGAAAGTTCTAGCGTTTCTCTCGTTCCAAATAACCCAAAGAAAAGCTACTGGTAATCGTTTCCACACCTCCTTACTGCGAGCTGATAAACGAGAAGTTGACCAGTTTTTAATAAGGTCCAAAGTGGAGCCTGAAAGATTGATGAACCTATCTGCCTCCAAGCAAAAATATCTCCATATTTGTTTAGTAAAAGAGCACTCTAGAAACAAATGAGTATTGGACTCGGCATATAACTTACATAAGCAACAAACATTGGCAATAGTATTACCACTTGGAGTCACCAAAGCCGAATTCCTTTGATGCAGATTATCCAAGGTGGGAAGCCTGTTTAAAACGCATTGCCACAGGAAAAAAGCAACTTTGTGTGGCCAATCACGAGACCAAACCTTCTTAGATGGGAAATCTGGAGAAGTGTTGTCATGGATGGACTTCAAATAAGCAGACTTCACCGAAAAAACACCTATTTTGTCACCAACCCAGACTAACGAGTCATCCTCATCCGGATAAAAGATAATCGAGTCAAGCTTAGAGAACATAATCGCCAGTTCGGTAATTTCCAACTCAGTGAATCTTCTATGAGTTAGACCCATATTCCAACTGAAACCCGAGCTTCCAGCAGTATAGGCTTGTTGAATAAAGATGTGCTTGGCGATAGAAGAATTATAAAGGTTGGGACACAAAGTAGCTAAAGAACCATCACTGACTGCACCATTTATCTTCCCACACCCGAATCCTGTCTCCCTTTCCAATTTTAAATTGAATATTTTTAAAGAAATCATCTCTAACAGACTCAATTTTCTTCCAAATGCTAACCCCATGAGTGGTTTTCACATGTTTGGTTCTCCACCCACCGTACTCTAACCCATACTTCTCTTTTATAATTGTATACCACAAAGCATTTTCTTCCTTGCCCAATCTCCACCACCACTTCATAAGAAGGCTTCTATTCATGACTCTTAGATTTCTAATAGCTAAGCCACCTTGTTTAATTGGTTTGCAAATCTTTTTATATCCTACCCAATGATGTTTTTTGGCGTTACATGAGTTGTGCCAAAGAAAGTCTCTAATCAGTTTCTCAATTTAGGAGATAACGGACTTAGGACACATAAAGAGAGAAAAGTAATAGACTGGAATGCTCATGAATACACTTCTTATAAGAGTGAGTTTACCTGCCTTCGTTAACACACTGCATTTCCAAAACGCTAGTCTTCTTTTGCAAGTTTCCATAACTTTATCCCATTTGTTGCATGTAAGAGCTTTGTCCCCCAGAGGAAGGCCTAAATAAATTGAAGGAAAAGCCGCCACAGAACAACCAAAAACTGAAGCAAGCAAATCTAAATTTTCAACATTCCCAACAGCAAAAATGTTACTCTTACCAAAATTAGTATGTAAGCCGGAAGCGTATTCAAAAAGCAGAAGATTATCCCGTGGTAAAGTTTTGTAATCATCCATGAGTAGAATTTCTAATCCTTCAAGTTAAAATATCCCGAACGTGTCCACTTCTCTACCAAATACCCCGAATAATTCTACCAAACCTATATTGTGAAAGGCGAGCTAGGCACTCGCATAGGCGCCTGAGGCGTGCAGGGGGCGCCTAACGCCATTACCTTTCAAAGTTTATTTTCTGGCCTCCTTGCAGCTTTTTCTAGCATGTATTGATTGCATCAGGGTTTCCGAATCCACTTTTTTTTATGAAAAATAGAAACAAAATAAAATCTATACAGGAACATGTGCGACTTACTAGTGGGGTACATTTCTTCACAAAGGAAAGCATTGAAAGCCTCAACAGAAGAAATGGCAAAAATCTTTAGGGATGACATTGAAGTTGGTCAGTTATTTTTCTTTTTTGTTTTTGATCGGAGAATTGCAGTGAGTAAGAGAGAAGCTTGAACTCTCTCTATATGTATGTCTATCCATATTTCAGTGACGTGAACTGATATATGAAAACAGTTGGTTCCTGCTTTAAGTTATGCCATCTCTCAGTGCTGGTAAAAGGTACATGGGAATCTGATTCCTTTTCTTTTCCAATTATTATAGACAAAGACATCTACTGGCTACACATCTTCATCAGCCATTTTTCTTCTAACCGCTCAAATCAAATAGTGGAAGCTATGTGAGTTGGATTCAAGGTAATTCCCATAATTTAAAAAAAAAAACTTAAAAAGCAGGCACTTACAAACAAAAGTAAAAAAGAAAAAAGGGTGAAATGACAGCTGAACTAGACTTGCTTAAAGCTTAATTTGTAGAAGTAGTTCTTGAATTTTGATGAATCACATCCAAATTCAAACTCCAATCAAAGATGTTTTACTACTGCTACGAAGATCTTGAAAATATGATCTTGGATTACTCTCAAAAACAGACCTGCGCATCGTGTAATTTCTCCCTGGTGCTTTCATCATCTTATAAGAAGCCCTGCCGCAACAACAGCACCATCGTCTGCAAACACCAAAACATCTCTGCAAAAACCGAAGCAGACAGCGGCAACATGTCTTGCAAATAACAACCAAACAACCGCAAAATGTTTTCAGAATCCAAATTATCAAGCATAGAATCAAAATACTAGCAACAACAGGAAGACCTGTGTTCATCATCCATGGCAAACCTGTTTCCATAATCCACGAGTGGAGTTCTGATAAATTCCATTTCTCTACCAAATTACCCCAAAATTTGTGTAACACCATCAGCAATTCCTTAAAGCTGGATCCACATATCTCTACTAAATAACCCAAGAAATTTGGTATCACCATCAACAATTCCTTAAAGATTGTAAAGCATTTCTCAATTAAATAACCCAAAAAAATTGGTAACACCATCAACAATTCCTTAAACTTCTCAACTATCATTTCCATCATTTTTCCAAAATCCATCTCTTTTTTTCCTCAATCTCAATCTCACTCACTCTCTCTCTCCACTCTGACTCTGTACTCTTCTAATTAATATAACAAGCAATGGAGTATAGACTAATGGATGGTTACTTTTATAGAGATGAGATATTCATTACTTTTATTTTAATTCTGAATTCCAATGGTGAAGGTACGAGAAAAACTTTAGTTAAACTTTAATGAGAAAGTGGAATGACTTGACTTTTGGCCATCCTACCGAAATAGTGACCTATCCGATATACACACCGTTCTTAACAAAGAAGCGGGGCCAAGTGGTATATTAATCAGCGCTGAATTGGGGCCCTAAAAATAATTGGGGGCCTATAGTTGGTCTCTAAATAGTGTTTTGGGATTATCCCTTATCTCAATTTTTCGAAATGGCTAAACTACCCATAA
This sequence comes from Papaver bracteatum, assembly GCA_023529315.1. Taxonomy (NCBI): domain Eukaryota; kingdom Viridiplantae; phylum Streptophyta; class Magnoliopsida; order Ranunculales; family Papaveraceae; genus Papaver; species Papaver bracteatum. The sequence continues at coordinate 514,099 of JAJJWX010004567.1, forward strand.
ACCATTAGTGTTAATTGAGTTGATTAGTTAAGTTAGATTAGTTGTTAATTGTCCTTTTGTTATCCTTTACCTTCATTCAAAATAGTTTTAATATTCTTACATAGCAGGCAAGCGAGCAACAAGCTGCGCCGCAAGCCCTTTTTGAATTGCAAATCCTATTCTTTTGAAAATAAAGTCTGTTGAACCGGGGATCATGACATTACTGTGCATGAATTTCTGAAATCTTTTGAGGAGTCAAACCGCCTCAGGAGCCAAGAAACCAAAAGTATCAAAAGCAAAGGAAATAAAAGTGTGTCCATTATCAATACATGCTTTCTCATGCTTCGCTATCTTACCTGAGGCAGCTCTCAGCGTTGCTTGGCCGACAGTTGTTAATTAGTTAAGTTAGATTAAATCAGTTTTAGGGGAAAATTTTTGATGATAGAAAAATTATGTTTTTGTGTTGGATAGAGAGGAAGAAAGTGAGTTTTGGGGGAAATGTCGTCATCTCAAAATGAGGGTGCTAATGAAGACCCATTGATTAGAATGAAGAAACCAATTCTCAAAATGGAGAAATAGTCGATCCATAAACACTATGCTAGAACTCAGAGAAAGAGTCATTAGTGTCGAGGGATGTATATCCCAACGACTCTAGAAAGTCGTCAATTAATTGATACCACCGTTGACGACTCAAACCTGCAAATTTTTCGGATTATGATAAATCGTCATGGTAATATGATGAACACTAACGATTCTAACAAGGGTCGTCATCTAAAAAATTTACACATTAACGATTTTCGAAGTTAACGACTCCAACAAGCGTCGTGGAGGAAAGTATTAGTTTGGAAAACATATCAAGGGTCGTTAATGGACAATTCTAACAAAGCTCTTTGTAACAAGGGTCGTTAGCTTTCTTTCCGTATGAAGCCCATGAAAAACATACAAAGGGTCGTTAGCTTCTAAGCTCCTTGTAGCAAAATCTCTTCTTGACGACCCTTGTTACTTGGGCACCGTCTTTTGCTTTATTTTCACATGGAGTCGTTAACTTTTAAAATGGGCACTTTTTTTTGCTTTCTTTTCATGTAGAGTCGTTAACTTTTAAAATGGGGTCATTCCCAAAGGATATTGTTATATGTTTCTATGTTTCGATAACGACTCTAATTTAGAGCAGAAAAAATGAAAAACCAGAATTAGGGTCATTACCTCCCTCCTCATATATCCTAACGATTTTTCATAGTCTCTATATGTATATGAAAAATCGTTAGTCTTTAGGACTTTCTGGTTGACGACCCTTTAATTGTAACTGATTGTTTTTTTTTCTTCATGTCGCCAATGGAAGACAAGATAGTAAAGAGAGAGGGAGAAGAGATTCCTTTTTCTTTTCTTTTTTTATTTTGTGAAAAGATGGAAATGAAATGGAGGCTTTGGATTAAGGGTGAATATAATTTTAAGTTAAGGGAAAAATAGTGTTTTCAGTATATTTTGGAATCCCTCTAACATAAATGGAGTGGGTATAAATTTGGTGAGGCCCCTAATTATTTTTTGGGGCCCCAAACTAAGCGGTGATATTAATTGGTTCAAGTTTACATTTGTCGATTTTGGACTATTGCTCTCTTGAAAAAAAAATTGGCAAAGAGGAAAATCAATAAAAAACCGAAGAGTATTACAGAGACACCTATAACACTCTTCTTTTTTTCTTTTTTTGATAAGTTGGCCTCTTAACAACAACTAAGAGGGCTTAGAAATAACAAGTCTTGGTGTAGTAACACCTATCACATCATTTTGAAATAAAGAAACTAAAAAACTTGGAAGATTTCCAACCCACACTCCTTTGTATTCCCTTAAAGCACCTGATTTAGCCAACTTGTCAGGAACAAAGTTGGCCTCCCTGAATCTTTGAGAAAATATCACCTGATTAAATTGGTTTTTGAGACGACCAATTTCTTTAACGAGACCATAAGTATCCCAACGAGGCTGGGTTTCATCTTGACACAACTGGATAGCATAGCTAGAATCGCTTTCCACTTCAACACAATGTTGGCCCAACTCAGCAGCCAAGCACAAACCATCTCTGATTTCCCATACTTCCGCAACATTATTGTTGTTCTTGAAAATGTGTTTTCCAAAACAATCAATACAGGCTCCAGAATCGTTCCTAATGATCCCTTCAATTCCTGCATAACCACCATCAATAGACGAACCATCAGTATTAATTTTATATAAGCCATTTCTAGGAGTCTTCCAAGCAATGAATATTTCATGTCTTCTTCCAGTTCGACCATCCTTGTTATAATTAACAAGTTGATACTCTCTTTCCATTCTTATAGATTTATCCAGCACCCGAAGGCCATGAAATTTAACCTTCTCATGTACAAATTTATTCCTGTGAATCCAGATGCCCCAAAGAATAAAGGGAAAAACATCCTGTCATCTTAAACCACCAACATAAGCATCAAAAGAACATAATTTCTTAAGAAAACTAGGAGAAAATGGATCAAGAGCAATATGCAAACCTGTCCAATCACTAACCTTTTTCCATATTGGCCCAACCACCTCACACCCAAAAACCAGATGAATACAAGTTTCAAAATCCTTATTACAAAGAAGACAACCTGGGTGTTCACTAACTTTTTTACGATATAGAGACTCATTCACACTCAACTTATTGTGACATAACTGCCACAAAAAAAAATGTTTGAAAGGGAATTTGAGATTACACGTGAATTTCCAATCCCTATTAGGAATAAGATCACCAACCTTCTTCATTTGCAGAAACCTATACGCATCCTTGACTGGCAGACAAAATGGTTCTATCTTTAATATAAGGGAAAAACAAACAGGGACGGATTTAATAGAGTCAGTTATGTCTGGACTAACACACTCCTCAATCTTAGCAGAATCCCAATCACTGGAAACAGGATCAATAAAACAACTAACTTTCTCATATGACAAATTAGATATATCAAGGTTAGACAAAGAATCAATGGAGGATTCTCCTAGCCATTATCTCTCCAAAACTCAACATTTGTCCCATCTACAATAGTCCACCTAAGGTAGTCCCTAATAGCATCTCTTCCGCCAATAATACTTCTCCAACTTCTAGAAGATCTAGCCTTAACTTCAGCACTCCAGAAATCTTTACCATTATAGTATTTAGCTTTTAACAACCTAGTCACAATGTTATCTGGCTCAGAATAGATCTTCCAAGCCATTTTTGCAAGGAAAGACAAATTGATAAGCTCTAAGTCCCTAACATTCACACCTCATAAACCTTTTATTTTACACACAGTGGTCCATTTCGCATTATGCATATTCCTCCTATCCTTATCACCCCCCCCCCCCCCACCCACCCCCCACCACACCACACACACACAAAAAAAAATCTTCTAAACTTGTCAAGTGTGTTCAAAAGAGTTTTAGGGATTCTAATCACATACATATCATGACTAAAAACAGGGTCAATATAAGCACTTAACAAAGTAGATCTACCAGCTAAGTTAAGGTTTCTATAATTTCATTCGTGCATTCATTTACCCATTTTTCATCTATATCAACAAAGGTTTTCTCACTTATCCTTCCCCACTATAAAGGAATACCTAAATACTTACCAAGATTAGTCGCAACTTGAACCTGGAGAGCATTATCCATACCTCTAGTGAAGCTCCTTCCCAGATTGGATGAAGTAAGAAGAGTGGATTTGTTGAAATTTATTCTTTGGCATGTCCAGGAACAAAACTTGTCCAGCAAAGAACTCAGATTTAGGGCATTTTTGTAGCTTGCCTTCAAGAAAATGATACTGTCATCAACAAACAAATAGTGAGTAATCAAAGGACCTCCTCTGGCAATAGTAAACCTAAAGAGGGTTTTATTCTCAATGCATTAATAAGTCTAGTCAAAGTCTCCAAACAAAGGATAAATAGAAAGGGGGACAAAGGGTCCCCTTTTCTTAGGCCATTAGAAGGGATGAAACAAGAACTAGGAGACCCATTAATGAGCACTTTAAAGGAAATAGAAGAAACACACTTCATGATCCAGCTAACAAAATTATGGTCAAACCCATTCCAAGGTAAAACTTTCTCAGTAAAATCCTATCTAATTTTATCATATGCTTTATCAAAATCTAATTTTAAGGCCATCCAACCTTTCTCACCTTTCTTAGTTTTGAAAGAATGAATGATCTCATTAAATATGATAGAAGAATCAAAGAGAGACCTACCAGGAATAAAAGCATATTGATTATGTAAACCAACCTTACCAATCACTTGTCTCAGTCTATTAGTAATAATTTTAGTAATAATCTTCATACTAAAATTGCATAAAATAATAGGCCTGTACTCTTTTATGCAGTTAGGATTACTCACCTTCGGGATCAGAGCGATGTATTTCTTAATGAGTCTAGCATCAATATTTCCATTGGCAAATAAGTCTTTAACCATTTCAATGACACTTTTTCCTACATACTTCCAGTACTTAGTATAAAAAATACCTTGCAAGCCATCTGGCCCTGGGGATTTAAGAGAAACCATTTGGCGAATAGCCCTCTTGATCTCATCAATATCAATAGCTCTATTAAGATGAGAATTATCATCTGCAGTGATGGTGGGAGTAAAAACAGATCTAATTTCACTATCAAGAATAACTGATTTAGACGAATTAAAAAGATCGGAGAAATAATTCATAATAAGAGATTCAATATCCTTATCAGTATTAATCCACTCACCCCTCTCATTTTTTAACATAAGAGTAGAGTTTCTTTTCCTTCTAACCAAAGTAGAAGTATGGAAAAACTTAGTGTTAAGGTCACCTTGTTTAAGCCAATCTACTCTAGATTTCTGTTTCCAGTAAGTCTCTTCTAGTTTAAGAAGCCTAAGATACTCAATTAAACAATTTGTCATATTATTTCTAGCTTCATCTGAGGGCCAATTGTCAAACTCATTTTGAGCACTCTTTAAATTATCATGAGCATCATCAATCTTCCTAAAAATATTACCGAAAACATGCTTATTCCATTTCCTAAATTCAACATAAACTCTAGATATGTTGTCTAAGAAAAGATCACTAGCAGACCTACTAGCATTTTGAGACAAGTACTTTTCGATAACCGACTCAAACCTAGGTTCTTCTGCCCAAATGGCCTCAAACCTATAAGGTCGATGTTTGTATCTACTCTTAGGTTCCAAGTCAACAATAATAACTCTATGATCAAAATTATAATAAGGTAGATGATATACCTGAGCTTTTTGGAACCTGTTCTGCCAGCTAGAATTCACCACATCTTTGTCAATCCTCTCTTTGATATTAGCAACACCAACTCTTTTATTGTTCCAAGTGAACCTTGGCCCATTGGAACCAATATCAATAAGACCATACTTATTCATAACCTCCTTAAGCTCAGAGACTTGACTAGTAGTTGTTTTTCTACCCCCCACCTTCTCATGGCAACCACTAATGGTATTCAAGTCACCAATGACCATCCAATCAGCGTGAATATCAGAAATAGCACTCATCTCATCCCACATTCTATTTCGACTAATCTTATTAGTACTACCATACACAATGGACAAAATCCATGGATGTGATGCGTGTCGTAACCACAACAAATTAATCAATATTTTTCTACCTAATTAACAAGTACTATAGAGTAGTCAAGTTCGTTCCTACGAGGAAAAAGAGGTTTTAGTTGTCTTATAATGTAACAAAAAGGGGGATTTTGGTTTTAGACTTTATAAAGAAAAATAAATAAACAAAGCAATTAAAAAGATAAAGTTAAAATTAATAAGAGAGACACGATCAAGGAATCGTTCTTCGTTGCAAAACAATGATTCAAGTTATGTTCTTTTCCAATTTTTATTAGTCTCAGATTATCACCAACCGTAGGTTAATAGGTTCGCTTAGCTAACCCCAAAATTCCTCATTTTACTGAGTAACATGTCCGCTTAGTTATCAGATTCTATTCAAAATAACCACCTTGAGGTTCGCTTACAAGATGTAATTCTATGAATTCATTAAGATTTTTGAATTTAGGTTTGATATTAGTAGTTAGAATCGGTTCGCTCGGTCCACTTGCTAGCATTGTTTTCACACACATTTTCTCTACAGAATCCCTCTACAAGGTCTCGATGATTTATGGTGAACTTTAGTTTTCTTACCCTTTTGACAGGCACCACATACACCATCAATCTTTGCATTGATTTTGGGAACTCCTCTAACAAGTTCTTTATTAATAATCTTATTTAGAAGACGATAATTGATGTGACCAAAACGCTCATGCCAAAGATGTGTAGATTCCATCTTAGTCAAATTGCAATAGTTGCCGAACTGAGTATCCAGAAGATAACAGTTGTTTTTACCACGAGTTCCCTAAAATATTACTTTCCCGGTTTTGTCTACAATGTCACATCCATTTGTATTGAAGAAAACTCGATGGACTTTGTCACAAATTTGACTAATAGCAAAAAGATTTTCAGTCATACCTTTTACTTATACCACATCATGGATTTCAGGTACGCTAGGTAGTTTGATCGTCCCCTTCTTGCTTATGTAGCAACAACTCCCATCTCCAAATGTCACCAGTCCTCCTTCATAGTCATTTGAAGAAACAAACCATGGGAGATCACATGTCATATGTCTGCTACATCCACTGTAAAGAAACCATTGAAAGGGTGATGTTGATTTTAAAGCAAAAGATCTCATACTATCAGTATTTTCCTGTTTAGGATTTCTTGTTAGTTTTGCACATCCTTTTAGAGAAGCAACCAGTTGTTTAGTTTTCTTATGAAGATTACTTGCAACTTTCAGGCTCTTTTGGAAGGACATATAGGTATGTTAAAAGTGATTGGAGGAATCACAAAACAAACATGGGACGACACCTTTAAGCTCGCCTGAGCAGTTCCGATTCATACCAATTTTCTCAACATTTGAATGTTGTTTATCATCTGACTTACGAATGTTCTTCATGAAAGAACATCTGGAGTTATTCAGATCCATCAAATTAATTTTGATAGATTTCAAATCCTTAAGTATTATAATTTCTTCAATAAGATCAGAGTTGATCCGGATTTGTTCATCTAACTTTTTCGGGAGAATGACCAGTTTATCAGAATTATACTTCTACGTTTGGTTTTTAATCCTGGTGAAGTATTTCTAGAGACTTTATTGTCCATGTTCTAAACTCTCATTTCAATCAATGAAATATTCTTAGAGGATGTTATATAATTGTTATTCACAAACTATTTTTCATCAAAGCGATTTTCTAGATATTGAAATAATCAACATGACTTTCGTCACGAGTAAAGATGAACTTTGCCAAAGTGAAAGCTTACTAACACATATTTCGAGAAATATATAAGCGAGATAAACTCAGCTCGAAATAGCAAATGTGCATAATTGAAGTCTATATAGCAATATGACTTTTGTCTCAAGATAGGAGATAGAATAGATAGACTTTTGAGTGATAGATAAGCTCAAGTCTCCACATACCTTTTTGTCAATGAAGTTCCACCAGTTCCTTGAGTAGTTATTCGTCTTTGCATGATGAACGTCGTGGAGTATAGAGCTCAACTACACTTACTATCCTAGTCCCAGACTTAGCTATAAGTAGACTAGAAATCAAGACTTATAGTTTTTGCAAATAAACTTGACAAACAAGCTTGAGATAGCAACTCTTGCGAGTTTGACCGAGCAGTACTCTAAAAAATTGTACCGTAATTTTGCTATGAAAAATCAATATATATGTAATATAAACACGCTTTTATTACACAAGAAAATGATTAACTAACAAATAAAATCGTTACCTCAATTTCCGCAGCCACATCTCCCCAGAAATATATATCATGAAGCGCAAGTTTAAATAAGAAATCTCCCAGTGTGTTGTCATCCTCTCCCAAGAACAAAAGAACAACAACAAAAGCAACCTTTACCAGAGAAAGGTTGAATCGGTTTTAACTAATGTGTGCCAATAACAAAATTTGAAAACCCGAAACACATATGTTATGCTAAACAAAACTCATGTAAACATAAATTGATTCAACATTTTGTGAATTTTCACATATGAGTTTCAATCGGAACACCTTATGATCCTTTGATAAAGCCTACCAACATGGGATAGAACTTAATCCCGCTAAATAAAAAAACGACTCAAATCATAAGGGATGCATCAAATGAGATCGAATATTAAGGTTAATAAAAACAGGAATCAGACATCTCATAAACCGAAATCACATAGCAAAAATATAAGCATTCATTCACAGGCTATGTAATCGGAAACTATCACATGAAACAAAAATTATAAAATAATAATTTTATTCATAAATGATAATAATAGTTTTATTCAAATTAGACCTTATACAATAATTGGGCCGAACGAGCGAAGCGAGGGAGGACCTTTATATGACCACTTTTTTGTAAATAGTAAGTGATCAATTGACACAAAAAGATTGGATTTGGTGTCCCAAACTTTTTTCAATCAACAATGAAATGACTAAAGATCCCCTCCATATTTTCATTTCTCACTAAAACTAATGTAATACAATATAAAATGAAGGATAATCGCGTAAATTCGGTGGATAGAAAAAAGGACACGGAGGTTGGAAATATTTTAATTATTGAGGGGTATTTTAGTAAAATTTGGGGTAGAAGTTAGAGGGTCGAATCCGACCCCCACCAAAAATTTTTTTCCCTCTTTCTTTCTTTCTTTCTTTCTTTCTTTCTTTCTTTCTTTCTTCTTCTTCTTCTTCTTCTTCCCAAAAGAAAAACACGATATTCCTTCCCAATCGACGATCTAAACCCCAATCTCTTCTCCATTAAAATCATCTCTGGTTACCTCCGTTTCCGAATAGAGAAGATAGATGGATTGATTCACATAAACCCTGAACAATTTATAGATACGAATCAAAACCCCTAGAATAATTGAGATACTTTATTGGGTACACTAGCTCTTAACCCGTGCCGTAACGGCACGGGCCATGATGTTAGTTCATTTTTAATATATCATATAATTCGTGTCCCGAATACTTATCAACTCCTTATGACTTAATATGTGTTTTTCATAAAATTAGTTGGGATTTCTTCTCTTGTAGTTGCAGGAAATCCTACAACTACACCCTCAGTAGAATTTGTAAAACTTTAAGAAGTTCTTGATGATAAATGACAATTTTGATTAATATTCTCAACTGATTACAAAGAAATATGTTAATGGAAATTAGAACAGTTACAACTTTCTTTGTTCTCTCTCCTAAGAATTTTTCTAACACTCACTTAAAGAACCTCCCCAATTTAACATTTGAACTACTATTTATAGTGAAATCTATACAACTGTATATAGCTTGCGAAGTATCGCGACTTCTATTCGTAAGTTTATTCTATATTCATAATCTCTTCACACTTTTCCCGTGTTTCTTCTATTATCGCATTATCTTGCAACACTTCTCTCTTATATTTGTTACTATGTTCGTAACTCAATATCTTGCAATATTCTTTCCCTACATCTTGCCTCTTCTCATGTCAGTTCTGCGAAGAAGAAATGTCATGAGAATCATTATTCTCACAAATTTAATATAGTTATCATCACCTGTTATGTTCGCAACACGTGTTTTCTCTTTCATTAAATCTTCGACACGTTTTTTCGTAACCGTCCTTCTCAACCACTCACATCTAGTCGCATTGATGAATTTTTATCTTCATCAAACTCTTTTCTTTATAAATACTATCTTTAATTACTCCTTTTATTCTTTTATCTTTTTCATCTTCCTCACTACGTCTGCTTCTGCAATTTCTTCCTTCTTTCTTCTACTGCTATTTCTTGCCTTTTTTTATTTCTTTTCTTCTCTGTTTTCTATCCTTCATCTAATGGCTCCGAAGAAGAAAACTGTGGAACAACTTAATGCAGAGCTTGCTGATAGAGATCTTGTTCTTTCTGAGATTGATGGTCATACCAATAAATCCTATCTCTGTATGGAACTCTTTACTGATCTCCATTGGGATGATCAGGTAGTTTTAGTCTCACGAGGCCAAATCCTCGCAGGTCTTCCTCTTCCTCTTTATGATGTCAATCTTCCTTTATTCTATGAGATTATTTCTTACCCAAATTTCTCACGAGCCATTTATCAATTGACTGGGGATTGCATTCGCATTCTGGTTGAGTTCGCAAACCGTGATGCTACTGGAAAATCTTTATACCCAATTGAACTTAGGAGACCTGTATTTAGAGATTTAGAGATTATTGCTGCAAATTACACATTCGAGAATTTCTTTAAAAATTACACATTAATTCCTGCGAAGAGGGAAGATAAGCGTTGGGGTGTTCGTCTTCATCGTAAAACTGATGTCGCAGAAGCTGATCTTCTTATGCATGATATTGATTATGCTTCTGGAAATAATCGAACCCCTCGCCATTCTCATGATGAAGATTGGTACAATTATCCTCTAGCATTATCGGGTTCTTACATCTCTGGGGTAGTAGATCTTCCTGCGAATCTTCATGATCGTAACTATCAACCTTGGGTCTTTTCTTGGCCTAATAGAGATAAAGATGTATGTATCTCCATCTTCTTATCTTCTTGTTATTTTTCTTATTTTACTAATCCTTTTGCAATATTTTTCAGGTGAATAAACTTAAGGAAAGTTACCTTAAAACTGGGAAATCCAGTACTCGCGAGGCTTTCCAATTGTTTTCAAATGAGGTAAGAAACATTCTTATATGTGTTTTAAACAATATATTGTTGCCTCTGTTTCTTATCCTTATTTTAATTTGTAGGTTCTTCCTGACTTCCCTAGGGCTGTTGTGAGTGAGAATAAGAATTCAACTTCTTCTGAAGCGCTAACTTCAAGACAAAAAAAACTTCGCTCTGCGAAGAACACCAAGATTTCTGGTAATAAAGAAGATGTTCTTCGCAAAGAAAAAGGGAAACTTTAGGATATTATTTCTGCGAGGAAGAGGAAGATACTCCCACCCAGTGCTTATTCCAATGTGATATCCTCTAGCAAGGATGTTGAAGAAGAACAAAGTGATAAAGATGATAGACTTTTTGAGAAGGATCTTAGTTCTAATTCTGATACTGACTCTGATAGGAGGAATGATGATGATGATGATGATGAAGATGAAGACTACAACAATGTGGAAACTTTTGAGTCTGCAATGACTCGATTGTCTGTGGCTTTTCTCAACTCTTCTCGTGAATTAGGAAACTCTTCTACTGCGAATGCTCATAGGCATATTGCTAAGGCTTGCAAAGTTCCCACTGTAATCAACAATAATTCTCTTAATGGAATTTCGAGATTTATCTCTCCTGTTGTATTATATTCTTTGGGGAGTATGGTAAGTTTCTCTCTTATTCCTTGTTAATTTCCCTTACTTTATTGATTTCTAATCCCTTTTATTTGCTCAGGTTGGGAGGGTTAGATGTGCAGCTGCTTCAGATTGGGAAAGACGTCATGCAATTGCTGAGAAGAAAACCTTAAGTCATTGTAACAAGCTGGAGGTTGAGAATGCAAAACTTTGCTAGAAGATAGAGGATTTGAACATTGATAACGCAGAATTAAAATCCCGCTGCGAAGATAATGCGCAATCTGCGAGTATCGCAACTGGAAATTCTTCTCTCCTTGAGAAGAATAATCAACTGGAGCTTGAAGTCACTTCTCTTCGTAATGATAAGAAGCAATTAGAAGGTAAATTCGCAAATCTTGATCACTTTAACTCCACAATTTGCTAATCAATTCCTTAATTTATTCCCTTACTCTTTATTCTCTTATTTCTTACTTGTCCTTTTTCTTTGTAAATGCTGAAGAAAATTATACGAAGAGGATTGAAGAGATGGAAGCTACTCTTGCTGCGCGTAATCAGAAGATTTCTGATTTAAAGTCTCAACATCAAATTTCTCAGTACAACCATGGCTTAAACATCAAACGCTTCCGAGATATGATGACTCGCAGGATTTGTGAAGACAATCAAATTCCTCTCACTAAGTATCAGACGCTCCTTTCTGAAGAAATCCCTGATGATACCCAGATTTGGATATCTCTGATAGTGAAGCTGAAGATGATATCTCCGAAGAAGAAAGAGAAGATCATTTTGATGAAGATAAATCTCCCACAGAGTAGCTTTATTCCTTCATGTATATTTTCTTTAGTTCTTTTCGTCTTGTTTGTTTGAGTACAATATTTTCTTCTTTCCTGCACTTTTAATCAACCAGCAATTTCTTTTCGCAACTTAACTAGTATCAATGTCTTAATTTTGCGATGATGAGTTGATATTTCTTTAATTGAATGCTTTCCTTATTTGCATAACTTGATCATATGAAGAGAAATAATATATTTTGAAGACCTAGCTTAGTATTCCCTTTCCCCTTATTATTGATCTTCAGGTGATCAACTGTTGTTGTAAGTATTAGAATATCTGCCTCAGTTTAAGTTGCAAATTTTCAGGTTGTTGCGAAGTAAATAAGAAATCTCCCCCTTGAAGTATAAGAAGTATGAAACCTCCTTGAATAATTATGAAACATCATTTAAGAAGTATAAAAATTATGAAACATCCTTGAAGAAGTATAAGAAGTATTCAATCCTTAAATAAATATGAGAAGTATTCAATCCTGGAAAAATTTAATGAGTATAAAAATATCCGTTCTTGATTGCGAATAAAATTGCCTTTTTTGGCAGGAATTCTTGATATATATTCTTGTTGAGAATATAAAGAATCTCCAATGATATTGACGGAATTGACTTCATTAGTTTCTGTGGTCTTATCATTCCTTCCTAAGTAAAGGTCTTACTTTGCCACCTCTTTTGCGATAAAGTCGCAGGATGTTGGTGCATTCGCATGCCTCAACCCCTTGACTTTATCTTAACAATATTTTTGTGTTTGCGATAATATGACAAATCTGAATATACTTGCGAATATACAGCCTTGTGACATTATCGTCTTGCGATGAAATCGCAGGACGTTATCACACTTTCATGTAATAACCCATTGATCTCATCTTAACTTCTTTGTATTTAATTCTGTGAGTATATATATATATTTTACTCGCAGAAATATGATTGTTGCACAAATATGACAAGCCTTTATGTTCTTGCGAACAAAAAGCCTTGTGACATTTGCGTCTTATAGCACGTATCAGCTCCCTAATGGAGGGTGCTGCCCTTTATCTTCCCCTTGGTTTCCCCTTCAAGGAAGCGTACATCGACCATACAAGGTTAGATCTTCCCATCCGGTTCTAGAAACAACCAGCTTTTGTTCGCAACCTCTTATCCTTTTTTCCTATAGGGCTTATAGTTACGAGGTTGCACCCTATGGGGTATCTTTGGGCCAAGTGCATCATTTGCCAAGACTTGTCAAGAATGGCAGATGTGCTTCAAACCCATCCGGCACTCTTGAATCAACCGTGTACCTCGGCGCCTTGATCGTTTTCTGCACTTCTTGGGAAATACAGTATGCCTTAGTCTCCCAACCTAAATCATGTTACATCGCAAGATTAGGTTGAGAATCCAAGGTGTCTTACCCGGATAGGTACCACGTTTTTGGGTTATGTACCCCGTAATGTCCATGAAATGACGTACTTTAGGACTTTGCCTCTTGCGAAATGTTGCTTCGCGAACTAGGATGTACGTCACAAAGGTTTGCATGTGTAAAATTTATGCGGCTTTCTTTCTTTTTTGAAAGCTGATCACAGTTTGCGGCTTTCTTTTATGAAAACTGATCGCAAATAAATTTTTGCGTCTTTCTTTAATGAAAGTTGATCGCAATAATCGTTTTTATTCGTAAAAACTCATCATAAAGTCTTCCATGTTGCGAAATACCTCATTTCATTTTCTTGTTTTTCAAAATACATTTTGTTATACGTTGCGAACAAATATACTGATTACCTTTTTGTTTCATTACCTTTTTTCTTCATTCTCTTTTCTTCGCAAACCATATCCCTTTTCTATCATCGTAAATTCCTTGTATGCTTAATCATAGTAACTTTACTCCTTCATGCCTTAGTCCTCAGTCATTAAATTTTCGCTTCTTTTCGCAGCCTTTGCTCTTTTTCTCCAACTTTCCTTTTCAACAGCTTTTTCTTCGCAAACTTCTACTTCTGTATCGTAACATTTTTTCCCTTCTTCCCAATCACCCTTGATAACTCCAATACCCTTTGGATGAGGAAATTTTATGCATTGATGAAGAGTTGAAGCTACGCCTAGAATCCCATGAAGCCAAGATCTCCCTATCAAAGCATTGTATGGTGATTCGACATCAACAACGTAAAATAGAATTTCAGTTCGCATTCCACTTAAGGGAATTCGCATGCTTACTTCTCCTTTAGGTTTATTAGCAGTTCCATTAAAGCCATAAATCCTTTAGGTAGAAGGTATTAGATATGCGTCTTTTCCCCCATGGTTTTGTAAGCAGGATAGAAGAGAATATTGACAGAACTTCCCGTATCAATTAAGATTCTATTAAGACCAAATGATTCTTCGTCTGTATCATCTTCGCTTTCTTCCGTATTCAGACAAATTTCTAATCTCACTACCAATGGATTATCATGTATTTCGCAACCTTCTGGAATTTTTGTGGCTTCAAAAGAAATTTCACGCTTCTGCCAACCTTCAAGTCGTGAAATTTTTGCGATGTTCATTATTTCCCTTCCTTCACCATCTCTCGCATATACCCTGCTTAACACATTATCATGAAAATCTTCTATGGTTTTATATGAGTGAACAATAGAATTGCAGAAAACATTCCTTGCTTTTGGTCCCACTTCTATGTGAAAGGTTTCCTTTCCCTTTTCTTTTATTGTGTTCACCATGCGAGTTATCACTGGAGCCTTTGGTAATTAATGCGACTGTGCTTGCTTGAGTAAAAAGTGGTCCAGTTTACCTTGATCAATCATTCGCAAGATAATCTTTTTGATATTATTGCAATTATTTGTATAATACCCATGAAAGTGATGGTACAAGCAAAATTCATGACTTCTTGGACCCATTGGTGGTTCTTTTCCCATATTCCATGGCGTTGGTATATTCTCCATCAAGATGATTGCTTGCCATATCTTTTATACACTTGTATTCAAAGGTGGCATCTTTATTTCTTCTCTTATCATTCTTTGACCTCACTGTCCATTGTTATAGTTTTGTCTATGATTCCCTTGTCCAAAATAGTTCTGCCTTTGTCCTCCATAATTTTCCTATGGCTAATCTAATCTTGGGATCTGGTTATTTCCTCCTCAGCTATAGAAATTCCTTTCTCTATCATACTCTTCTTGATCCTTGCTACTCATTGATACCATTTTTGGTTGACCATTGTCAATTTTCTTCTCTTCTGGTATCTGCGAAGATGTTTGCGAGGATGTCTGCGAGGTACCTGCTACGACATTGACTATTTTAGGAAGTAAGTTTGCTCCTGTATCTTGAGTGTTGGTATTTTTCACTGGATATGACTCCATATTGTTTTGCTTTTCCTCTAATATAATGTACTCCTCTTGCAATTCTTGCAACTCTGTCATCATAATGGAATTCTTTCTTCTGAAGATTTGAACATATAATTGTTCAGTTGCGAACATCGCATTTACGAAAGACAAAATCAGGTACCTCTCATCCACACGCCCTGCCATATCACTGCACATAGTTTTCCATCTTCTTACCAAATGCTTCAAACTTTCGCCAATTCTTTGTTTTAAACCAAACACATCTTCAATACCAAGTCGCGAGGAATGATTTGTGATATATGCTCCTAAGAAAGTTACTTGTAGATGATTAAATGATGTAATAGTGTTATTTGGAAGTCCTTCGAACCATTTTATAGCTTCTCCTGTTAAGCTTGATGCGAAGTACTTGCATAATACATCATCGTGATTCTCCCATTGTAACATGCATCTTATATACGCTTTAATGTGCTGAATAGCACATGAAGTGCCGTCAAAGATGCTGTTTAATATAGCCAGATTGCATTTTGGCGGAATCCCCCCCAATTTCACTTCTCTAGAAAAAGGAGTCCTCGCAGCTTCTTCTATTGCTTCATCTAATTTCCTTCTATCTCCTCCTCCTCTACTGTTTACCATTCCTCTCATTTCCGCTAATTCTCGAAAGATCCGTTCATTTGCCTCAGAATTCTCATCCATTGGTCTCTTCAACGCAGCCTCTCTTTTTCTACGTTCTTGCATTTCTTCTCTTGCGATCCTTCGCATTCTATCATACTCTTCATTAATGTTTCCATTTGTACAATTTTGCAAATATCTTCTTTCCAAATTTTCATAATTGCTTTGTTGCAGAGCATCTTGAAATTCTTGTTCTTCCATTTCTGTTCTCCTCATCCTTCTCATGTGAATATCAGGAATTTCTCATTCTTCATTTCTCCTCCTTCTGCGATTTATCTCTCCCTGATTTGCCTGAATTATGATTTGATAATTTGGTTCATTCCTTACTATTTGTGTTCGTTGATTTCCAACTCTCCTCTGAATTCTACCATACTCTGTAGGTACCGAATATCGCAAGACATTAGCTTACGAACATCGTAATAAATATAAGAGGAAAGAGTTACAAAACAATGCGATGATAGAGGAAGCACGGGGAAGTATGAAAGATTTGCGAAGATAAAATAATCTCACGAAGATGTGTTGCGATACTTCGCAACACATATACAGTTGCACAAATTTTACTATAAATAGGAGTTCAAATGTAAAATTCAAGAGGTTCTTTTAATGAGTGTTAGAAAATATCTTAGGAAAGAGAATAGAGAAAGTTGTAACTATTCTAGTTCCATTTAGATACTTTTATGTAATCAATTGAGAAAATTACTAAGAAAATTGTCATTCATCATCAAGAACTTCTTAAGTTTTACAAATTCTACTAAGGGTGTAGTTGTAGGTAATTCTGCAACTACATAATTGGCGCTAGAAACAGGGACCTGGGGATTATGAGAGCCAAAATTTGAAGGAATTGTGGAAAATTTGAAGATAAAATGGAGGCAGTAGATGGAGATTGCAAAAAAGAAGAATGTAATATGATCACAAAGACAATGATTGATGAATTTCATAATAACATGAAGGGAAATATATACAAGCGAGATTGTAGAGGAAGAAAGATCATGGAGGTGGAGAAAATAACAACTTTAGAAGAATGGGAAAAACATAAAATCACATTTTCAGTAGCAGAGATTCCAAATGAAGACTTGAACCACACTTCACCATTGGTGGTCACAGTTCCGGTCATGAGAGAAGAGAAGAAATCTATAGAAAAATGGAAATTAAACCGAATCTTGATCGATACAGGGAGTTCTGTTAATATCATATTCTATCATGAACTTAAGGGGATGGGAATTAAAGATGAAGAAATCATAAATTCAAAATGTCTTATTCATGGATTGGGAAAATCTACAACAAAATCTAAAGGGGAAATAGCGCTGCGAATATTGCTAGGAGAAATCGAAACACATATAGTCTTATGTGTGATAGATATGGAATCTCCATATAATATGCTGATAGGAAGGCCATGGATTCATGCGATCAAAGCTATTACTTCAACATTACATCAGAAAATCAAATTTCCTACACCAAATGGAATACATGAATTAAAAGGAGATCTTGATAGTGCAAAATTTTGTTATCAGATTGAAGTAAAACAGTGTGGAGGGAGAGCAAGAAAGAAATAGTTTCGCTGAAAACTTGCGAAGGAAGCAAAAAAGGAAGAAGAATTCAGAGTGTATACAATAAGAGCAAAGGAATGGAGAGGAATACCAAGTGAGATTCCAAAAAAGGAAGGAGAACCAGTGAAAATAATCAAAGAACCAACACCTATGGGGGAGCAAAGTCTCAGCTATGTCTCAGCTGAACCAACCAAAGAAGTAAATATTGGAAGTAAAGAGGAGCCCTTATTCTTGCGAATTGGAACTAAGATGGATGAAGAAGAAGAGAAGAGAACTATTGATCTCTTGCGAGAATATAAAGATATATTCGCAGGAAGTGTAGATGAGATACCAGGAATTGATCCATCAGTGGAGTGTCATAGATTGAACATAGATAAAAACATAAGACCATTCAAACAAAGAATAAGGAAGATCTCACAAAGTTATCATGCACATATAGAAGAAGAATTACAAAATATGCTGGATGCAGGAATCATAAGGGAAGAGAAATACCCAGAATGGATTGAGAATATGGTCATTGTTCCGAAAAAGAATAAAGGGATAAGAATTTGTATAGATTTCACTGATCTAAACAAAGCCTGTCCCAAATACAGTTTCCCATTACCAGACATACCACAAATGGTGGAATCAGCTGCAGGACATGATAGAGTCACTTCACTTGATAGATATAAAGGGTATAATCAAATATCACTCGTAGAAGAAGATCAAGAACATACTGCCTTTTTTTCTCCAAGAGGTTTATATTGTTATGTGAAGATGCCATTTGGTTTGCGAAATGCGGGTGCTACATATCAACGAATGGTTGAAAAGGTGTTCGCAAAGTGGATACATAAAACTTTGGAAGTATATGTAGATGATATGTTGATAAAAAGAAAAGAATCCAAAGATCATGTGCAAGATTTGAAGGAAATATTTGAACAAATGAGAAAATTCAACATCAAATTAAATCCTGAAAAATGTATAATTGGAGTTGCGTCTGGAAAATTCTTGGGATATATAGTATCAAAGGAGGGAATACAAGTTGATCCAGAAAAAGTACAAGCAGTTCATGACATGCCAACACCTGCGACGTTAAAGGAAGTACAAAAGCTAAATGGACTCTTGGCTTCACTCGGAAGATTTATTTCGCGAATGTCAGATAAGTGCAAACATTTTTTCAACATACTTAAGAAGGGAGCAAAATTCAAGTGGACTGATGAATGTGAAAAAGCTTTTCAAGGAATCAAATAATATCTCAAAAATACATCCATATTACAGAAACCAGAGAAAGACGAAGAATTATTGGTATACCTCGCAACAACTCCATATGCTCTAAGCGCAGTTCTGTTGCGAACAGACGCATGAATAGAAAGGCCCATTTACTACATTAGTAAAACTTTTAACGCAGCAGAGAAAAATTATTCTAAAATGGAGAAGTTAATCTTAGCCCTGGTTTATGCATCATTCAAGTTACGAATATACTTCCAAGCACATGTGATAAAAGTGGTAATTAAAGTCCCAATTGAATCAATCATGAAGAACACAAAAAGGTCAGGAAGAATAGAAAGGTGGAATGCCCAAGTAAACCATTACAAGATAAAATACGAAGTATTATCATCACAAAAATCACAATTCGTCGCAGATTTCTTGGCGGAATTTCCTTTGGAAGAAGATGAAGCAGTAGAAGAAATGATGGATGTTGAAGAAGAATTTGGGAATCCAAAATACTTGTTAACAAAACCAAATAGATGGGAAATTATAGTAGATGGATCATCCAACAGCGAGGGGAATGGAATAGGAGTTGTGTTGATTTCACCAGAAGGAGAAAGAACAGCATTCTCATTCAGACTAGAATTTGCATCCACGAACAATGAAACAGAGTACGAAGCTGTAGTGCATGCATTGAAGATCGCAATAGAAAAGAAGCTTGAAAGTATAAGGATAACAAGTGATTCGAAACTGGTAATTTGTCAAATTAAAGGGGATTATACCACAAATGAGTCTTCTTTGAAGAAATACAAGAAACTCGTTGATGAATTATCTGCGAAGATACCAAAATTAAAATGGAAACATATAACAAGGAAATACAATCGACTCGCAGATGCTTTTGCATTCATTCCAAGTATGATGACAAATCCTAATACAAGAAATATCAAAATCCAGATCATTCAACACCCATCAGTGGACAAAGAAAAAGAAATTGAGGAGGCAGTTGAGATGGAAGTAGAAAGGGAATTACCAAACAACATCGCAGATTGGAGAAAGGAAATTCATGCATATCTCGCAACAGGAGAAATATCCAGGAACAGACTAGAAGCACATAAATTAAAGAGTCGTGCAACAAACTATGAGTTGCGAGAAGGAATTTTATACAGAAAATCTTTCAGTGGACCACCTCTCAAGTATTTAACTCGTGAAGAAGGAGAAAAAATATTGAAGATGTTACATGGAGGAGAAGCTGGTAATCATAGTGGGGGAAGATCTCTAGCGTATAGAGCAAATATACAAGGATATTACTGGTCTTATATGCATACAGACGCAAAATTGTTCATACGAAGATGCAAGGAATGTCAACGACATGGTAAAAGAATTCATGCACCAGGGGAAACATTAACTTCTTCAACAAGTTGCTGGCCTTTTGGGAAATGGGGGTTGGATATTGTTGGACCATTTTTACCTGGATCCGGACAAAGACGATACTTGATAGTCGCAACAGATTATTTCACGAAGCTCGCAGAAGTAAAAGAAGTACAGCATATTCGTGATAAAGATGTTTTTACGTTCATATTTGAGAACATCATTTGCAGGTACGGAGTTCCAGCACAGTTAGTATCTGATAATGGAAAACAATTTGAAGGGCAGAATATAGAGATGTTACTCGGTGATTTTAGGATAAAATGTGGGAAGTCAACTCCGTTATATCCACAAGCTAATGGACAGGCAGAGACAACAAATAAAACAATCGCAGATACAATCAAAAAGAAATTAGAAGGACATCTCAAAGGGTGGTGCGAGAAAGTACCTAGTGCAGTTTGGGCATACAATACAACTAGAAGAGAGGCAACTGGAATGTCTCCTTATTGCTTAACATATGGAGTAGAAGCAAAGATACCAACGAGAGGTTGTAATTCCGACAACAAAGAAAGAAGCTTGGGAAAGAAATTTAAGTGCGGGGGTGATATTAAGTGAACTGGATGATTTGGAAGAAAAAAGAGAAAAGGTGTTGCACCATATGAAAATTTATCAGGAACGATTAGCTCGAGAGTATAACAAGAGATTCATTGAACGTGAATATCAACCAGGTGATTTGGTCATGTGAGAAACACCTCCGTATCAGAAAGAAAATGGAGGAAAATTAGCACCAAAATGGGATGGACCATATGTTATCAAAGAGGTTGTGGGAAGTGGAGCTTATCGGCTGATGGATACAGAAGGGAGAGACATGGGTTTGAAACTTGGTAGACCTTGGAATAGACTGTATTTGAAAAGTTATTATCCATAAAACTCATGATAAATTTTACGAATATTGTTTGCTCGCAGGAAATTTGCAAAAGTTACGAATTTCAAAAATTTTATTGCGATTAACTTTCATTAAAGAAAGACACACACATTAATTTGTGAATAAAAGACCGTAATCTGTGATCAGCTTTCAAAAAAGAAAGAAAGCCGCAGAAATATTACACAGGCAAACCTTTGTGGCGTACACCCTAGTTCGCGAAGAAACATTTCGTAAGAGTCAAAGTCCTAAAGTGCGTCATTTAAGGGGGTACCTATAAGCATGGATCAGGGACACCGGAACACCACCAAGGAACCTGAGTACATGGAACTTTACGGGGTACAACCCAATAAAGGGGTACCTATCCGGGTTAGACACCTTGGATTCTCACCTAATCTTGCGACATTACGCAATATTATGCGATGTAACATGATTTAGGTTGGGCGACTAAGGCATACTGTCTTTCCCAAGAAGTGCAGAAAACGATCAAGGCGCCGAGGTACACGGTTGAGTCAAGAGTGCCGGGTGGGATTGAAGCACATCTGCCATTTTTGACAAGTCTTGGCAAATGACACACTTGGCCCAAAGATACCCCATAGGGTGCAACCTCGTAACTATAAGCCCTATAGGCAAAAAGGATAAGAGGTTGCGATCAAAAGTTGGTTGTTTGCAGAACCGGATGGGAAGAGCTAACCTTGTATGGTCAATCTACGCTTCCTTGAAGGGGCAACCAAGGGGAAGATAAAGGGCAGCACCCTCCATTAGGGAGCTGATACGTGCTATAAGACGCAAATGTCACGAGGCTTTTTGTTTGCAAAAACATAAAGGCTTGTCATATTTTTGAAACAACTGAATTTCTGCGAGCATTAAAAAAAAAGAAAAAAAAGAAAGAAAGAAAATATACAGAAAAAGAGAACTCGCAGAACATAACAAAGAAGTTAAGATGAGATCAATGGGTTATTACATGAAAGTGTAAAAACGTCCTGCGATTTCATCGCAAGACGATAATGTCACGAGGTTGTATATTCGCAAGAATGTTCAAACTTGTCATATTATCGCAAATAAAAAATATTATCACAAAAGAGGTGGCAAAATAAGACCTTTACTTAGGAAGGCATGATAAGACCACAACAATTAATTAAATTTATTCCATCAATATCATTGAAGAATTTTTACAAGAATATATATCATGAAGTTCTGACAAAGAAGGCAATTCCGTCAATATCATTGAAGAATTTTTACAAGAATATATATCATGATGTCCTAACAAAGAAGGCAATCTCATCAATATCATTGAAGAATTTTTACAAGAATATATATCACGAAGACATAACAAGAGATGTGATTTTACTCGCAATCAAAAACAGATAGTTCGTATTCATTAAATTTTACGAGGATTACATACTTCTTATACTTCTTCATACATTGAATATTTCTCCATAATTTGAATACTTCTTATAATTCGTCAAAAACGTCTCATATTTATTATATTTCTTCAACGGATATTTCATATTTAGTAAATTTTGCGAAGGTTAAATACTTGTTATACTTCTTCATACATTGAATAATTCTTCACGAATTGAATAATTCTTATACTTCTTCATACATTGGATAATTCTTCACGAATTGAATACTTCTAATACTTCTTCAAAGATATTTTATACTTCTTATACTTCTTAAGGATATTTCATAAGAATCTATTATTATATTTCAAAGGGAGGATTTCTTATTCATAATCGCAACAAGCTGAAGCTTCGTAAGTTAAATTGGGGCAGATATTCTAATACTTCCAACAATGTTTAATCATCTGAAGAGCAATAATAGGGGGAAAGGAGATACTAAGCTAAGTATTTGAGATATATTATTTCTCTTCATATGATCAAATGATGCAAATAAGGAAAGCATTCAAATCAAGAAAGGTCAAATCATCTTCGCAAAATATCAAATGTACTTCTTAAAAGAACAAAAACAGTAGGAAAAATTGTTTGTAAAAAGAGAACCAACAGTAGCTAAGAGAAAGAGTTCAAAGGAAAGGAAAACAAGAGAATCAATGATAATTTGAGAAAGAATATTA
The DNA here is from genome assembly GCA_023529315.1 of Papaver bracteatum. Lineage (NCBI taxonomy): Eukaryota > Viridiplantae > Streptophyta > Magnoliopsida > Ranunculales > Papaveraceae > Papaver > Papaver bracteatum. Next base: position 537,241 of record JAJJWX010004567.1, read on the forward strand.
TTATGCTTCATCAACACTCTGTGCTGTGTCTTTAAGATGAGCAGGGTCATTAGCAGCATTCGACTTTTGCGAAATATCATCCTTTGTAGTGTCTGCCACAGGAACATCTCCTTGAGGAATAGATTCTTCTTCATCATCGCTCTCATAATCAAAATCACTATCAGGATCACGAGCAACTTCATCATCAGATATTTTCAGAGGAGTAATTTTCACAGGAGGCAAGGATCTTGATAAGAGAATGTTATTCACAAAGACTTGAGCTTTCAGATGATTTTCATGAAGTATAGCTTTCTGATGGTTGGTATCTTCGATATATTTGGAATAAGCAAGATAGTTGAATCTCCGAGTGGCACGATCACGAGAGTTGATTAGGCAAGTAGAAAGCAAAGCATTTTTATTGCGAAGCTCAGAACAGGAGGCTTCTAGTCCAGCCTTAGCATTGTGAAGGTTATTCTCATATTCTGCGAGTAAAACAAAATTCAAAGAGTTAAATTTGCGAATATAACAAAATTTAAAGGTACATCAGAGGAAGTCAAATTTTAATGACTACCTTCTCTTTGTGAAGTAAGAAATTGAGCTAAAGATAGACAACAATTCTTCATCTGATCCATCGCATTATCAAAACCATCACCAATTAATCCTTTAAGTCTAGATTGAAGCTTTTGATCTTTAGAAAGAAGAAAATTTTTATCCTTCGCTAGTTTGGCATTAAGACTTTTTAGTTCAGAATAATCTTCTTCAAGTTGATTCTTCTTAGTACTTAAGATTATATTCTTATTAAGAAGGGACTTCTTCTCAACGGCAAAAGAACTTCTCTCTGCATCTGAAGACTTCTTTAATTCCTCAAGTTCACCTTTTAATAAAGAAAGAATATTTTCTTGATCGCAACATTTATTCTGAAGAATGTTTAATTGTTGCGAACAAACGGTCATTGTATTCAAATACGAGCATTTCTCTTCTGATAAGGTTTCGTTCTCTTCTAATAAGGTTTCTATTCTCAAGCCGACTTTAGTTAAAGAAGAAGTAAGTTGAGATATTTCATCATTCAAAAAAATTCGGTCGTAAATCAGTTGGGTATTCTCTTGAAAAAGGGCATCAAAATTATCAAGAGCACACGAATGAAGATCAGATGAGTGGGAGAATTGGTTCAAGAGGTTTGCATGCTTGGCTTGATATTCTGTTGCATCTGATTCATGGTGAAGTACCAACCTTCTACATTTCTGGATGGATTCTATAAAGGGGAATGGGTTTTAACGGGTGTTTCAAACATATGAAGAATATAAGTAAACAAAAGGGGAAAATATGAAGATAGTAATCATACCTTTTAATTCATCATTCCTTTTGAGAAGGATTGCACAATCAAGAGAATCATTTTGAAGCTGATGATTCTCTTTACGGAGATTCTCACACTCTTCTCTTGAAGACTTCAGAGATTGGCGAAGCAATTCAACTTCTTTTTCCAAGGATTGACGTGAAATTGAAATATCAGGATTGATGAAACTATTTAGCGCTTCGCAAAACTCATACTGCGAACGAACATTAGTAGAATTCGCAGTACTATTCAAAACTTCAGATAGCATTCGGAAAGTTGAGTAAATTCCATCTCGAATTTCTTGAGGAAGAGGAGAAAAATTTGTAGGAATAAGAGGAAGTTGTAAATTGTCTGGGGAAACAACACTCAAAGGATTGGGAGTTAAGATAGGTTTTTCAAGAGAAGAGGTTGAAAAATTATTTTGCGAAGGTTGATCCTGAAGAAGTGTTGATAAATTGACATTGGTGGGAGAATGAAAATTGGGTAATGGAGTAGAGGCAGGAGTTTGCGAAGAAGTGCTTTCACGAGGAGGAGAGGGAAATTCCTTATCAACCTCAGGAAGGAAGTCATCAATTGAAATTATTGGTGTGGGTTTAGTCACTCGAGATCTCTTATTGGGGTTTGATTTTTCACCAACCTACGAATCAAAATGTAGATTAAAAAACTGAGGAAACAATATATTGTTTAAAAAAGAAGACAGAGTATTTTAACTACCTTTTGATTCTCGGATTTCCTTCTTCGAAGATTAGGGCTTGAATTTCTGGTTGGAGGTTTCACCTGAGGAATAGTTTTGCTGAACCAAACCAAAATCAAACAATAAATTATACAGAAATCAAAGAGGAAAACAAGTGAAAGACGCGGAAGATAGAAGAAAATTACCTTGGAGAACTCATAATGATATAAACAGGAAGAGAAAAATGGTAATGGAGAGTGTGATAAGAAGATAAAATTACAGAAGTAAAAAGAGAAAGTAAGAAAAAGATAAGTAAGAGAATATAAAAGAGTTTATATAAGGGAATAGCTAGAAAAGGATGGTTACAAAAGACGTGTCCAAATTCTAAAAGAATAAGTAACGGTTATGTTCTCACGATCATTTCTTCTTCGCAGAATTGACATGAGAAGAGGCAAGATGTAGGTACCGAATATCGCAAGACATTAGCTTACGAACATCGTAATAAATATAAGAGGAAAGAGTTACAAAACAATGCGATGATATAGGAAGCACGGGGAAGTATGAAAGATTTGCGAAGATAAAATAATCTCACGAAGATGTGTTGCGATACTTCGCAACACATATACAGTTGCACAAATTTTACTATAAATAGGAGTTTAAATGTAAAATTCAAGAGGTTCTTTTAATGAGTGTTAGAAAATATCTTAGGAAAGAGAATAGAGAAAGTTGTAACTATTCTAGTTCCATTTAGATACTTTTATGTAATCAATTGAGAGAATTAATAAGAAAATTGTCATTCATCATCAAGAACTTCTTAAGTTTTACAAATTCTACTGAGGGTGTAGTTGTAGGTAATTCTGCAACTACATACTCAAGATTTTGATTGTTGCGAGCCTGTTCATGTCTTCTTACTCCATCCTCGTAATTGTTTTGATGCATTACTTGTTGCCTCTCAATTTCTTCCACAAGTTGCTGCTCTTCCTCTCGATTTTCTTCGTCATTCTGGTTATTTTCCCTTGGAAATAGTTATGTTCGTAAATTTTCCACATTTTGTTCGTTGTTTGGTACTAAAATGAAGTGATTCTCTCGATTTCTTTCAACCATATTCTGTGCTTGTCCTTGCATAGCACTTTCACTATTGATTGTTGGAGAATTTCGTTCTTCTCTCTTTGGTCTAACACTTGATCTCGCAGCACTTTGAGATCTCCTCCTTTGTAACATCTCATTTTCCCTCCTCAATTCTTGATTCTGTCTTGTTAGATTTGCACGTTCTTCAGCTTCAAACCTTCGTTCTTCCTGAATTTCTTGTCTCAATGTTTCTAATGCCTCCATTTATCTTTCATGAATTGTTCCTCCCATCAATCTCCTATTTTCTCTGATTTTCGGTTCTCTATATGCTTCTACTGGTGTATCAGTTCTCCAAGTGTGTACACTCACTCGATCTTGATCTATTTCTCTTTCTTGTGTTATTGTTTGTTGAGTTTGATTTCTTCGATTGCTCCTTCCCCTACTAGGTTCTCCTGTTACGTTTGCTTCTCCACCTGCGAGTCTTACACTTCTTCTTACTGCAGTCAATGGTTCTGATATATCTCTTCTTCTAGCCATTTCTCTGACGTAAAATTCTTTAATTATCTCTTCTATCTTCCCTATTTCTAGCGCCAATTATGTAGTTGTAGGAAATCCTACAACTACACCCTCAGTAGAATTTGTAAAACTTTAAGAAGTTCTTGATGAAAAATGACAATTTTGATTAATATTCTCAACTGATTACAAAGAAATATGTTAATGGAAATTAGAACAGTTACAACTTTCTTTGTTCTCTCTCCTAAGACTTTTTCTAACACTCACTTAAAGAACCTCCCCAATTTAACATTTGAACTACTATTTATAGTGAAATATGTACAACTGTATATAGCTTGCGAAGTATCGCGACTTCTATTCGTAAGTTTATTCTATATTCGTAATCTCTTCACACTTTTCCCGTGTTTCTTCTATTATCGCATTATCTTGCGACACTTCTCTCTTGTATTTGTTACTATGTTCGTAACTCAATATCTTGCGATATTCTGTCCCTACATCTCTTTTTTTCTTTGTTTTTTTCTTTAATATTTTACCGCCGAAGAATTACTCAAACGAAAGAAATATAATCTTAACTTCCAAACACTTTTTTATTTAGGTTCATTGCTTATAATGAGATAATTCTCTACATGAACATGGAAGTTTAAATATTTTTTGGAAATATGTCATTAGCAGCGCTCATCTCAGTGAAATCAACTAATCAATATCGTACATAAAAGTCTCCACATGCTCTTATTTCTCTCCAGCTGAATCATCTATCATGGTAATGTTGTCGATCCTCTAAATAAGCAGAGAATAGTATTTTTTTGATGAAGCTTTCATCATCAAAAAAACCACCTATGGAGGTTCCGTCGCCGGATAAGTTGATGATGAAGATTCCGATGTATATTACGTCGCCGGAGACAACCAAGATGAAGGTTTCGTCATTGGATAACATGGAGAGCATCATTATTGATCTTAAATCTCAACTCAATAATCAAGAATCACCATTAAAGAGAATATAATCCTCAAAAGATTAGATAAAACCACCAAAATAGTGTAGATAAGTAGAAAACATAATAAAAACCAAACTAATCTACTAACTAACCTATGTAGATGATGTCGATCCACCATTTTAGTTAGCCATATTATTTTTGTTACTAACTTTAAACTTGAAGTCATCTTCTACTGTGAACTATGTGATTTCAGAATCGAAATATTTATACATGTTTCATTCGTATCAAGTAATCCGTTATATATCCCAACAATTCTTCTACAACAATTCATTTCTTTTGCCTTTTCCGGACCATCAGTAGACGTTATTGTAAAATGCAATCTGTCTAATTTTTGTTGATGTTATGTATTTGCAATGTTCATTTTTATTAAATAAATATATTGTGGAAAAACTAAAAAAAAAAAAGAACATGAGTATTACATCGGGTTTAAGTTACTCTATCCAAAATACTCCGGACACTGCTGGTGCCTTGTTTCCTCAAATTCCTCATTGCATTCTAGACATTACATGAAACACCAATCATTTGCGAAGTGAGCTATTTGCGCAAGTGTGGTCAATGTATCCCTTGCTTGTAATAATAATAACAACACGTCAATTTTTTTCAAGGCATGCAGTTGTAAATGGTATGAATAATAGATTTGAATTATACCTCAATCTTAGATATCACCTTCTTCTCACATAACATAGCAATCGAGGAATGACAAATCTTGACCACTCTTTACATATGCATAGTTAGCCAAACTATGTTTTGCAATTGTCTTACGTAAAAATTATTATTAATTCATATTTTAGTCATCTCTTATCGAAGCCGATCTAATTAGTCCTATAGAAAGTTAATCTTAAATTTTTGACCTTATCTCTTGACCAAATTATTGAAGTATTCTCAGTCATGTTTTGTTTTATGTGATCTACCCATATGTGTCTACTCTACCATCTAACTCAGTGAATGAAACCTGTACATATTGATCCGTAATTTGATATTGTTGATTTGTCATCAAGAGGTCGCATGATTTGAGAATGCAAAATATAAAAAATATTCTATAAACATCGGGGGAGAAATTTAGATTTATGATTTAGAGTTTTTTATGATGATTTTGATGAACAAATATAATTTTCAAACAAATATTTTAGAATGCAAATACATTTTCCCGGTCAATAAGGTTTTATATCGGGAATTGAGTGAAAGTTGTTGTCTTTGTAGGTACTTGTCGCTAAATAACTCGATATTGATGGTCTTTGGGGAAAAAGAATGTAATAGTACTTGGGACTTGAGAGAGAGATAATGTTCTCTTACGCGGGTACATCAATTGCATTTATATAATACGGGTGATCGAACAGTCATGATCATATTGTCTTAGACGTTCCGGTATCATCCTCGAAATATTTGGTTTTTTTCCTTATCAATCGTGCTAAAAAAAACCAATTACATCTTTCGCAATTTAATGTTGCATGTTTTGTGCAGATTATATTTTTACTTGGTCAATAAAACTCAATAAAAAGCAAAAACTATCATTATACACTACTATTACCAACACCCACCACCATAAAAACCATCCACCGCCACTATTTCTTCCACCAATAGTAATGTTACCGCCACCACCATTCACAAACACCCGCCACCGCTTATAATAACCCTACTTCCACTACCACCATTAGAATTAATATAGTTTTTAGTAAAATTATTTATTAATTAAATTATGTATTTATGTTAGATTATTAAAGGGACATTTATAATAGAAATTAAATTAACATTATGAACAATCAATGAGACACTAACTAATAAAACGGTTAAAAATGGTTAAGTTGAAAAAAACCCAGCGGTAAATTTATCTTTGCCAAGGATAAATCATGACCACTCTTTACATAAACAAATTGATAATAAATAATTTCATATGTTCTGATCTTGATTCGTGTCGTTCGTTTAGTTATTACATAATATGGCAATTGATTGCACCAAGTTTTTAAAATGGACATGTGTTTTATAGAGTTTATTTTAACATTAGAATGATCAACCACGTTTTATACTTTATAATATAACGTTACACATTTTTTAGCGTTACGAAATTAGCATAATATGTTTTTGTTCACCAATACCCGCCACCACCATAAAACCATATGAATCCACTTTTTTTATCCACCACCACCTAGTGGTGGAGCCTAGGGTTGACTAACCTGGCTCTAACCCCTTAAATTTTTAATAACTACATAAATGTTTTAGTTTATTTTATATATAGTACTTTGTCCATATATATTTATGGTTTAGTCCACCAAAATTTACATGTTTCTTTAAAAATAAATAAGTAGGCCTCATCAATGTAAATTTTTGACTCCACCACTGCCACCATCACGGTCGCCCATCCTAGTAGGTTGTTGGACGCAATTCTAATTTTCAATAACAAATTCCATTATGAGGTTTAGATTGAATAAAATTTCGTCAATTAATTAGTTTCATTATTTATTTTTCCGTGTATATATTCTTTTTTTTATTGCAATCAATTTCATTTTAACATTAAAAAATCATGATTTATACAATATAGTACCAAAGATAACAGGGGTACCATTTGGGTGATCCAACTACGATTATGAAAGTATTGTCTTGTATGATATCATCCCTGAAATATATGGTACCTTCATTTATCAAAAGTGTTAAAAACAACCAACCATATCTTCCACAATACGATGTTATCGATGTTGTAACGACAACATAAATTTAATATTGTCCATCACTACTCACCAGTATTCACCGTCTCTACTTCTTCCACCACAAACTAAGGGCAGAGCTAGGATTTTGAGGAGAGAGAGAGAAAAAATTCTTGGAAAGCTGGATACATGTGAAAAATGGACTTTGTATCCCATTTTACGATAAAAGAACAAAAATAAATATAATTGTGCTTCGCTCCGCCCTTAACCACCACTAATCTTTCGGCCTTCACCTCTTCTATTACTCATTGTCTCAGAAAATGTCTATTGATATTATTTATCAAAATTATTTATTAATAGAAATAAATATTATAATTAATTAAGAAAATATTTATAATTAAAAAATGATTAGTCATTTATTATGAGCAATTAGTGAAACACTAATTAATAAAATACTTTATAATGAATAGATTATTTATTATGTGCAATTAGTGAAACACTAATTAATAAAGCAATTATGATATTTAACTTGAACAAACCACCACTGTTGATTTATCTTTTTTATCAATTCCAACCAAGGTGTTATTATGAGCAATTAGTGAAACATTAATTAATAAAACACTTTATAATGAATAGATTATTTATTATGTGCAATTAGTGAAACACTAATTAATAAAGCAATTATGGTATTTAAGTTGAACAAACCAAAACTGTTGATTTATCTTTTCTATCAATTCCAACCAAGGTGGAGCACTGGTTAGAGGACACTCTTATGACTCAATAGGTCATGAGTTCGAACCTCCCCGTTGTAATTTTTGAAATTCCATATCTTGACTTGAGTATTCATTTTTCAATCATAATATTGGAATTAACACCACGCATGCGAGTTGTAGGGGGTGGCAGGGAGAACCACAACCCTTGATTTATCTTTCCCACGGAAAAATCCTGACCACCACTAACACAAGCAAACTTAGCCTAGCTTTGTTTTGTATCTTAGATTATTTATATTTATATGTCCCTACTTTTGACACCCAATAAATATATCCTTAAACAATAATATATATATCCCTACTTTTTAATAACCTTATGTATTTAAAATTAGATTACCTTAATACCCTCACCCGTATAATATTTTTCTTTATTTCAAAATGAAACAAATTTCTTCCACTACCACTTCACCACCACCACTAGCACCACCACCACCAATATTCAACTACCATTCCACCACCACCGTTCAACGACCACCACCTACCAACCACCGCCACCACTAATATTCCACCACCATTATACCACCACCAATCCTCCAACACCATTAGTCTGTCGCTGCCATCACCATTAGTCCGTCGTCGTCGTCGCCGCCACCGTCGCCGCCTCTGGTTCAAATATTTGTGTATCCACAATAGTAGTTGATCCAAATAAAAATAGAACCAACAGTAGAAGTTGATCCAATTTAGGGGATCAACAATGGTAGTTGATAAAAAAAAAGGATCAACAGTAGAAGTTTATCCAATTTAGGGGATCAACAATGACAGTTGATCCACTAAATTGGATCCATAATAAAAGTTGATCCATGTAAATGGAGTGAACTTGGCGTGAGTCGAACACGCATTATCTAACATGGAGTCAGTCATGCTACCATTGCACCACAAGTTCAATATTGAAAGAAATTTACATGATTTAAACTACAAGCATGATTATATTTATCCAAGGAAATATTGTCAACAATAGGAGTTGAAAAGATCAACAATAGTAGTTGATCCCATAAAAATTGGGTCAACAACAGGAGTTGATCCCATAAATGGATTAACAACCGTAGTTGATCCCATAAAAAATTGGGTCAACAGTAACAATTGATCCCATAAAATGGATCAACATCAATAGTTGATCCAGTAAAAACTGAAGTAAGTAGGTTTACTGAAAGGACAATTGCTACACCTGGAATACCATCAACAAATGGAACCAAAATTATACCCAATCTCCACCACAATCATACTCAAACTCCACCACCAACATCACCACAACCAAAAAAATTGATTTCTTTTCCATCGACCTCTGCAAAAAAATCCCTAGAAAAATTCACAAAAAAATAAACGATCCCCTAAACGTAACATCCATTTAGTTCACCACCGCTACCACCAGTAACTCCCCCATCACTATAACCACCACCACTAACTCCTCAACCACCACCACGATTAGTTGTTTCTCTATCAACGAGATTAATTATTAAACTTCAATAAAAAAATGCATATATTAAAATAGAAAATTACTTGAAATTGGAATCCAAAATCAGATCTCCATCTCCTAAATATTCAACTAAATTAAGAAGAGGAACTTTTAGTTTCTGCATCTTATTAAAATTCAACGAAGATCTCTTTGTTGTTCTTCAACGAAAATATGTATCTCTCTAAATTCGATCCAATAGAAATCAAATATAAACGATTGAAGTTCACCATTAATGTCAAGATCTTAAATTTGTTGAAACTGAAATCATGAAAGGGGACGATTGATCTATCCGAAAATTGATGTGGTGGTTGAGGAGGTGGTGATGGTGACGGCGGAGATGGTGGTAGAGGTGGCGTTGGAGGCAGGATAGAAGAGGAGGAGAGTGAAAACAAAAACACACTTTTCAGATCTAAAATACAATGAAGAAAACGATTGATTTTCTTTGTAATTTTATTTACATAGAAAAGGTCATTTATGGAATTATAAATAAAATCAATTTCCTTTTTGAAAATATAGGGATATAATTATCAAAACTAGTGACAAAACCCTAGGTGAACAAACTAGTGATAAGAAAAAACCGATAATATTATTTCTACCAAATAAAAACCGTTTCAAATAAAACTGGCACAAAAACCCCAAGCCAAATAATAATGAGCAAATTTAATTTTCGTTAATTTAAAAAAACCCAAACATACCCTTTTTAGCTTTTCTTCTTCTTATTCTCCTTTCATTTATTTTCTTATTTCTTGCGTCTCATTCTCCCTACCACCATCACCACCAGCGGCAATAACAGATCTCCGTTGTTATCACCTAAAATTAGATCGAGACAGAGATGAAGAAGCAGAGAAGAACGATGTTGATTCAAGAGATGAAGAATTCGATTGACGTTTTTTATCAATCATTAGTTTATTCATTCCCTAAAACTGAGAAAAGAAAAAGCAGCAACTGCCGCTGTTTTATCTCCTGAAGTTGAGAGTAAATCTCGTTGCTGCTGATCGAGAAATAGATCGAGAATTGGGAGATGAGAAAAGGGTAAGGTAGAGATGATAGACTTGAAACAGATTAAAGATGGGTTGAATCTAAGATTGCAAGAAATTGGATCTGCATCTCATCTGGGGTTGATTCCGAAATTGAAACTCAGAGTTGAGTTAGATTGATGTGAAGATGGGAATTAGGTTGATGCTGGTGAAATTGAGGTTATGACGAAGGGTTAGCTGAAATTGATGATGAAGATGAATTAAGTCTCAAATATTCGAGGGTGTGGTATGTGCTTGAAGAGTTAGATCGAAGAAGTTCTGTGTACTGCGATTTCTCCAGCTATCCTCTGTAAGGGAAAGGCGAAATCTATCAACTACAAGAAGTTATGCCTTCTTCGATCTTGTGATTCCTAAAAATGGAGGTAAGTTGTTCTAGCAAACCTTTTTGCTGTTTTTATTTCAATTTAGAACTGGTGGATGGATGGGATTTAGCTGAAATAGGATTCCATGATTGAATAGCATGTTTTGTTTTGTTTTGTTTTGGCCACAGATTATTTCTACATAGAAGAAATAGGTGTTCGAAGCAGGGATTAATGTGATAGTTCGAACACTCATTATCCGTGTGCATTTGAATTAAAAGTGTCTCAAATTGTTGCCTCAATTCCGAACTGACTTTTCACTTTAACGTTCTCTATTTCTCTGTTTTTTGAATCACTACAGGCAAGCAAATGTACACTTAGAATCGACATTATTTGCAATATTAAATTCATTTTGTTGTACCTCCTCTAGTGAAAATTGCTTTAGATTTTGGTATTTCGGATACGGTATCTCTACTCTTTTTCTTCTAAAATGGTGTCTCCAAACCACTTAGAACTCTTTGAAGTCATTGGGGTTCTTGTCGGTTTCTTAACACGGTCCATTGTGGGACAGAATTGTGGTTGTGCAGCAAACCTGTGTTGCATCCAATTTGTCTACTGTGGTTCAAGTGATTGAGAGTATGCTGTATTGCAGCTGAACTGCAGTTAGATGATGGTGTACAAGTTAAAGATGTCTACAGTTATAAGTACAAAGAATGGATGCTGGTAAGATGTGTTGCAATTATAGTTAGATTGCATGAATGGAGCATGTGGAACCTGCAAAGGAGTTGAACTGGAAGTTATGACTTTTGTTGTCAAGATCATGAGTTGGGATGTTGAGTAATTGTAAGTGCGGAATGTTGTAAGCTGAAACTGGTGGTATTGGCTGTTGAGAAGAACTGAGATAGTGTTGTTGAAGATGCAACTGAGTTGAAGCAAAAACAAGAGATGAATAATGTATTGCAGGGAGTGCTGGTCGTAATGGAGATGATCATAAATAGACGGAACTCGGCCTGGTTGCATGGTTTGTAATTTTTCTTGTAGTTGAATTCTGAAGAAACCAATTATGGTTTCATCCTATTTTAGCTATGGAGATGATGTTAGTGGTGGTACTGGTGCCATTGGTAGTCGAATATGGAGGTGGTATGTAGTGCTGGTGCCAGTGGTGGCAACAGTGCCAGATTTCAAAGGCAACATGGGTGATGACGTTCGGAGGTGGTGGTGGGTGGAAACGGTGCTGGTAGTCGGTGATGGTGGTGGGCGGTCGTGGTACAGGTGGCGGTGCAGAAGGTTTTGGCGGTGGCTGGTAGTGGTGGTGCAATGGGGAGGTGATGGTGGTGCTTGTCAGCATTGGTGTTGGTGGTTGGTGATGGCGGTGGACGGTTGGTGAAGCCAAGGAGGAGGAAGATTTAGGAGATGAGTATGGTGAAATTCGATACAATCAAGGATGTTAATAAGACTAGATAGAGACTTGATCGAGAGAGCATCCATAAATTGTTGTTACTTCCATTAAGATTGAATGAATGAATGAATGGAGAATATTGAAGTGCATATTTTGAGTTCTGAAATGTTATGAATAAATGGGTGTGTATGAATTTGCAGGGAAGGAGATTGAAAGATCTTGGAAATCAACGACGAGATCAATTCTGTATCAACAGTATAACGCACACCTGATGTTTGGGAAAAGTCCTGAGTGGCTTGTTTTGCAACTAGGTTACAACAGCAGCTCACTCTTGGGTCTGCGATGTTCCTGTGGTCTGTTTGTGAAGATTTAAGAGATGGGTTTTGAGATCAAGAGGCAGGGAAGGTAGAAGTTTATTTTGAAGCTGAGTTGTAGAAGTAAGAGATGGTCCAAGTCTACAGCCTAGCAGGGATCGAACAGAAGTTGCAGTGGTTATGTATGACACAAAAATGGAGATTTCAGCTGAACATGAGAATGTCAAGTGTTTGATTTGAGCTACTGTGTAGTTGGAGGTGTTAATGGAAGGTTTGCTGAGAATTGGTGCAGGAAATAATGGTGACTGAGTACAGCTACAGTATGAATGGGTTTGGAGGAACTACAGCTGATGGAGTTGATGCAATTGCAATTCAAATGGGAATGTAGTTGTCCTGAGTTGTGAAGAAGGAAGGTATAACTGCAGGTGTAGTGATGAATCTGTAACGGTCTTCTTTGGTTAGAAAATCAGTAATTGGCTGCGACACCTTGGCCACTGCAGTACGGTGCGCAACTTAAATAGCTAGAGCATGGTCCGTGTTAATGAAGCTGGTAATGTCAGTAAATTTGAGAAGGTCGGAGTGAGCTTCGGATGAAATGGGTATGTCGAGTTTCTGGCCATGACAGTTAGCAAGAGTGAGAAGTTGTTGTTGTACAAGATAAGAATGGAAGATAATGGTGTTGCCGTGTCATAGAAGGTGGTTGTGCAGCTGCAACTGAGTATAGTGAATGTATGGGACTATAAAGGCATAGGAGTTAACTTGCAGGGAGTTGTGGCTTGTTATAATTATTATTGATGGTGCTGGCCGGCCTGATGACAGTAAAGATGGCGATGTGATAAGGAACTGTTGAATGAAGAAATCGCAGGTTGTTATGGGATCTGCAGTCAGCTAATTATGATTGCAGTGAACAAATAAAGTATGTATATGCTGCATATATAGCCAGGGAAGTAACAGAATGTTGTAACAAGACTGCAGAAACAGTGCGAAAAGCGAGTAAAAATGGCGAGCTGGTGGTACTAGTTCCTGTTGTCGTATTTTGCAACCGAAAGTGGGGATCGTAATGTTTCAGTGAATCATGAAGGGGGTGCAAGTCGGATGCAAGAGTCAGCCGCGGCATGTATGAGTTTGGAGTCACAATTTTGGGTACGTTTTCGCAACAACTAAGAAGTTGGGTTAGATGGTTTTTGTGAATCTATGAACTGCAGAGAAGTAGAGTTGAGCTGCTGGGAGTATGTTGGTGACAGTTTCCGATGGTTCAATGGCCGGATACAATTTTCCAGTGATAAATTCCGGCGACCGGTGACAGGATTCCGGTGATGACGTCAGCCATCCGGCGACCAGTTTTGGACCCAAAAATTTCAGACACATATTTCTCACACATGGGCTTGGTGGATCAATTGGAGACGGGTATTGAGAAGACTTGACCTAATATTGGAAAAAGTATCCTTTTGGGAGAGAAACATATAAATAGAAAAGTCTTCTTCTAAATCGGGAGATATCTCGATTAGGGATCATATCTTATCTTCTACTTTTGTTTCTAGGGTTTTACAACATGATAGAATTTCTTTTTCTCCTTGTTATGAACTCCTTGAGCATTAGTACTTAATTTTATTATTGGTTATGGAATAGTTGGATTTCACAAAGCATGATTCTTTGATTCAATATATTAGTTTTGTCTCATATTTATCGTTCACAATTCTCTAAAAATATAGTTGTATGATTGATATATTATAACATGATTTGATTGATTGTTTTGTCAAGTTGCAAATTGGTAGAACTTCTAATCACATCTATTGCTAGTTTAGGGTTTATTATACGTAAAAGTGATAATCCTTGAATACAAGTAGCATAAATATGATTATAGTTTGTAGTGATATATTCTTATGATCATATGTGAATCGTGACCTTTGTTAAATTGAATTAGTGCGCTTTCCACGTTCAATTGCTTTGATTGGCCTGATTTCATAGAACTTAATGCATCTAGGGAATTAAACTTGATTAGTGCTTTTACACGTTAGGTTGTTCTCTTAGATAGAACTCATACTCGCATCTTTTAATGTGTTTGTTGATGACAAAAGGAGATTTGCGGGATATTCTTGCGATCAAGGTATCCTAGGGATTTTGATAAAAGTTGAGATTAAATATCAATTCTACTTATTTTTTTGAAAGCATGTTAGTGAATGAAGATGAATCCTTAACCAATATCTCTTCTATTTGATTTATTTGCTTATTTCTTTCTTTGCTTTTATTTTACTATTACTTGCATAAAAATTAGAAAACTCCGGTATTTTATATAGAAAACCGAAACAACTTGACAACCTAGTCCTCTCTGTGGGATCGATCCTTTCTTGCCCTTGCTATATTTATATTTTGAGTAGTGAGAAAGTAAATTTATTTTTGACGCATACGACATCGATCAAATTTTGGCGCCGTTGCCGGGGAGGCAATGGTTGTCACTTATTTTTGGTTTCTTATTTTTGTTTTTGTTTTTGTTTTTTGTTTTTCTTATTTTCTGGTTTTGACATAGTTTTGAGAACTCTTGTTTCAGGTACTTATTATGGACGGAGGATATTGGAACAATGGGTATGGTTATCAACCTCAACAACAATATGACAACTATCACCCTTATGGGGAGTACAATCAAAACCAATCCTTTGGTTATGATCAATACTCCACGTACCCTTTTAGTTACTCTCATACATTCCAACCTTCTTACGGTGGGTATGTAAGTGAGCAACCACAAAGAGGGGAGAATAGTTGTGCTTATCTTAATATTTCTTCGAGTTTGGTAGATGAGATGCAACAATTTATGGCCAGCATGAAGTCAATTTGTAGACAACCAATCATGGAACCAGTTTCATCGACCAAATGTACCAATAGTATGTTTGGCCCAATTTCTGATCGTAGTTATGATCATTCACCCATTCAAAGGGAAGATAATTGGCCTAGCAATACTGAGGTAAGTGATTCTACTTTTTTCTTGTCGAATGAGCTTTACAAACAAATGGAAACCTATTTTCAAAATTTGGATGGATCACTCCAAGAGCTTCAAAAAGGTGTTTCCAGTTTAAGACAAGGCATTGAAGAATGCAAAGAGGACATGCAAAATTCTGCGAAAGACCAATCTTTGGGAAGTGGTAGCCAATCTTATGTTAACTATGATAGTGACGATGATTATGAAAATACATCGCTTTAACCAATTTATGGTGACATCCACGAAGAGTGTACAATGGAGTCTTTTGGCGATCAAGGTGAAGTTGAAAAGGAATATGATGACACTAGTGTAGCTTACTCAAGCATTGATCTTTATAACGATCAAGAACCTATTCAAAAGGTAGAGATTGAGGATGATGCAATGAGTATTCTAAAAAAGTTCCTTTTGGTGAGACTTGAATCCGCAGTGGAGTATGTGCCTTACAACAAAGAGGAGTATGTTGAGAATGTGACCGTTATGACCAATATTGTGGAAGACCCAATTGAACTTGTGAATGATTGTAATGAAGATGTTGATGTTGAGATTTTAGTTAAGGCAGAAACAGACGAAGAATGGTTTCGAGGTTTGATAGAGGACCATGATATACAAGAGGTGAATAATTCACTTGAGTTTTTCAAGGATGAATATGATTCCGTGATACAAGAGATTGTGCAAGGTTTGTCTAACCCTTTGCATATTGTTTCTTTTCCTTTACCTCTTATTGGTTTGAATGTATGTGCTTTGAGAACATTGTTGAATAATTTTGTTTCTCGATATCCGCCATTAAAAACATTAGATTCTCATACTATGCAGGTTTGTGAACGAGACACCGTGGAAGTACTCGACTTCTATATTCTTTATGCACTTCCAAGTGTGGACAAGAATAAGTGTGGGGGAAAATTTTATCGGTTAATAGCTTCGTTTCTGTTTTATATTACTAATATTTGTGTGAAGCTAGTGTTTGAAAAACAGGTGCTATGGGTGGATCCCCAACTTTTCCGATTATTGGTGTATGGGGAATTCATCTTGCAAGTCTGGCTGACGACTTTAAACCAAGCGCTAAATGGGAGGCAACCCACTGGTTTTGTGTATCTATCTCTATCTTTTTATTTATTTTTAAGTCTTTTATCTTTATTTTCTTATTTTGGATATTTGCATATCAAAACTCCAACTTTTAGAGATTTTTGAACAATTTAGAATAGACACTAGCCTTTCTAAGTAGATGGAATTTTTTCTTAACAATGAGGTGTATATATTGGCTGAGTTGGGATTAGATGCCAACTAAATAGCTTGTTTAGTGTTTATCCTCTATTGTTCAGAAATAGCTATGAGTTGGAGTATCAGTTTTTATTATTATGCATTTTTATATATATATCATGTTATGGATTTCCCACCTTGACTTTCTTTGGACGATTCAATTTACATTGAGGACAATGTACAGTTTAAGTGTGGGGGAGTGTTCGCATATAGAGATTTTAGCCTTGTTAGTTTTCCCTTGTGTTCAGAAAAAAAAAGTTGCTTTATACACTCCGAAACCTAGAAACATGGCCCTTTAGGATGACACTATCCATCTAAATGGATGGAACCATCTTGGCTGGAGGAGGAGTTGAGGAACCCATTAACTAAAAAGACAGAATTATTTAAGTGTTAGAAATAATATGATAGTTGTTACCACATCTCGGAATGTCACCATATCACGTTCTATTTTTATTTTTCCATATTTATCTATTGTTATCTAAGTGATTTGGTGGGTCACTAAACATCGAATTGTTATTACTGCTAGGATGAAATAGAGTGATTGAGTTGCTAAACAAAAAAAAAAAGAGAAAAAAAAAAGAAACCGACCAATTAGACCAACCGGAATTAAAAAAAAAAAAGTGAAAAAGAAAAAGAAAAAATATTATTATTGTGTTGAATAAAGTCACTCCTGGTTCCCTTGTATATGCCAGTTGAGTTGATGTAGAATTAAGATTATTGACCGCTTGTTCCCTTGTATATGCCAGTGTGTTGACACTAAAATTCAGACCAGTAGCTCAATCTGATAGGATGCATAGGTTCATCTTGGCGGTGACCTTCAGACAGATATGGGACACACCGATCACTTGTTAACATTCGAAAACATCTACCTCTATATCCATCTTATTAATATTTTCATTGTGATTATGGCTAGTCAGATTCCGAGTATTGTGGTTTGTTCAACTTTCTAAGAAAAACTTTATTATATATGAATTTAATTTGCATCAGGGTACCTCCTCCAATAGCCATTTTGAATTCGTTCATAGATTTGTCACAGATAGACGGAGTTGGAAATATAGGTTTTGTAGGTAGACCTCTTGTAAACCTTCACGAGACTATAACTCGTCCACTAGGGACACCTAGTGGTTTAAAGGCTTGTTATTTATGCTAAAAATTAACCGTAGCCTCGACGACACGGAGTTGTATGTATGTTTTATAATTATTTTTGTTTGATTTGCTCGAGGACTAGCAAAGTATAAGTGTGGGGGAATTTGATAGGTGTCTAAAACACCTAATTTTATATCTATTGTTTATGATTTCTTTGCTATTTCTTTTGGAAATTATGTATCTTATGTTTCATTTTGAGTTAATAGGTATTTTGGAGTTATGCGACGTGAAACAAAGAAAATTTGAGTTTAAGTCATTGCTTGGCGACTATGAAAACCGACGGACTCGGAGCTAGCAAGAATGAAAGTCTTCAAGAGTGTCAATAGAGTGGATTCACTGAAGTCAGACTTCCTGTTTCTGAAGATTACTAGGGGGAAGGCCACTGTTCCATAAAGCGTTTCTATGGGAAGTCACTAAGAAACCGTTGCAGACAAGCATTTCTCTCAGGGCTACCTCTCCTCTTACTTAACAGCTAGGCCGGGTTCAATACAGTCCACAATTCCATTATTTTTTTATCGAACCAAGACCCTGCAAGAAGAGTTAATGCTCAAGTCTTGCCGCTGTTCATAGTTCACTGCCAAGTTACCGTCGATTACCCATTGCTCTGGTGGGTCTTTACGATGGGTCAGGAACTGGTTTTGAAGACAAGCAAGGACAGTAAATCAATGTCATGAGTTAGGGGTTATTTGGGTCTGTTTCGGAAATACATGGATATAACAGCTATTGTAATTATGAAGGAATTAAGAGTTTTATCTGAAACCAAGGAGGAGGAAGATTTAGGAGATGAGTCTGGTGAAAGTCGAGACAATCAAGGATGTTAATAAGACTAGATAGAGACTTGATCGAGAGAGCAGCCATGAAGTGTTGTTACTTCCATTAAGATTGAATGAATGAATGGAGAAGATTGAAGTGCATATTTTGAGTTCTGAAATGTTATGAATGAATGGGTGTGTATGAATTTGAAGGGAAGGAGATTGAAAGATCTTGGGAATCAACGATGAGCTCAATTCTGTATCAACATTATAACGCACACCTGATGTTTGGGAAAAGTCCTGAGTGGCTTATTTTGTAACCAGGTTACAATAGCAGCTCACTCTTGGGTCTGTGATGTTCCTGTGGTCTGTTTGTGAAGATTTAAGAGATGGGTTTTGAGATCAAGAGGCAGGGAAGGTAGAAGTTTATTTTGAAACTGAGTTGTAGAAGTAAGAGATGGTCCAAGTCTACAGCCTAGAAGGGATCGAACTGAAGTTGCAGTGGTTATGTATGACACAGAAATGGAGATTTCAGTTGAACATGAGAATGGCAAGTGTTTTAGTTGAGCTACTATGTTGTTGGAGGTGTTGATGGAAGGTTTGCTGAGAATTGGAGCAGGCAGTGATGGTGACTGAGTACAGCTACAGTATGAATGGGTTTGGAGGAACTACAGCTGATGGAGTTGATGCAATTGCAATTCAAATGGGAATGGAGTTGGCCTGAGTTGTGAAGAAGGAAGGTATAACTGCAGCTGCAGTGATGAATCTGTAACGGTCTTCTTTGGTTGGAAAATCAGTAATTGGCTACGACACCTTTGCCACTGCAGTGCGGTGCGCAACTTAAATAGCTAGAGCATGGTCCATTTTAATGAAGCTGGTAATGCTGTAAATTTGAGAAGGTCGGAGCTGAGCTTCTGGATGAAATGGGTATGTCGATTTTCTGGCCATGAAAGTTAGCAAGAGTGAGAAGTTGTTGCTGTGCAAGATAGGAATGGAAGATAATGGTGTTGCTGTGTCATAGAAGGTGGTTGTGCAGCTGCAACTGAGGATGGTGAATATCTGGGACTATGAAGGCATATGAGTTAACTTGCAGGGAGTTGTGGCTTGTTCTAATTATTATTAACGGTGATGGCCGGCCTGATGACAGTAAAGCTGGTGCTGTGATAAGGAACTGTTGAATGAAGTAATTGCTGGTTGCTATGGGATCTACAGTCATCTAATTATGATTGCAGTGAACAAATGGAGTGTGTATATGCTGCAAATATAGCCAGGGAAGTAACAGAATGTTGCAACAAGACTGCAGAAACAGTGCGAAAAGCGAGAAAAAATGACGAGCCGGTGGTACTAGTTCCGGTTGTCGGATTTTGGAACCGAAAGTAGGGATCGTAATGTTTTAGTAAATCATGAAGGGGGTGCGAGTCGGATGCAAGATTCGGCCTCGGCATGTATGAGTTTGGAGTTACACTTTTGGGTACGTTTTTGCAACAAATAAGAGGTTGGGTTAGATGGTTTTTGCGAATCTATGAACTACAGAGAAGTAGAGTTGAGTTGCTGGGAGTATGCTGGTGACAGTTTCCGATGGTTCAGTGGCCGGAGACAATTTTCCGGTGATAAATTATGGCGACCGGTGACCGGAATCCGGTGATGACGTCAGACATCCGGCGACCAGTTTTGGACCCAAAAATTCCAGAGACATATTTCTCACACATGGGCTTGGTGGATCAATTTTAGACGGGTTTTGAGAAGACTTGTCCTAATATTGGAAAAAGTATCCTTTTGGGAGAGAAACATATAAATAGAAAAGTCTTCTTCTAAACCGAGAGATATCTCGATTAGGGATCATATCTCATCTTCTACTTTTGTTTCTAGGGTTTTACAACATGATAGAATTTCTTTTTCTCCTTGTTATGAACTCCTTGAGAATTAGTACTTAATTTTATTATTGGTTATGGAATAGTTGGATTTCACAAAGCATGATTCTTTGATTCAATATATTAGTTTTGTCTCATATTTATCGTTCACAATTCTCTGAAAAATATAGTTGTATGGTTGATGTATTATAACATGATTTGATTGATTGTTTTGTCAAGTTGCAAATTGGTAAAACTTCTAATCACATCTATTGCTAGTTTAGGGTTTATTATACGTAAAAGTGATAATCCTTGAATACAAGTAGCATAAATATGATTATAGTTTGTAGTGATATATTCTTATGATCATATGTGAATCGTGACCTTTGTTAAATTGAATTAGTGCGCTTTCCACGTTCAATTGCTTTGATTGGCCTGATTTCATAGAACTTAATGCATCTAGGGAATTAAACTTGATTAGTTCTTTTACACGTTAGTTTGTTCTCTTAGATAGAACTCATACTCGTATCTTTTAATGTGTTTGTTGATGACAAAAGGAGATTTGCGGGATATTCTTGCGATCAAGGTATCATAGGGCTTTTGATAAAAGTTGAGATTAAATATCAATTCTACTAATTGTTTTGAAAGCATGTTAGTGAATGAAGATGAATCCTTAACCAATATCTATTCTATTTGATTTGTTTGCTTATTTTTTTGTTTGCTTTTATTTTACTATTACTTGCATAAAAATCAGAAAACTCCCGGTTTTTTATATAGGAAACCGAAACAACTTGACAACCTAGTCCTCTCTGTGGGATCGATACTTTCTTTCCCTTGCTATATTTTATATTTTGCATAGTGAGAAAGTAAATTTATTTTTGACGCATACGACATCGATCAGTTAGCTTGGTAACAAAGCATTCAATGTTCACCGTTAGATGAAAACCTGATTAGATACAAGCTAATATTTCTCAACTGTTAGATCGAAAACTTAGCTTGTCATACACACATGTACATGACGATTTTGGGTTTGTGTAACCGTACCGAAACGTGTACAATAGTTGTTTCAATACTAGTTAACCAAATGGTTAGCCAAATGATAACTTTCATATCAACCATATTCTTCTTCACCATAACTAGTCCAAATGACTCAAATGAACTAGTTAGAGAGTTATTCAATTGCTATGAGATCTCATGTACTACACAAGACATAATTGAAGCAAAAACGATGTGATTCACTCGAATTGATTCATGAACTATAAGTCCACGGTTTCCAATAACATTCCTTAGTTTATTAAGATAAGTTCACAAACATCGTTTTTAGACATATCCACTTAAGTTCGCGGACAGGTTTCGCGGACTCAAGTTAACTGGTTGGAGTTCACAAACTCCAGCATAAATTCTTGGGTTCGAGAACTTCCTTCAGTTCGCGAACTAAAACCGAGCTAAAACTCCAGCAAAAATTCTCGGGTTCGAGAACTACGCACGTTCGCGGACTGAGTTTCCTACACAAGTTCCGGTTTCACTTGATCAACAAAGTTCGCAAACTTCGGTTCAAATGCTAAGGACTTATATATATATATGTGTGTGTGTTACCACAATAATGTTTATATCCCCCAATAGTTATATTATCTAAACTCTCATTTCAATCATTAAAACATTCTCAGAGGGCGTTATATAGTTGTTATTCACAAACTATTTTTCGTCAGAGCAATTTCCAAAATGATTGAAACATAACATGAATTTCGTCACTAGGTAAAGATGAACTTAGCTAAAGCGAAAGATTTACCAACATATATTTCGAGAAATAGATAAGCGATATATACTCAGCTCGAAATATCACATGTGTATATTCTTAGTATATATAGTAATATGAATTTTATCTCAAGATAGGAGATAGAGTAGATATATTTTTGAGTGATAGATAAGTTCAAGTCTCCACATACATTTTAGTCGATGAAGATCCACTGGTTTTGAGTAGTCCTTTTTCTTGTATGATGATTGCCATGGAGTGCTTGAGCTCAACTACACTTTCTATCCTAGTCCAAGACCTTAGCTATAGTAGACTAGAAATCAAGACTTTATAGTTTTGATCACTAACATTGACAAACATGCTTGAGATATCAACGCATGTGAGTTCGACCGAGCAATGCTCTAACATAATATTTTGACTAGCCTGACTGTTAACTATGATGGTACCGTGACAGAAAAATCCGTCGATAGATTAGAAGACTCCGATAATCAGCAGTAGTTGTTTTTTTTTAACATCTCTTTGCTTTACAATTTCTATAATAAGTTTTTCGGTCGGCCCTCCAACCGTGTCAACGGTTGTACTATTATTGAGATAAATCAGTAGATTAATGTATATTTTCTCTAAATAAGAATCTAATCTTATTTTTATTTCATGAGCAATTTAATCCTTCATATGAGTACTAGAGGAAGGAAGGTTATTACTCTCAGTCTTGAGTTTGTGAATATCTTCAATAAGATAACTTTGTTGCTTGACCAAAATTTCTTGCAGTTGTGAAGTTTTAGTGAAGTATTCTGCAAGCACATGTAATTATGTCTTTAATTGAACACAAAATTATGTCAATATCTCAATACACAAATCTTTCTTCAGTATATTCTCCCTTTCCTTCTTGCTAAGCCAATCTCTCTTTTTGATCTTTCTCTTAGGTTTCTTCGCATCAAGAGATGATGCAGACTTATTCTTAAATAACTCTTTAAATCAAGCACCTTTTCAAGAGAAGACATCAGTTCCTGACTCATAGTTAGGATAAGGTGTTAGAGCACTGCTCAGTCAAACTCGCATGCATTGTTATCTCAAGCATGTTTGTCAATGTTAATGATAAAAACTATAAAGTCTTTATTTTTAGTCTACTATAGCTAAAGTCTCGGACTAGGATAAAAAGTGTAGTTAAGCTCAAGAACTCCATGGAAATCATCATACAAGACGAAGGACTACTCAAGGAACCAGTGGATCTTCATCAACTAAAAGGTATATGGAGACTTGAACTTATCTATCACTCAAAAGTCTATCTAATCTATCTCCTATCTTGAGAAAAAAGTCGTATTACTATATAGACTAAGATTATACACATGTGATATTTCGAGATGAGTATATCTCGCTTATCTATTTCTCAAAATATGTGTTAGTAAAGCTTTCGCTTTATCCAAGTTCATCTTTACCTAGTGACGAAAGTCATGTTATATTTCAATCATTTTTCAAATCACTATGACGAAAAATAGTTTTTGAATAACAACTATATAACGCCCTCTGAGAATGTTTTAATGATTGAAATGAGAGTTTAGACATTATAACTATTGGAGGATATAAGAATTATTGTGGAAATACATATATGTATAAGTCCTTGTTGCTTGACTGAAGTTTGCGAACTTTGTTGATCAAGTGAAACCGGAGTAGTGCATGAGCTCAGTCCGCGAAATCATCATACAAACTCAGTCCTCGAACTGGCGTAAGTTCTCGAACCCGAGAATTTCTGCTGGAGTTTGTGAACTCCGTCCGCGAACCCAATCCTCGAACTTGAGTAGGTTATGTCTAAAAATAATGTTTGTGAACTTATCTTAATAAACTAAGGAATGCTATTGCAAACCGTGGCTTTATAGTTCATGAATTGATTTGAGTGAATCACATCGTTTTTGCTTCAATTGTGTCTTGTGTAGTATATAAAGATCTAAGCAATTGAACAACTCTCTAACTAGTTCATTTGCGCCATTTGGACTAGTTATGGTGAAGTAGAATATGGTTGATATGAAATTTATCATATGGATAACCATTTGGTTAACTATTGTTGAACCAACTAATGTACAAGTTTGGGTACAGTTTTCACAATTCTACAAACGTGCATTTCATGTGTATGTAACAAGCTATGTTTTAGATCTAACGGTTGATAAATATTAGCTTGAATCTAATCAGGTTTTCATCTAACGGTGAATATTGAATGCTTTGTTACTAAGCTAACATTGATTGGAAACCCTGATTTGAGAGACTATATAAGGGAGAAATCTAGCAACTGGGAAACCTAATACCCACACATTCTGTGTGATACTAGTTTGCTAAGATGGAGTCGATTCTCCTTTAACCTTTGGTTTTCTTCTTCTAAAACTAGGTTAACGACTTAAAGACTTCATTGGGATTGTGAAGCCAGAACGATATTAATTTTATCGTAGTTGTGTTATCTGATCTTGTATCTTATATCGTACGAGTACAAATGTAATAATTGGCTTGAGATTTTTATCTCCGATAGGCAAGATATAAAAGTAGTCACAAATACTTCGTCTCATCGTTTGTGATTCCTCAATAATCTTCTTCGCTGCGTCGATTAAGTTTCTTTTGAGGTGATTGATAAAGCTGAGCTGTTCTTCGGGAATATAAGTCTGGTTCTATCAATTGGTTCATGTTCACCTTGATTTATCAAAAATGGAATAAAACTCATAGGTTTATTCGTGGGAGACGAATTTATCTATCCTTGTAGACTTTTCTGTGTGATACAGATTTGTTTATTAAAGTCTTCTACTTTGGGTCTGTTTATGGGTGAAAATTATTTATGATGGTTTTGGTAACTTTGGGTGCGTAGATGATAAATGAATCTAAACCCTAAACAAATGCACTGCGTGGGAGTTCTTTTGATTCGGGAGATCAATCTATACAATTCTGGCCTAAACCAAGAAATGTCCATTTCAGACTTGCTTAGGTCACAAAGTGAATGAGATGGGGTTGATCTTAGGGAGGGAAGCGAAGAAGGTGTTGTCTATTTATGACTTGTATCAGAATATCAAACTGGATTGCAATAATGTAAGCAATCATTTCTGGTGTTTTCTGGATACGAATGATAATACTTGGTTTTCTGTGCTTGTCTATCTGTGTTTGGAAAATAGGCGAAGGACCTATTTATACAAGTCATAGAGAGAAAACCCTCATCTCTTAGGAAGTGGAGGAAGTTGAGTGATGAAGTAGTGGGGTCGTGTGGGTGATTGCACGATCACGTCTTATCCCACTTCTCTCATTATCTCTAACCGTCCATGCTTTCCTGACATGTTCTTGTGATGGCGCGTTGCACGCTGTGAATGGCCAGACCACTACCCCAGTAAGTATCCCCCAGTTTATGACATATTTTATGTCTCGAGTGTGGATCGTGGGACCCATAGGAAGTAGCATACGGTGCTAGGTTAAATAACTGAGTTATTTAGGAAATCGATATTCAAGAAATATCGTATATATTCTGTGCAGGTAATGCATCGAATATATTTAATATGCATAAAGCATCACTGTTTTAAAGCTTAACGGAGTAAGTCACGGATTAAGCGTCTTAAAACAGATGCATGTCTAGCCGTCTTCGAATGATCATTTGGAGGCTGTACATGCAAGACTTCCCTTGGCCGATCACTCCATGTGGTAGAGTGACGGATGGTAATCACCACGATACTTTATTGGCCACTTAACTCCTAGCCCGGGCTGCCTAACCAAGTTGGTATATTTGGACGGACGATATGATCTATGATGTTCATCTACGACCGTTGATGGAGGTTTAGGGTTTTGAGGAGGTGCGCAAGCATCACTCTTCAGCTTGACCGAAACCAAGCATGGGAGACGTTTTTGACGGGACCGACCGGGCATGCGTGTAGACGTCCTTCCGGTGTGCATGTACGTACCACCTTGTTGTGATCTAGGCCACTCAATTTGGCTGGAAAATAGGAGTGGTCGTGATCAATTTGCGGCAGAAATCAATTGTCGTAAAGGTTTTAGAGGCCATGCGTCATGCCTCCTTTGGGCATGCGTTTAGAGGTGCTCGGCCATGGTTGGCCTAGGCCAGTCGGTCACACATATTAGTGGGCCCATGGTGATCACGTTGATACTCTCTAAACCCCTTTAGTTTATATCTACACCCTCCATCCAAGTTAGCGAAGATGGATAGTCGTGATCGAACTGCGACACATATGCCATGCCGCAAACCCTAATTAGGGTTTTGAAACATTCACGTACATACAACTTGGGCCAAACGAATTGGGAAGATACGCTTCTTCTTTGAGGAGACCCACCATGCGATTCCCATGTTGGGCTGATGGTGAACATGTGTGCACCTTCCTGATGGTCCTAAGTTCGATCTAAGCTATCCAAACATATTGGCGAAGTTGGATGGTTGTGATCAATTTTAAGACACTAATGTAATTCCACAACCCTTTAAAACATCACGCCAGCCATGTTTTGAGCAAACATTTATTGTTCCATGGATTTCTCATGAGAAAGCCGATCGGGCAGGGATAGAGTGGGCACGCCAATGTGCATGATAGTACCTGACCAATCAGCCACCTGACGATCCATGCCGTCCAACTAGGCCAGCGAAGTTGGATGGATGTGATCTATTTTGAGACTGTCATTGACAGTCTTGCTCACTCGAGCTTCTTCCAAAAGTTGCACGACCACCTACTTTAGGGTTAGCGTTTTGGCACGCTTGGAAGTGAAGCACGATGTTCGACCGGAAAAGGAAAAAACGGGCCCGCTGATGGTCATTATGGTGATAGCCTGCTCCTGATGGGGTTCATCTAGGCTGGTTAAATCATGCGTCCAACTTGCATGGCCATGATCATTTCTGAGACTGAGAAGGACAATCCAGATTTCCCTTAGGAAATTAAAATGCTCAATCAGGATAATATAACATACCGAGAGATATAGCATGTACGGGTATTTCGTGCATGCCTCACCATTGACACTTGGATATTCATGTTACTCTGCTGAGAGTAACTTTTCCCACAACCAAATATATTCCATCAATTAAGAAAACATGTTTTGTTGAGTGGATGAGTGCCAAAATTCGGATCCAAGTGCTTGAGGGAATTTTGTGTATAAATATAGAGGGTTGTTGTGTTGAAAAACCATCCAAGAATAGCTTGTTCATGTTAGTTTATCAAATTTAAGTTTTGTTGTAATGTTCTTCATGTTCTAGTTTCATTTACTAGTGGTTTAGATGAAGCCCTAATCTCATTGGTATGTATTCATATCTTGTATCTTGTTCTTGAAAGTTTAGAATTGTTTAAAGATATAATTTAATCCAAGTTTGTCAACATCTTGCTCTCACAATGTATGCCATGTATCCATTGTAGTTAGAATATCTCTATGTTGATTATGCTACAACTCATGCTTAACCAAATATTGATCTTTAGATTAGTTGTGCTTAATTAGACAATTAATGCTTTGGAGAAATACTTTAGTTGTGATTAAATTATCCATTGGAGAAACACCTTAGTTATACGGTAGACTTGAATCTACTTGTATAAGGACAAGAATAATATTACAAGTTGAATGCATATCATAGGTTATTGGTGGATTTGAATACCCAAAGTATCCATATTATCATTGTTTACATATCTTTCTATTTGCATCTTTTACTTTTATTATTATTTCGAGGTCACTTGAAAATCATATCGTCGTATCGACAAAAACAAACCCCTTTTGGTTACTCTCTGAATCAGGATTTAGAATCAACTTCCCCACTCTCCAAGTCTCTGTGGTTCGCACATTAGCACTTACCTGTGTTGCTTATCGACACTGTGCACTTGCAGTTTATACATAGAAGTAGGTATCTTTAGAGCCTACCA